>VZRV01005057.1:636541-857836 GCA_013398115.1 Falcunculus frontatus
GGAAGGAGGGAAGGAGGGAAGGAAGGAAGGAAGGAAGGAAGGAAGGAAGGAAGGAAGGAAGGAAGGAAGGAAGCCACAACATTTAGGAACTTTTCTGCAAACACTGACTTATGGACAAAATCAGGAGTTGCCAGAGTGTTTGGCACAGTCTTGGAGGAGATACTCTTATCTCTATATGGTGCCCAGAACAAATTACAGTAGCTACTCCAGGTTGTTCTGGTCTGTAAGTGCTCCCTATGGATCCCTTGTGCTTATACAGGTCACCAGAGCATAGTGTACTTTAGCCCAGTCCTCAGCTTTCTCCCTGGCACTTTTTAATGGTACTTCCTTGATTTAGAAGAGAACAAGAGGCAGTTGGCACGAAGTGAGGTACATTGGCTTGACATCAGTTACGTTTCCCAAGCAGTGCCAAAACTAATCCTCAGTAACCTATTTAGGCCAGTATTAAAGCTGCCAGAGCATGTACTAGGAGCTAGTCCCCAGTTTTCTTTGTACTGACACTGAAAAGGGAAAAGGTTTCAGTCCTGTAACTGGGTTAGATTCAAGCCACACGGGACTGGATTATGAGAAACTGCTTCTTTGGAAAGCAATTGTGCATCTGAGAAAAGAGCTGAATATCACCATTAATTCAGGATGTGCTTTTGGTTTAACATCAGTTTTTTAATATGTGCGAAAGAATAATGGCATCACAGGGAGAGCAAAATATTTACTGTGCTTCAACCATAATGGTGTGTGATCACTTAATCATTCTGATAGGACTGTCTGCTTGATGCAACAAAGCTGTACTTCTGCAAGACTCTGAGCACTTTATCTTGAAGATGCCATGAATATGTGAATGTATTTCATATATACTGGTAGCTGTAGTTCCACACTGATAGTGACATTCTCTGGGGCTGAGGATTTAAGCATTTGTCCTGTGACAATAAATAGCCATTTAAGTTGTACATGTACAAGGGCAGCTGAGAATGCCCAACTATGAGCATCCCTTTTGTAGGTGCTTTGGAGAAAAAGGCCCATTATCAGGTCTTTTCATCTGTCCTCAATTCTAACTGTTCCAATCATAAATGTTTTCCTAGAAGCTAAAAGAGTAGACAATCCCTGAAGTGGGCCGGTCATTTCATCTGTATTTATACCCCAGCAGGACCTTTCTGAAGTACTTCTGATGACCAAAAGGAAATATAGAATATAATAAATTATGGCCTGAATAATTATGACTCATGATGCAGCATTCACTCTCAGACAACAGGCAGGAAGCACTTATACATATCTAGTGTTGGTTTATAAATATATCACATAAATTTCATGGTGAGCTCAGGAAGTCTGATTACTAATCTCCTACAAACTCCTAATGCAAACCTCTGTTCCTGTATTTGCAGCAGCAAGTGATAATACAAAAGACTTTGTAGACACCTTTCTCATAAATTAATAAAACCTAAATCCAGTAGTAATGATGGTTAGTAGGTAACTCATCATTTATGGTGCACTGCTAGTGATATATCAGCATGAGACTATCATTAGTGTCTGTATGTTAGCAGATGAACTATGCATTATAAAATGAGATTCTTTTCCCCCCTACCAATGAGGTAATTAATTCAAACACTTTTTGTCTCTCCTTGTTATTAAGAGGTTTCTAATGCAACACAATAAAGCAGTGCTACATCTCAAACAATTGGAAACTTAGTATTCAAAACCATTCTCTCTTTGTTCTATTGTCTTATTGTTGAATTTCATTAACGCTGAGAGTCTAGATCATTAATTACATGTATGTAATAATGCATAGTTCTGTATTTTTAACTTAAATATAGCATAGGGCAAAAGTGAAAAGAAAGGAGCATGACAGAATTCTGAGCAGAGACCAGATGGATGGTTTGGCATGGAAACAAAGGCATTAGCATACATTCATCGTCCTCATAGCAAAATGCTAATGCTTATGGTGCTTATCAAATAGATGTATGGAGAAAGTACATCTTCCCGTAAGCATGATGCTTTAGGTCATGATTCCTCTAAATTATCTAAACGTGCTCCTGAGAGTTTAATGTTTGAATGTTCTTGTTCTTCTTTTCTTCATCAGAGTAATTTCTTTAATATCATATGACTAAAGTTTTTGCCTGAGCACCCAGTGTAAGCTAAGCACTGGCTTTTGTCTTTGATTTCCTTGGAAAGAAGTGGCAAAATACCTGGAACTAGTGCTGTCCTACCAGGACTGATTTATCTGTGAGCCTACCCTGAGTCTAGCATGATCCATAAATCATCTGCCGTTGTGTCTGTCTGCACATTAGGGTTTGGATTGTAGCATCCAGGAATGTGTGAGAGTCTTTGCCTGTAGGTGTTGGTTGATCTGGAGAAACAAAGTCCTATTTCTACCAGTGCAGTCGAGTCACCAGACTGGTGTGGGTGTAAATGAGAATTCCATTACAGAAACTTGTTGAGCAAAATAGACTGGGAAATGCAGATGAATGTTTTACACACTTCACTGGGCAGGATGTCACCAATTATTTTTCTTATGAGACAGTCTCTTGTTTAGGGAGTTCTTTGTAGCATGAACTTCAAAATTATGTCTGGCACATGTAAATCACTGAAGTAGGAAGATTTCCAGTGGATTGACAGATAATTATCTATTTATGACTATGATAGAGTTGGTACAAAAATGACACTTTGCATTATCCGAAGCTGTGACCATAATTTGAAATTAGGCCTCAAATGCCAGCCCTGGTAAAATCAGTGGGAAGAGAAAAAGCACTGTACCTGACACTGCAGCATGAAAACTTTAGGGATGAACTTACCTGAAGTAACTTGGAGTTTTAAAAAAAAGACTAGGGAGTATCATAAGTATTAGTGCCTTGAAGACTGTGTCTATCTGGATTGTTTGAACAGTGAGGATCGAGGTTTGGTAGCATAGGGAAACCTGATGCTAATGGCCTTGATTACTGCAACTGTCTTTTTTCACGTTACAGTACAGTGTTCCATAGCTAGCCCTGTTTCTCTAGGCAATGGACAAAAATGTGCAAAATACATCATTTTATGCCAGGAACCTGAAAAGTGAGGATTCTCTTTGTACCTGACAGCTGATTTGCAAGGGCTTGTTAGAATATATTTCTCCTATTTTAGCTAAGGCTAATTAGACATAGGCAGTTGTCGGTATCTACCAGAGTTTCTTCACTTATTTTTTCTCTCCTATTTTTTGCCTTTCTGCCCTACTGTCTGGGACATTCTCCTTTGTGTTTTAAACCCAATTTAATACCTGTTTGTCTTGCCAAATGCATTCTGATTGTAGCTCATCCCACCCTACTCTACTCCAGACCCATTCTGTTGCCCTATATTTTGATTTTCTTCTTTAGTTGGAAACCTATTGTTGGAATGGATAAGTCTCATTCTGTATAACTACAGGAAAATTGCCAGTATAATAGAAACTGTTTATAAAATTTATTTTCTTTTATACAAAGGATTGACAGGAAGATTTTCCCTATAAGGATTCTATAGCAATCAGTAAAAAAGAAAATTTAAAAAGCCAAAACAAAATCAGAGGAAAGCCACAACCCTCCCTTCCTCTAGGCATTGAGTTTCTCAACAGTTGTCATTGCAAATTTCCACAAATGCTTTTGGCACCATTTCAAAAATTTTAACTGTGTTATGCTTTGTTTGATTAATGACTAGTTCCAGAGATTTCCTCTGGTGATCCTCACATGAGACATAAAGAATTATCAATTGCCTCAGCAGTGTCTGGAAGCAGAGTATGTCAAGGATGTAGTTTGCTTCCCTGAGTTTATAATGAAACACCACATTTTACTCCTTGCCCTAAGGTACTGATTTGATACATTCTGCATCTGCCTGGCTCGGGCATTGCAGGTTTGCCGTAGCAAAGTGGGAGAATATATTAAGAAATTGCTATTAGCAACCATCAAATCCACACTTATCCCCATTCTATGAAATCTTCTATTTGGCCATACTGTATTTGTTCAATTTTATATGTACAATAGGATAAACTAGATTACTCCAAAGCAACTTACTCCTGAATACTAACAATTCCATTGCCAAAAATTTTATTCCAAATGGTAGAGAAAATATTGAGCAAAATAGTCCTGGTTCTACTCCATTGCACAGCTATAAATCCAAGTAATTTTTTCTCAACTTACACATTTCAGATGTGTGTAGAAGTTGTTTGATAATTGGTACATCCTTTCTTGAGATGAGCTACACAGTGAAAGATACTTTATCTCAGAGTTGTGATTAACCCAGTTTCTAATGCATAGGCTCCTGTGACAAGAGTTAGGGCTTTATTGTTGAATTTGATTTTACTCTGAAGTGTACAAATCAGGAAAGGTTCCATTAAAAGTCAGCTGCAGCCTGGAGCCCATCAGTGTCATTCTGTCCGATATTTTGACTGTGGGGAAAATTGGCTATTGCAGCTGCTGCACTGCCTTTCCCTTCTCTCACCATCATTGTCTGTCTCCATGCAGTGGTTCTGTTCTAAGATGGCTTAGAGGTCCCTCTTCTTTAAACATACTTTTTATATCTCTGCTGCCTGCAGTCAGACTATCTAAATATCCTGGGAAAGTATGCATAGCAAAACAGTATGACAGTAGGCCTTTGAGATAGGGTAGTGTTTTCATATAGAAGAAGAAGAAGAAGAAGAAGAAGAAATAAAGGCAAACTAAGAGGAATAAAATGCAGTATTCGAAATTAGGGTTTCATGGTGTGTACCATCATTTCAAAATTTCCCTTCACCTCAGAGACTCCTTGCTACCTTTTCTGTCATTTGGAGCATTTTGCTCTGCATCTGATTTCTCTGTGGAAGAGGTATTTTTATCAGCTCATGGTGCTTTTCCTATGAGTGTCAAACATCTTCTGTGGGTACAGGTTCTCTTGAAGTTTTGTATTTCTCAGTTTAGAAAGTACTGTTAATAGAAAACATTGTGTTCATTAATATCTGGAATTAGGAAAGCGCTGAAGTGTGTACCTGAAGATAAGTATACATTGCATTAGGACTTTATTCAGGATTATTAGAACTATGTTCAACCATTCTTTTGAATCAATGTAATTTTCATAAGCTTTTTCAGTACTAGGGCTTTCTGGTGTCCCCCTATATATGCAAACTTTTGATTTCCAGAGATAAGATTTTGCACTAGCTGAACAAGGTCTAATTGGGTAAGTTTTTCCATTCCTGTCCAAATAGCCTGCCAGTTCCAACACCAGTTAATCCGATGTGTAAACTGGCCAGCAGGGCTTCATAAAATTGTTCTTTTCCTTCAACAATTTTAGCCCTTGGTCTTTTCTCGAGAAGAACTTCTCATGACTACAGTAAGAATTTTGCCTGAGGCCTGTAGAATTCTATTTAAGATTTAACTTTGCTATTTGACAATTATTGGTTATAACACACTGAAAAATTATCCAGTGTGAATCCCTAGTGGATCTAATTCTGACCTTTCATCAAATTGGGTGTGGACAAGAAGCTGAACGTTTCAAGAACTGTTGTTATTTATATTAGGCAAGGGAAATAATTTGATGGTATTTTAAGAATGTCCCACTGGTTAGTTCAAAAGATAAATTCAAAAGTAATATTTAAAAGCAGTTCCACATAATCAGCCTCAAAGACTGTGGTACAGGATTCCAGTGCTGTGGTTAATGGAAAAGAGTATTTGTTTGGAAAAATAGAGTGGAGACTTTAACCTACTGATTTGTTCCATGTAACATATTTTTCCACTACTGCAACATGCTTTTCAATAGTGTCACTTATAAACCCCTCCCAAGGTTTAAATTTATGGGGAAAAGGTTAATGGAAATGCTTTGAGTTTAATATGAAGTTCACAGCAGATGCAAAGCAGCAGCTTATTCTAAAATGAAGTGTCAGTACACTGCTGTCGCTAAGACAGATACATAACCATGCCTTTAGCCCTCATATGTTTATTTAATGTTGGACATGTAATGATCAAACTTTCTGTCCTATTTGGGCAACAAAAAAGCCTCCTCAAACACAGCTGAGATATTCTAGTGCAAAGTGCTATCCTGGTAGTCATAACCCCTCCACTTCAGCTGTCCACAAAAGACACTGAAAAGAAAGAGGGGAAGGACATGTAGGTCAGTTTGGCCATCTCAAGCCCCCCAGCCTGTGGGTGCTGTAGCTGTGGCAGCTAACTCAGCTTGGGGTAATGGCAGGGAGAGAAGCAGGGAGTCAAATGCATCTTACTGATGTCTTCCTCTCAATGTTTCCTCAGCTCAATATGACAGCAGTGATCTTTTGCTAAGTCCTTAGGGAGTATATTCTGTAAAATACAAATTTCTTTGCCTTTTGAATTATGTTTCTATTGATGTCTGACCTTTACTTTGCTATAACTTTCCAACTATGCATCATTTCAAAGAATAGTTTGGTCTTGCAGGTAGCTGAAGAGCCTCCCTTAGCCCAGTGGCTGCCAGCTCACGTTTGTTGTTTTGTCAGCATTTCTGGTGCTTTCCCTCAGATGCCTTTTTTTTTCTTTTAACAGAAAACTTGTGATTATTTATTGTTTGTAATCATAGTAGCCATTTAATAGAATATTTAATTATGTTTCTATTTGTTTAGGATTGGAGCCAGTTTGGGTTAATTTTAATTTGAACAAGATTTTCTAAATGAAGCCCTTTTGCAGTGGTTTTCAACTCAGTTAAGAGATCAGAATCTTAACTCTGGTTTAGGTCAGGCACTTGGAAAAGTCTGTAAGCCTGTCTTTAGCTGTAACTGAGTTCAGTTCGAGGTAGCTTAGAGGTGAATGTGCTCTGCAATGCCTTGCTAGCCTAGGCCTGAATATCAACACAGGACTTGGGAATTTTCATGTGTTTTATCAAGCCAAAGAAGAAATGTAATGACAAGTATTTGCTTTATAACTTCCCTTTAAAAGTTATAATTTATTTTTTATTTCAATGACTATATATTTTATTGGCATATTAATTTCCAGGTAGATTGAGTTAGCAGCAGAGAGTGATCATAAATTTTGCGGGGAAAGGTGTGGGAGGGGCAAAATTGTTTGGGATGTCTGCGGTGTAATGTGCTGGGGGTTTATAGTTCCAGTCTTGAACTGGAATGTGCCCTGTGCAAGTTGTGCTAGAAACAATGATGAGATCCTGCAAGGTTTTTGGAGACGGGGAGAGCCACTGTGGAGTCCACCAGCACCAGACTGTTTTTCATTTAGTGCAGTTTGCACTGAGTAAGAAAAGGCTGGAGCCAGCTTCCCTGATAATATATCAAGGATTAAGGTGGTCAAATGGAGCAAAGATTAGTCAAGTATATATATCTTTATAAAGCAGTAGCTGTCTCCAAATATGTTTAACCATTGCAATTAAGTAGCCAATTTTGCTGTTTCTATTAAACTAACAAGAAGATTTACCAAATAACAGCTTTAAAATGCAGATTAAAACACAGATGAGGCAAACAGCAAACATTTTTTGAAAGGGAAAAACCAACTTGTGTTTTGAGAAAACCCTTCATAAAGGCTGTGCACTGGTTTTCGTTGCTAGAGGGCAGCCTGGTATAAATAATAAGAGTATGAGACCTTAAGGTCTGTGAGCATCTAATCTCTCTGAGTTTAAATGGGGTAGTTTTCAGGGATATTGGTGGCTTCTTAGTTTTATGATCAGTGTTAATTAAAAAACCCCTACTTCTACTTTGATTTCTGTCTCAGTGATGTTAACATTCATGTGTCTACATTTCTCCAGTTTCTTTTTGGCTCCTTATAAATGCTTAAGAAACGGTTGCCTTGGTCACTTTTTCTGTTAAAATAGTTAACGTAAGTAAAGAAATTGTGAGATTTTAAGAACTGTTTCCTAATTTATTTTATTTACTACAAGATTTTCCGCTCCCCCTGTAGATGGCATCTGCAAAATATTTATACATTACCCCCGAAACAGAAAATTGTATTATATAAAATTTGTGACCAATTATTTATTATTATCATGGATGTTGCTTTGCATTCTGTTTCAGAAGGGTGTGCCTCTGCTTTATGTTGCTCGTCTTTGACTATTTCTTATTTTGCTAATTTAATGCTTGCTGTACGTGCATTTTAAAACTGAGTATAGAACCAGTTTCGTGCACAGTGCTCATAAACAACTAATCATTAGAACAATACTTAGAATAAATTTTAATTTCAAATACTTTTACAACCCAATTTTTATTTATAAACTATTATAAAATGTAAAGATCTGAAACTCCAGCAATTGCAGTAAAATTATTCAGCTTTTTATGGCTAGATAGAGCTTTTTGAGGTTAGAAGCTGGCATTAAAAAAATCAGTGTTTTAAAATATGGCAAATAGGGCCTCTCTATGGAACATCTTTCTCAGGCATCTGAAACTAAGAACATCTCCAAATTGGAAGCTACTTCTGATTATTTGACTATAATTGCTCTGGGTGCTCTACTTCCAGCCTCCTGTGGAGATTTACTTTGGTTTGGTTGCTATTCATTTAACATATTACATAGAATTAGGCAAAAGCATCTACAGGGCTGCCCTAAGCTTTCCTGAACTAGGCTGGCTCTCAGGGACGCTCCCTGTGTCTGGGAAGGGCTGGGCTTCACATTCCATCCCTGACCCTGACTGAGCACTTTGCAGTGAAAAGTTGTCAGCTCTCCAGCCTGATGTGGACCTGGATGTGAGCAATTGCTTAAGCTGAGTTTATCTTGCCAGAAAAAACACATTTCATAGGAGAATCCTCAATGTCTTTTTAAGGAAACTTTATTTACTTTTAAACTAATATGGATCTAAGTGAAGATACCAAAAGTAACATCATTCACAAAACTTCTTCCATATTGTCCCAGATGCTGTCCCTGCATCTTTAAGCTCTACTGCTGCCTTCAAGATCCATGATGATGTGAGAAAGGAGGTTGTAACCAGGCAGGGGTTGGCCTCTTCTCCCAGGCAGAAAGGGACAGGACAAGACGTGGCTTCAAGCTGCATCGGAGAGATTCAGGTTGGACATCAGGAGGAATTTCTTAATACAAAGCGCTGTAAAGGGTGGTGGAGTCACCATCCCTGGAGGTGATGCCTTAGGTTTTAACTTTTATATTTTCAAATTCTGTACTGCTTTGAGTGTAACTCTGAAGTTCCTTGTAGCTTGTAATTCCTACTCTCTCATACTAGGTAGACATAACAAAGCCTCTCCAGGCTTTGCCTTCAAGGACAACCAGGCTGTTTTTAGGCCCAAAATGTGTAAACTAAAGATTCTGAGGGGGGCAAGCTGAGGGGCGTTACATCACTAAACTGGGGCTTTAATTGGAGAATTAACCCTGATATGCAAATGATCCAAACCTATAAAAGTGTGAAGAACTCGTGACCTGTCGTCCATCTTGGGGTCCAATTTTGGAAGCAGCCTCTGGCTCCCCCAGGGTGTACCTTGAAGGCCCTTCAAATAAATACCTATCTTTATTCCCTTACTCTTGTCTAGTCTCTGTTTCTAGGTGGCTGGAGGAGGCATCAGAGGTGTTCAAGAAATGACTGGACATGGAACTTAGTGCCATGGTCTAGTTGACAAGGTAGTGATCAGTCAAAGGTTGGACTTGATGATCTTTGAGCTCTTTTCCAACTTAATTGTGACTCAGTGACTGGGATTGTCAGTCCTGCTGCTTGGGCGTGAGGTGCTGCTGTGCTGAGACAACCTCCTGTGACCTGAGGCAGCTCCTTCTACAGCCAGCAGCTTCATTTCCTCCCATTTCCCACAGTGTGAGCTGGAACAGCTTCTTGGTACCTCCCTGATCTCGTGGGTTAGAATAAAGCTTCCCAGGGAAAGTCACCCCATCACTGTTGTGTAGTTTTTTCCTCTTCTCCCCTGTACCTGCCATAAACCAATTTATGCTGGCAAGAGGGTTTTGGAATGGGTACTGCACCATTATAACCTCCAACATGTTTCTGAAGGGGGGAGCCAGCAGAGTTCAGTCTCTGCAGGCTGGCAATCTGCTTCCTTTCCCCAATACTACAAACAGTTCATTTTTTTAACTCTATGCCTTTATTTGCAGGCTCTCGGTATGAAATTTCTCTCGGTTGTTTGTCTAGTTTTTAGTTTCACAACTAAAGAACAAAAAACACTTTCAGACCTTCTTTAAAACCTGGGGGTTTTTTACTGTGGAGCAAAAAGCAGCCAAAAACACACAGTTCTGAGTAAGTCAAATTATACTGCATTCTTGTGGCTGAGTAAGACACAGAGCAACTAAAACAAACTAACATAAACAGGGAAGCCAAATTAAATACTTACATTTGTATAGTGCAAGAGGATCCTGGGCTCAGGAATGTAATTCAATCTTTATTTATTTTTTAAGTAGGCAGTGCATAAAATAGTTGAGGATCTCTGCAATGCAACTCCAAGGTAGTGGAATATTTTTGACTAAAGAATCAGCTCATACAGTATTGTAAAGGGACTAAGTGTTTGCTCAGCATGCAAGAGAGCTTTCAGAAATCTAAAGAAAGGATCACTGAGTCAGCCACAGCTCTTCATAATGCAAAAGCAAATTATCAAATGGATACCTGACACCAAATGGGGAGAGAGCATTTGGGTGTCTAATGGGCACAAACACAATCTGCTTAGCATTGGACGTGTGAAGTTCTGCTTGAAGCAAAAATGATTGTGGTATGTAAGGAATGCAGATGTTTATCTATATATCATTGCCACTGGGCCTTCTCACAGCTCTCCTAATAACTCCAGAAAGAGCTTTTGGGCTTTTCCAAAACAAATCTGACCTTCCCATCCCTCCCCAGTTCAACGTATTTTGTACAGAAGATACATGAAAAAGTAGCTGCAGCATAATATGGATGTTAGGAAATAACTGCAGCACTTTATTTTATAGCTGAAGATTGGGGTAGAAAGATTTCATTTGTAGGCACTGCAATTCACTCACAGATTATTCACTCTCTGCCAGTAACTCCTGTGCTGCTTCTGAGGTCTCCCAGCACTTTATCAGGTGCTGGCAATTGGTCCCGGAAACACCGACAGAGAAAATGGCTATTTCCTGCAGCTAGATTGAATTGAAGAAGCTGCAATATATTAAATACTTTACTAGTTACTTTTCTGTGCACAGAAATGCCAGCAGCCACCACTGGGATATTTGGGGAATTAAGGAAATGTGGTACATATCCACAAATGAAATGGGAGCAAATAATAACCTTCATTAAGCAGTGGTCCAGTTAGGAATATGTGGGTGACCAGTACTTCCAGATTCGCCTGCCTTTCTGAAGAGTTGTTAATCTCAGTAACAATATCGTCAGGAGTTCCAAATCTGTGAAATCCACACCATACTCGAGACTGCAGATGACACCAAGCTAAGTGATGTGGTTGACACACCTATAGGGAGGAACGCCATCCAGAAGGACCTGGACAAGCTTGAGAAGTGGCCCATGGAAATTTCATGAGGTTTAATAAGACCAGGTGCTGGTGCTGCACCTGGGTCAGGATAACCCCTGAGATCAGTCCAGGCTGGGGGATGAACAGATGGAGAGCAACCCTGCCCAGAAGGATGTGGGGGTGCTGCTGGGCAAGAGACTGGACATGAGCCAGCCACAGGCACTCACAGTGCAGAGAGCCAAACGTGTCCTGGGCTGCATCAGAGCCCTGTGGGCAGCAGGGGAGAGAGGGGATTCTGCCCCTCTGCTCCGCTCTGGTGAGACCCCACCTGCAGCGCTGCATCCAGCTCTGGGGTCCCCAGCACAGGAAGGATGGGAACCTGTTGAAGTGTGTCCAGCAGAGGCCACCAAAGATGATTAGAGGAATGGAACACCTGTGCTATGAGGAAAGGCTGAAAGAATTGGGACTGTTCAGCCTGAAGAAGAGGCTTTGGGGTGACCAAATTGTGGCCTTCCAGTACCTGAAGGGAGTCTACAGGAGAGATGGAGAGTGACTATTTACAAGGGCCTGGAGTGACGGGACAAGGGGGAATAGCTTCAAACTGAAAGAGAGTAGGTTTAGATTAGATATTAGGTAAAAAATCTTCCCTGTGAGGGTAGTAAGGAACTGGAAGAGATTGTCCAGAGAAGCTGTGGATGCCCTGTCCTTGTAAATGTTTAAGGCCAGGCTGGATAGGGCCGGAATAACCTGGTCTAGTGAAAGGTGTCCCTGCCTTTGGCAGGGGAGTTGAAATGAGATGATCTTTAAGGTCCCTCCCAATCCAAACCATTCTATGATTCCAAGATATTCTGTGTTAGAGTTGTGTATGGAAATGTGTGTGTGGAATTCAAAAATGTTGTAATGCTAAATTATTTCAGCCTATCAGTCTATCAAAGGAATACCTGTTTTCTCTCGTTTCTCACTGCCCAAGTGGCTGCAGCAAAGCAAATCTGTCAGGTTTCTCGGGAGCTTTTCTCCTTTAATATTCAGTCTGCACAGTCGCCACATAAAAGGTTACCAACCTTGGCTTTTGCTTATACAATTAATACTGGGTTTATGTTTTAATCCCACTTTAGTTTGCTGATCAGCCTTACGCCATCCCCAGCTGTTCTGATATGTAAACCAAAATATCAAGATGTTCTTGTTAAGAACAGTGGCCCAAATTTAGCTATGCAAATGCATTTTTAGTCCCTTGTAAGAGACTGGATTTCTATATAGCAGTTTCTACAGAAACTATTGGAGACTCAGTGGTTCTGGAAATCAGGCCCCTCATTAGAGAGGTTACATATGGCACTTTATTACAGCTGAAAAATGAAAAAAGTTAATATTGGAGTTATTGCTAGGTATTTCCCCTCTTGCCCCTCTGTTTCATATTATGTGTTGTTGCTTTGGCACCTGTGCTCTACCCAGCCAGCTTCAGGGACTGAGCGGCTTTCTCACTGAACCAGGCCAGAAGTGAGCTGTCCTTTGGCAGTGAATCACTGATGACTTTTAAACAGAATCCAAGACTTTGGACTGCTCTCATCGATCAGCTGAAGGTCATGCTGTCTGTGTATGTGTACCGGGGCTACTCTAGTGATGGATCCAATGTGGATTTAGAAATAAGGCAGTTTTGCCTAGACACTGTGTAGATCCCACACAAGATTTCAAAATTTCCCCCTGCATTTTTTTTTTCCTTTCGGACTGATTGTGAGAACTTCTCCCAGTATGGATCCTTCCCATGGGCTGCAGTTTTTCACAAACTGCACCAGTGTGATCCTTCCCAGGGGCTGTATTCCTTCAGGAACAGACTACTCCCACATGGGCTTTCCATGGGGTGACAAGTCTTGCCAGCAAACCCTCTCCAATGTGGGTTCCTCTCTCCACACATTCACAGGTCCTGCCAGGAGCCAATGTCCTAATACAGAAGCTTCTGGGGGTGCTGCAATTTTTGACAGGATTGAGAATTTCCCCCTTCTCTGTCTGTTTCTTTTTGAGGGCCAGGGTCTTCTTATGCAAGTAATCTACACTGGTGGAGTGGGAAAGTCGATGGACAGTAAGCATCCATCGAGTGTAAGACTGCATCTGGACCATCACTCGAGACAGAAAGGGAAATATTTTACTGTGGGATATGCTGAGATATAAAAACTCCCGGCTTAACCACCCTCTACCTTCAGATCCAGTTAGACTCTTAGAGGTGCGTGGAGCTGACAGCATGAAGTGCGTTGCACCCCTTGACACTGTGCAATGCATAAGATGGGGCAGGCCATGAACACTCCTCTGTGGATACTGAGAAGTGCCAGACACTGTCCTCTCTGGAGTACTCAGGCATATCCTTATACAAAGACTGAACAAGCTTGTAGGCTTCAGACTTAATGGACTGGTTGGGCCTCAATAGGTAACAGACTTTTTATACTGGGTTTTGCTGTACACAGTTTTGCTGCTGCCTGCAGGGAAAGGAGTGTTCAGCACCTGGCTTGTCCAGCAGCACTGCTTCCTCTGCACTGACCTGCTTCCCAATAAGGAAACCTCCACATTCGACCCAGTGGACCATAGTAAAAATTAGCAGAGTGAATTTGATGTTCATAGTTTCCTCCTCCTCCTTGGCAGCATTCCTAGCAAATTGGGTACCTGAATTCCTAAAGGACTTAATTCTAGATATAATTACCAGTTTGTGGGGGGGCTCGCAGGATGTCCAGCATAATCAGTGCTCAAGGGAAAGCCATTGGAACAGCTGGAGCCTTGCTCAGAGTGGGAGAGATCTATTCTGTGAAAGGTAATGGAAAACTTAATGTTCTCTTTTGGTGCTGAGGTACTTGATCTCTGTGATTATTTTTATTCTTTTCTGTTTACATTCTAAGTGCCCTTTTCTGATTTTTAGACATATATGTACTTTTTCCTTCTCTCTCCTGTGAGCTCCTCTCCTGTGAGGATAGAATTCTGCCGAAACCCTCCCCCTAAAACCGCAGACAAATGTAGATTAAAGGTATGTGCTTTTGCAAGAGGTCTGTATTCACATTGTCACTCTCTGGATTAAGATTGCTGTGGTTTATGTATGTACAGCTGCTTTCTAATTAAAGCCCACATCTGCCCCGGCTTTAACACCAGTCAACTGTAGTGAAGCCATTAACCCTCTCTGTTACTTCCCTCCTTTGTCCTATGGGCACATGAAATGATAAGTAGATTGAGAAATGAAAACCCAAAAGCACAGTTCTCTGTCTTGCTGGGGTTATGCTCAGTACATCAGAAGAAGGAAGGACACGGAAGCCAGGTCTCTTTCTGTTCCCTCAGTCTTAATAAGATTCTGACTTTTAGTCTAATTTAGCACACATTCAAGGCTGGGCTGCAGTCCTTTATTCTGCTGCCCAAAGACTTTTTACATTATTATGTCTGCTCCCAATCCATTTAGTTGCTTAATACTCCTGACAGGCCACTTCTGGGCAGGATGTGCATTTGTTGAGTAAAGTGGGTTACCCTGTCATCCATCCGCCCAAAGGATCCCCTGTGTCAAGGGAAGGAATCCTTGGTAATTTTGCACTTGCTCTGTGTTTCTTCAGCTGTACAAAAGGAGAACCCTGCGGTCTGGCCCTAGCGACTGTGGCCTTTGCTCACAGCCAGCTTGTAGAATTCAGGAGGCCATGTCATCCAGAAGGGATGTTTGTATGATTCTCCTAAATGACAGAGAAGATAAATGAGTACAGATGAAAGTTTTCTCTCATTTCCTTGGGACTGAGCAATAAAATAGGGAATCTGTAATATGAATCAAAAAAACCCAAAACAACACCAAAACCCTAGAAGAACTATGGAAAATTTGGCCTCTCTGGCTCCTTAAGCACTGTTTAGGCTTTCAAACCTGAATCAACCCAAGTTCGTGGCTTATTATGCAGGCTGCTCTTGATAACTTCTGAAACTTCATCCAAATGAACTATTCAGATCCTGGGTGGAGTAACACTAATGGTGATGTAACAGACCTGAGGTCAATGCATCTCCTCCCAGTGTGTGGTCTGTGAATAATATGTGGGCCTGTGGGTCCCAGAAGCAGTGATCTCTTTGTGAAAGAATTTGACAAAAAGGGTAGCTGTATCACAGTTAATACTCCCATTTCCTCAAAGAATCCATTCACTGCAAAGGAGGAAGAAACATGCTTTTTCAAAATGCGTCTTTCCAAAAGCACTCGAAAGAAAAGGCACTCTGGCTGACTGGAGTTGTGTACACCTGAAGAAAGTCTTCATTTGAAATGAGTGCCTGCAAAATATACTGAAGTCAGTGTAAGATGCAGGTGGCTGATTGTTTCTAAAGTCAGGTTTTTGTTTTGATGCCTACAAATGGATTTCATTGTAGCACATGGGCTGTGATAATCACAAACTGTAAGAGAGGGTATTGAACAATCTTTTCTCTCTAAACATCCTGATGGATATTTGAATTACAGAGTCAAAAATGGTTTTAATGAAGAATGGAAAAACACACCTGCTGCCTCAGTGAGGGAACCCAGACCGGAAACAGCTTACTTGTGGATAAATCCACAGATCTTAGGAGAATGGCACTTGTGTCCCATGAACAGGGAATCCTTCATGACCAGGTTTTGTGAAATTTTGATTGTATAGCACCCTTTGAGAATTTGCTAATACCAGACTGCAAACATGGAGATGCCTTTCCCCGACGTACAAATACTTAGAGGAATGTGAGTCAGTGATTAATAAGATGAATAAAAAGCATAGCAGCAAGTGGTTTTCTTTTCCTATTTTGGATAACAAAGCATAGCGGCAAGCGGTTTTCTTTTCTTATTTTAGATAACAACCAGATCAGCCCCCATTTGGGCTGGTATTTATTTCAAGAAAGAAAAGTTCCTAGAAATTTGTGATGCTTTAATTAGAAAAATTCACTGTAAGTGTTGCTAGTATTGGTTTTTTTTGTCTATTGAAAGTATTTTTGAAGATATTTTCCAACTCATGTTTTCAGCTTTCAAAGGCTTGTTGTTGCTCTTGGTTCAAGTCTTGCCTCTTTATTGCAGATTGTCAAATAGTATATCAAATCTCCCTTCCAGTGTTTATTCACAGACTGGCTTTGGACCAAAAATGACCCCTTTATTTGCTCATGACACACCTTACTTATGCTAGAATAGTGTATAATTTTCCTAATGAACAGCTGCATTTTAATTGCATGTTCTGGGAATAACCATCAACTAGTGAAATACTGTCTGCTCAGCCTTCAGTGCATGAATGCAATCACCACTCTTTGGTCACAAAACCCCAAATTTTCTTGCATCTCTTTTGTCTGGAATGGTTGCAGCAACATTCCTCAAAAGAACATCTCTGGAGGGAACTAGGTCACTAAACTTCCTAACCCAAGAGAAATAGCTAATGGTTTTTTGATGGTTTTCAGTATTTTTTTTTCCCTAAAGCCTCAGCTCCTAGAATAATTTAATTCTGCAAGCATCTTAGCTTTCAAAAAAAGTTCTCAAGCCCCTTGTGAGAAAAACTCAGAAACATAAACCTCAAAGACTTAAAATCTGTTTTTAAAAGTCCAAGGTCAATGAAAAAAGGGTATTTGGATTTGACTTGCATTTTTAAATGCTTGAGACTGACAGTCGTTAATACTGCTCACACTTTATTTCTTCTTAATTAAGTCCTTAATTAAGTCCTTTCTAAAATTGTAAGAGATGCAGAAACAGTAGCAGAACATAACCAGTTCCTACTAAATCCTGTTGGCTGCACAAAAAATCTGTTCATATATTGCCATGAACAGTTGCTTTACTGAAGCAGGGCTGACTCACGGAGCTGAGACACCTTCTTACAGCTGCTGAATGCAAAAGCAAATATCCTCATAACACTGCTATGTTTTATGGGACTCTTCCAGTGCACTTACTGCCAAGAGCAAAGTAAGAGCTCTTTCCTTTAGTCTTTAATTGAACTAAGTTCTCTTTGATTCAAGGATTAGTTTTGCCTGAGCAATGAGTGCAAAACTGGGCCATACAAGTAGTCCTAGTATAGATCAAAAGATTATTGTATGTAGATATTAGCAGCTAACATTATTGATATTAGTGAAGAGACAGACTGTGCTTACCATCTGCAGATGTTGGAGTGGGTGGGTAAGATTTGGGTTTTAGGGAATTGGAAACATCCTGGGTTGGTTTTTTTTTCCATTCGGTTAATTATGAAATGATTATTAAAACAGATAACAGTGACTAATTTGGCCAATGAATTTAATGGGATGAAAGACAAGTACAGAAACAAAGCAAACAAAGAAAGGAGAAAAAAAAAATAGAAGCTTTAGCTTGTATTTAATGAGGTGTAATTGCTGTTTGTACTAGAATGAAACATTTTCCCCTATCTATTAGGGTCATTTTTCAGTTTTAAGTGTTCAGTTTTCAATCAGCATTTGAAAACATGATAAATATCAATGGCAGAGATTGTTGCCTCTGACTTGTACAAGGTGTAGAATACTTACATAACCTGCATCAGTCAATAAATCTGTGGTTCAAAGAAGAAAATGTATGTATGGGTGTTGCTACGTATCTTATATAGAACTAATTATTTAATGTTTTCTGTTCATAGGCTGTTGCATTTTAAAGTTTTTAACACAGAAATGAATCTTCAGGTTGTCTTTTGTTTGGGGAGTTGCACAGATATTGTTAGTGGTTTTTTCTGCCTGCTGCTGTGAGAAAAGTCTTCAAATTATTTCTTTATGTGCTAACTGTGGCAGAGTAGCTCTCCTGACATTTTGCCTGCTTCAAAGAATGGAAGAGTCCCCAACCCAAGGAGAACACCTGTCAACCTTGGCTGCTGCTAGAGTCTGCTTCTAAAGGGAAAGCTGACGGAATTTTCTTGGTGTTGCAAATCACGTACCATCAAACTTAGATTACACCAGGTTTGTTTAAACACAGATAAAGAAGAATCATAGCTGATTTGTGGCAGTTTCTGTCACACAGAGCCAATTTATCATTATGATTGTTTATAAGAGATTTTTGTGAACAGAGTCCACTTTGTCTTTTTTCTCTACAATTCCTCTTCCATCATCAATCCCTCATCTTTTCTGGACAGCTTCTTTTCAGCTCCTTTGTCTTTTCTTAGGTTAGGTATCTGCTGTTTTGCTCCTTCCTAGATCTCAGTGTGACTGTGCATCCTTGGGTGGGAAGGGCTCACTTAATGAATACAGGTATTGCCTTGCTGTATTTTGCAGAGAACCTCTCAGTTGTAGGAAAGAACCAGTGCTGTGTTGACAGAGCAGCAAGTTGTGTCCTGGTTCTGCAAAGAACCCCACATCTTCCAGAAATGCTGGGACAACACAGCTCGGTTCAGCTTGAGCTGGCACTTTCAGTTCAGTGAAAAATGTGGGATACTTGGGTGTATGTGAGACACCAGTTTTCACCTCTTAAATCTCACATTGTATCCAGGACTTTTCTCTCCTCCTGTACCAAGGTGAATTACCCCTGTACCTGCCATTGTCCAAGTAGACAGCTTGGGTTATTCAGGACTCACAGAGTCAGTGAGCTTGGAAAAGACCTCTGAGTCTAACCTTGGACTGATCACCACCTTGTCATCTAGACCATGGCACTA
This sequence comes from Falcunculus frontatus, assembly GCA_013398115.1. NCBI lineage: Eukaryota > Metazoa > Chordata > Aves > Passeriformes > Falcunculus > Falcunculus frontatus. Next base: position 655,407 of record VZRV01005057.1, read on the forward strand.
AGTGCCATGTCCAGTTATTTTTTGAGCACCTCCATGGATGGTGACTTCACCATCTCCATGGGCAGCCCATTCCAATGCTTTTCAACTCTCTGTAAGAAGAAATTCCTCCTGATGTCCAGCTTGAACCTCCCTGGAACAGCTTGAGGCCATGTCCTCCTGTCCTGTCACTAAAAGAGTGGCACCAACAGGCTCTGCGGAGGAACAAGCCGGGATAGGAGGGCAAACACAAGATGTATCGTGCTGTAACACTGTGGCTCCGAGGAAAAAGCTGCTTTGTTCATGTTCTGAGGCAACTGAGAGACCTCAGCTAAGAGCAAGGGCCAAATCAGCCCTAAACCAGCAGCAGTGTGCTAGAACCCTTCCTTTCTTGATCTGCACAGCACAAAGATGTCACAAAGATGAATTGACTTGCTTGAGACTCCGCAGAAAATTGGTGGCAGCATTGAGCACTGACTCTGCTGAGGCAAATGAGTGCTTATGCTGCAAACCACGGTGCTGCTTCATAGGCCTTCCATCAGCTCATCACATAATGTTAGTTAGTAACAATGACTGCTTTTATCTAATCAGAGCCAAGGAACCTTAGACTGCTCTGGGGAGGAGGGATGCATTACATGGGAATTACAGGATGCTAGAGCTGTCCAAGAACATTTAAAGTTGAATGTATTTGATATTATGCAGAAATAAAAAGACTGCAGGTGGCTGCTCTCTCTGCTTCACCTCTTGACTTTTGGACTGTGCCGCTACAGAGGATTTTCAAACACTCCTATGCCGGGACATCAGACAATGGAAAGCTGCCCAGATACAACTTGCGTCCTACTGGGAGGAGAAGAAATGACCATCTTCATGTTCAGCTTCTCTGTGCATGACTATTTCATTTTGGCCAACAGAAATGGAAAAGAAATAAACAAAAGAACTACACTTTCAGTAAAAACTCCTAGTTAGATAGCTTGTTAGAACAAAGGGCTTTGAGCAATATCAGTAATAAGCAATAAGCTACTAATTGACTGTAGGAAAAAACATTTACAATTGTGAAAATACATCACTCTGTATTAGATGGATATTTAGCTGACCTACCTAAAAAGGCATGGTTTATCCCTTAGGTTTTATTTTCTTTTAGTACTGCTAGAGGAGTGGGACTGAGAAAAACTGGTTTGCATTGCCTTTTTAAAATTACTCTCCTCAATTGTGTATGCTTTTATCATACTTTATTGTAGGAATAATTTTAAATTTTATATGACTATAAATTTTATATTAAACTTCTTATATTAGACTAATCCAGTCTAGACATTGATTTCAGTGGGCATTGGAACTTTCTTAAGTAGTTTCCAGAAAGGTTTCTTTCACCAGTGGTAAACTTGGACAGCAGACAAATGAAATGGATGAAAAATATGTATTTAGAGCATGGCATGTAAGAAAGGGATCTCAGTGCAACAGCCTGTCACCAAGATATTTGCTTTTGAAGTAGTTATTTTTTAGAAAATACTTTACTTGCTGTAAATTATTAGTGAGAAGCTTCAAAGAAAAACATTCTTGCTTCCCCCTTTTGGTTATTTGATAAAGAAAGGATTCTTAACATAATCATATGGTTGAACTGATTATGTAAAATAGCTTTTTAGCAATTAATATTTGAGTGAATGCCTGCTCTAAAGGGAAACCATAATGGATCTTTGTTGCACTATCAGATTTCCTAAAGAGACTGTTTAACTAAGCTTCTTCTGTACAAACAAAACAATAAAAACCAAGTGTGAAAAATTTATCACTTCAGGACTCTTCTGCTGTGGAATATCAGTCTCTTTGCTGGTACTGGGGCAGATTTCTCTGTAATTCCCAATCTTTTATTTTGAAATATTTTAATATAATCAGTGCATTTTCACTGTGATCATAAGGTTTCATTATTTTTTTTTAAACAAGTTAAAAGAGAGAGTAGTACTTTCGCATGGATTTGCAACAAGCTTTGATGAGTTCCAGAAAAGTGACTGTTACACAAATATACAAGGAATGAAAAGAACTTGTTATCTTTAACAAGAGCTTGATTGGATATAATAAAAGTTCCTTGTTAATTTACTGAAGTTAGCAGCTATGCTGGTAATGAATTTATAATCAACAACATTTGATCTTCTGCGGAAGCTTTTGCCCCTTTCTCCCCCTCAAAATGTTTCTGGAGAGAGTCCAGATAATTTCCTTTAATAGGGATTAAAACTTTAAAGGAGTGTTGCTTTATAGTGACCCTTTTTGGCAGTTTATCAGAACACTTATGCAGCTGGTAAATGTAACTACAAAATTCTGTGGAGGGATGACTATTTTTTCCTTAAACAATCTCTCCTCTCCCCTCCCTGCCATGGGCAGCACATTGTTTACGGCAACACTGACAAAATAAAGAATTGCAAAAATGAGTTACGTGAACAGGAAAGCTTTGATTCTATGGGAATAGGTCCAAAAATGTCTTGTGTAATGCATGTTAAATGAAGTCATTATCCTAGAACTTTGAAATAATTCTATCCAAATAGACATAACTCGTTTTTTAAAATAATAGTGTTCCATTTAGAGTTCTGAGAAATTGTCTGTGTTTTTAACGTGAATTAGGACTGACATTCACATGGGTCTCACACAAAGGCTATTGAAGTGTTGTGCTGCATTTGTAGAGAAGTTTTCCTGTTGACTCATTTAGATTTTACAGTCCTTGTTACAAACTGGTAGTGTTGGAATCAGTGTTTTAGTGGAGAGGCGGTTGTATGTCTGTTGCTGTTTTGTTATTTTTTTTAAAGTCACTCAATCACCTTTGTATTTCCTTAAGTTCCAACCCCTGCCAAGTACTATCCTGGTCTATGGGAGTGAACACCAATAGAGCCACAGATGGACAGGGTAGACAGACAGCCCGTATAATCCATCCTATGCTGCTTTTATAAGTCTATAAAAATGCAGTAAAGAAAAGGGTCTCATTAGGTAGAGGCAGGGGGCTGATCGATTTGCAGGCCACACTCAGTTTATAGCTGCCTTCTGTGTGAAAGTCCACCTTAGAGTGTGAGTTTACTCTGTTTGCCATGGCTTGTTTAGTTAGACTTAATTTACTTCTGGTAATGTTGAGCATTATTCATGTTTTTGTGGTGACTTTCACCCCAATTTGGCACCTAAGAATGGACCCACTCTCATTTTACTCTGTAGAAATAAAATCCCTTAAGCCAGAGGTCAGGAGAAAAGCTGAGTGAAATGCTTCTACCAAGTGTGAGTTGTCTGGAAGGCAAGAGCTGTTTAGTTGAAAGGGAAACTTAATACTTTCAAAGCTCTCATTTCAACTCCTGTGTATTTTTCTGCATTGCAGCAAACGCCACCTCCGAGTACTGAAAGAGGCTAAAAGAAAAAGACTTTGTACATCATCTGAAAGCAAGCCATTTTTTCTTTTGTTGTGGTAGTCTTTCCAGAGAAGAGTTTTTTCCTGTAAAAAAAAGTAAGAGCATGTGATTTTTAAGTTAGAGTTAATTTTAAATCTCTCAGTGGGGCTGGGAGAGCTGGCTGCAGCAGTGCTGAGGTTTTCTGCAAAGCAGGCTCATTGATCTCAGCACTGTCAAAGGCTGCTGCAGGTGGATTCAGGGAGAGAGGTGAATGTCATGCCCATACTCAGTGTACTTTTCGGGAATCACACCTAAATAAATGATAACAAATTCCTAAATGTGAACTGTTGATCCAGTCTTATGCTACTGTTGATATTTTTATTCACTTATTTAATATTTCAGTAAATCAAATTAACCTTTTTTTCAACTATGTCCTGTGCCTGTAAGTTCTAGTGATTCTTTTTCTGCATTAAATGTTTTTCGCTTATAATTTTTTAAGTTGCTTTCTCTAAGTTCTGTTATATAGTCATAGAATGGGTTGGGTTGGAAGAGACCTTAAAGGCCATCTAGTTCCAATCCCTTTGTCTTGGATATTATCATACTGGATATTACCAATTCATAGTAAGAAGAAGAGTTCACAAACATTCATAATAATTTAAGGAAAGGATCAGTCTTAAATTCAAAATGCTTTATGAGTCCAGGTAGTGGAAATTATTTCAAAGTCTTTAGGATTAATAAAGTTCATTAAAAAAATCAACCTTAATCTGTCTGTCATTTGGATAGCTGAAAGTTCTCACCATTTACATTCAGATTTTAATTTTTTTCTTTCTAATGACTATCTAATAGCTTGTCTTTAACCTTAAGGGATTAAAATAAGAAAATGAGCAAACTTAAAAATAGGTAACTGTGTTCTTCCAATAATGATTTGCTAAATTGTAGCATCATACCAAAACAGATCTGAGTCTTGAGATCAGTCGGAGAATTCCAGTTACCATTATAAAACCTTCCACAATGTTTAAAGTTATTGAAGTCCATTGGTAAAATCTATCTGGCTTTTTAGTTCAATCTCTATTATTATTGTAGTTGTTGTTATTGTTGTTACTGTTATTATTGTTGTTGGTTTTGTCTTCCCTCCTCCCAGTTTTTGTCTTCCTTCCCCCCAGTTCCTTTTTATTCAAGCAAACATACAAGTGACTCCCATGTGATGCAGTGAACCATACAACTCATCCCTGCTCTTTGATACTACATATTACCCCCACAGAGCTCATTCTTCAAAGCCATTGACTGGGTTTGAGGAGCCAGTTTCTGTTAATTTTAATGGGGATTAGACATCCATCCCCTAAGGCAGCTTTGAAAAATCTCCACTAGATTCTTTATGGCTCTTCTTGGAGGCAACAAAATGTTTACCTAGTTATGTAGCTGCATTTCTATTTCATTTCTACTGAGTCCTCTAAATGACAGTTTCAAAGGGATTCGTAGATTATAATTTTTGCATGCAAGGAAAAATAATACCTTGTTTTTTGATATGTGCCTTGTAACAATCAGTTTATACCCTGTTCTTCTTTTCTGGAGAACACTGACGGCCTTCTTCAGAAAACTGATTTCTTTCCAGCCTGCTCTGAATGATGTATTTAGAATATGTGTCACCTTAAATATGCCGGCTTTCAAAACAAAATTGCTAAGTGAGTGGGAGAGAAGACGAGAATTACCTTTTCCAACAGAACCAAAAAGCAGCAAATGCAAACGCAAACCCATTTTCCATTTATTGACACACATCCCCCAGCAGCAGTCTGGATTCCCTTTCTCAAACACTGCTACCCTATCTGAAGATTCCTGGAAATAATAAGAGCAAACCTCAACTCTTATGTTAGGCAGATACCTAGAAGTATCTGCTCTGCAAACATTTCCTTTGAAAAAAGTAAGAAGTTTGCCATGGATATAAACAGAAGTGTTCTTCGTTATAGCAACATGGACGGCTGCTAAATTGCGTTTAAATTGTCCCTGTTTAATTTATGTTCTGTGCTGTCTGCCTTGTATATACCTCTTAGTTATGTTTTTGTCAGTTTTGTTTCTTTAAATGTATTATAAATTTGTATTTCCCTCATAAACCAGTCTTGAAAAGGGCATCTGTACTGGAAACTGGTTTTAGTGACTTGACACTTTGGCTCTTTTATGTTGTGAAACGAGTTTTAATTTTCTTAACATAGGCCAGGCATGGTACATAAACCTCTACCCCCCCAGGGAGGCTTTTATGTTTGATTCCTTTAGTAGAAAAGCTTTTGAATTTCTCCCCTTGATTGACTTGATTATGATCTTCCCAGTATATATCCTTCATGCTGATGAATTGCTGGTAGGGATCCTCAAAGGAGTTTACAAGCTTCAATACTAGATGAAACAGAAGAATTAAATTATCCTTGCAAAAGCTGCTCCTAGTGAAAATAGGAAGTTGAATATTAGTGCTGCAGATTTATTTATTCTTTGAGTGTCTAGTTTAGATACTGGGGAAAGATTCATTTTTAAAGAATAGGTGCTCTGAGATTTCTGCCAAGTGACTGAATCTGCACAACCAGAACCCAGTTTGAAAATGTAGGACAAAACCCCTGTGAACGTTGTTCTAGCTTTCTCTGCTCTTGGGCTTTGTCGATGCTGGGATGGAGCAGATCTAACCATCCTTGATGGAGGTCTTCTCCTCATTTAGGAGGAAATTGTTGGTAGAGTCTCACGCTAGATCGAGCAGCTACTCCAACAGTCCATAAGAGAACTATGTAGCGTGTAGCCACCATTTTACAACTCTGAAAACAACCATTCTGCCAGAAAGGATCCTGCTTGGAGTATATGCATGGCAAGTAGTGCTTCTGTCTCATGCTGCTCAACATGCTCCATCAGAAGAGGCTGGATTTAGCCCTGGGAGATACGTTCAAAACTTTGGAATATGGTTGGGTTCCTGATAATTGGTTCTTGCAGCTCATTGCTGCCCAGCTTCCATTTGTCTGTAAGCATTACACACAAGAAGGCAGCTCAGGTGTGTGTTTCTCCCCGCTTACTTCTTCTCTCCAGTTTCTATGGTGCCATTTGGTCTGGGATATCCATTGGATCAGTTGGGGTCAGCTGCCCCAGCCCCGTCTCCTCCCAGCTTCTCGCTGGTGTGGAAGAGAAAAGGCCTTGACTGTGTGTCAGCACTGCTCAGCAATAACGAAAACATCCCTGAATTATCAACATTGTTTCCAGCAGAAATCCAAACCGCAGCTCCATACCAGCTACTATGGAGAAAATTAACTCTACCCCAGCCGAAACCAGCACAGTAAGAAAAGAAAACCAGGTGGAGAAAGGCAGGATGAATGTAATATTTTTCACAACCCCCCCTTTTTTTTTTCTTATCAGAAAACTAAAGTTAGGGCTTTTTCAGAAATTAACCCAGATAGATTGGAGTTATTAAGAGAGAACTGGAAGGGCAGGCAGGAGAGACAGAGGTGTAACTTTCCTGAAAACAGGCATAAATTTAGGAATGGAGGTCTGTGTGTATAAATTCTTTCATCAACACGTAAAATAGAAATAATACAGAAATACAAATACAGGAAAGCATGAATCTCTCAGTGCAGAGCTCTCCCTCCCTCCTACGCTGGCTTTAAGGCTCTCAGCTGTCATTTGTCGTTGGAGCTGGCTGAAAATTGTCCAAATTTTATGAAAACTATCATGACCTTTTTTCCTGACTTGACAAATAAAAGGATGTTTTTTCAGGGTGGGGAGAGATGTTATTATCTGTAGTGAAAGCAAGTTTATTTTTTTTAAACTGTTTTAATGGTAGTTGTTTCTATTTTGGTAGATCTGTGTATGGAAACTGATGCCAGAATGCTAACACTGCACATTGCCAGAAACCAGTTCAGATTTTCTTCTCTCTTGCTGTCACATTATAAAAATGATTAGGGGTTTAAATATTGATTTTCGTATTCACATAAGTTTCTAATCTATTTTTAACACTCTGGACTCCTGTGTGTGGTCTCCTGCCACAGTGGTTTCAAAGACTGCTGGCAGAAGAGATTTTCTGTTTTACCAGTTTTGAATTTGCTGCTGTTCTCTGGATCAAAGAAGGAGATGAGCAAGGTTTTGTTAAGATCTTGGGGTGTAGATAGTTCCTGGTGGTAACTGTGACTTTGACATAGTGAGACACTTACATCACATCCATACCTGTTGTCCTGGGGATTCTCTTGCTGACTTTTGCTGTGTATTGAGGCAAATCCATACTACAGAGAACTGGGATTGTTCTTCCTCCCAAATCAAAGATGATTAATTCTAGAATTAGTTCCAAAAGAAAATCAGAACATATCTAATACAGAGCTGTATTTTCAGATGCCAGGATAATAAGTGATTGTGAAATACATAAAAACAAGTTCAGTAGGAAAACTTCCATTAGCCAAAATTTTTTTTGGAATTTGTAAGCCAGAGAAATGGATGGTATGAGAAAATATTTCTCTGTGCATTTTCTGGTGAGGTTCTGATGTTTCCAGACCTCCACAGATAATTTTGGACCCCCCAAAATGAAATCCAGATAGATTCTGGGATTTGCCTTTTTGGAGTGAGACCACAATGAAGTTTGAGACATCTTGTTTGTTTTTTTCAGCATGTGCTGGGGATGATCTGCTTAACAACACTGAAACGTGAGCTGTAAAAGCTGGGGCTTGGCCCAGTATAGCTCTTGTGGTAGGACTGGTAGATATCTGCCCTTCTCCCCAAGGCATCATGCCATTACTATGCCATATATATTGACATAAATATATATATATATAGAGAGAGAGAGAGACATATATATATATTGACATTTGTGAACTGTTTAGGGAATAGTTTCTTTTGTTGTGACCAGTTGTGTGGCTGTGAATATTTCGTAGTCCACTCTAATGGCTGTGGTAGGGGAAGTATGTTTGGAAATCAGGTTCACCCTACCAAGAACTATGCCAAACATGGGAGCCAAGACCACAGCTTGCATGAAAGCAAACAACGAAGTGAGGCACAGGAAAGTGCTCAAGAGTTTGCAAAGTCAATCAACCATAGTTGTGCAGCAAGACACAAGACAAGACTGGTGTGGTGGTTTCTTCACCCTTTCTTTTCCATTACAGAACCTTCCCTCATGTTTGCTGTCTGCATAACTGTAGAAGTTTTGCTTCCCTCCTTCTCACCATCTCCTATCAGGAATGAATGTTTATGTCTCAAAAGGGCGGATTTGAGGAAAGCAGACTAACCACTCACAAACAGCCAGCTCTCTAAAACCACAGGTGCATTGTAGGGGTTTCAGTCATTGTTTTGCCTCATTTTATTTCTCCTTTTATTTTTCAGGCTTTTTAACAGCAGCCTTTGCCAATAAGATGAGAGAAAAAACCCCACACTGTTCTCCTGTAGCCTTTGGCATTTCTGAGCTGGTGGCCAAAACTAATTGAATTTGTGGAAGGAGAAAATAATGAGGAAAGATGCAGATTAGGTAAGGGAAAACCTTCAGGGACTGGACTAGAATATAGATGAAGCAAGTAAGATCCTGGGAATAGTCAGCTCTGGAATGGCTTTGACTTTATTAATGAGTGGGAATTGAAAAATACATATTTATTATCGCCTCGTTTAATGATGTAACTTGTTAACAATATAACTGTCACCTCAAGATGCTTTCCTGAACAGCAGGACAGGCTCATGGGACTGGTGCCTCCTCACTGCACAGTGTGAAACCACACTTTCTCCCTTCAGCTATGTTCATTCTTTTTGGCACAAGTTTATTCAAAAAGTCCATGCATCATCACTGCCTTTTCACTGATATGATCAACTGCATAAGTAAGATGTTTGAAAAGGAATGTGCTTTGCAGTCTGAGGGACAGAGGAATTGAAAAGCAAGGGGGGATGATAAGCCTAGGGAAAATGATAAGGGCTGTTAGCAGGAGTGATAGGGCAGGGAATGAGGGTGAATAGTATGGGGCTGAGGCAGCTGGGCAGCACAAGAGACAGATGGCTGAGTGCAAAACGAGAACACAGATTCAGGAGAAATCTGTACTGAATAGGAGAAATACCAAATTGATCCACAGTGAACGTGTGATTTAATTAGCTGTGGTGGTGACATGGGGATTCTTCAGTGCTACAGCTTCTGCTAAGTCACATGGATGACACATATGCTCCACAGGGCTGCCTTCAAGTACAGTAGTCCCCCTATTCCCCCCAGTAAGTCCCCCTCTCATATACTAAGTGAACAGATTTTTAGAATTTCCTGAAGTCTTTCTTGTTGGATTTATCACAAACATTTTGGTATATTTTGATAGGAAGGTTCCTGTTTCATTGAGAAAATGAATATTTGAATAAAAACTCAACATAGGAATTACATAAATGCCCACCATGGTACTGGATAACTCTTGTAGTTCTCTTCCCCCCATCCCTGATCTCGGTGGGGCAGGTGAGCTGAATCTTACAGAAGTGGCATGGACAGATGCTCCTGTAGTGTGTCATCTCTGTGAGATCAGGTTCTGTGTGATGGGCAATGGAATCCGATGAGGGAGACTTAGGGGGGAAAGCAGGATCAGAAAGTACTTGGACTCCAGCTCTCGCAGGGTACCACAGAGATCCTCTTCCTGTTGTAATACATTGACTGTTGGTTTTCTTCCTGTTCTTCCAGATTTTACATGGAAAGCTTTTATAGTGGCAGAATGTTTAGCTTTTAAACCAAGACATGTGTCTTTATTGTTACTGCGTCTTATTCTGTACAACTTTCTAGCATTCTTGGACTCTCTTTTTCCATATATGTAGGTAGGCTCGGAGTGTTTATGTGGCTACCTCTTATCTGATTCCTGGGACCCACTAAAAAAGGGTGTATTTCAAAACAGTCAGCTTCTGTCGGGCAAAGGAGAAATTAATGGTAAATCCTTCAAAAAGTGAAAGCTTTTAACCCTTTGGTCCTTTAAAACTCCGTTCCCATTGGTGCTAACTTCCCTTTCATTGAAAGATAATGAACCTTCACTTCTGTTCTGTGTCCTCACCTTCAGCGTGGGTTCTCTGCATAGCTCCCGTCGGGGTCAATTATCTGGCAGGAGAGGCCCCCGAGAGCAGAGACTATTGCTTAATTGTTACTGTGGGATCCTTGGGCAATGTGCACTTCTGCAGCTCATTTACAATTCTAACACATCCAGTGCGCCCTGCGTCAGGAGCCCTGTGAACTGGACAAAAGTTAGAAAGTGGCAGCGCTGTTCCTGGCCAAAAGCTCATTAAGATAGACATCTCCTGCTAGTGAACATCACACAGATGACACAGACAGCTCACTCCAAACGAGAAACATTCTTTTGTTCTGTCTTACTAGGGCTTTCAGATAAAAAGAATTTGAGGCCAGCTGTGATATGAAGGGAACAGGTTTAAAATAGCTCTCAGGGGTAGTAAATGCTTAATGATCAGATCTTTCATTGCCCTTGGAACATTTGAGGAAACTCAGCCAGCTAAAATTCTTGTTGATTACTTTAACAGAGGCCCTTTGTTCATATTATCATGCAGAATAATTAAGCCAATGCAAGCAAATCCTTAGCTATATACATAATTAAAATGTTATGCTGTGATTAAACAGACAGTATTGGCACAGACAGCACCTATTCACTTCATGAAAGAGTTCCATCACTACCTTAAGCTTGTTTTCACCCTATTTTATTTATTATTTTGGAAAAATAAGTTTTATTAAGATAGCGGAAGATGATGTGTTTCCAGGGAGGAGTTAATGAGATTTTATAATGGAGAAAAAAGATACAAGCATATCCAAAGTAGTTAGCTTATAGGGCAGAATTAAAGGTGAAAAAAAGAGCACTGAATCGGTTTTAACTTACTTTAAAGTTCATTTTGAAGGGGTTATATCAAATTTTCTCATTTCCTCCACAAGTTTGGCATCTCTTATGCAGCAGTCAAATCTTCCAATTGAAGAGTTTATGTCGCACCTGAAAGTTTGTCAGAAAGAAAACCCCTTTGATCTATGAAATATTTTATTTGAATGCACTTTCAACTTATTGGACTACCTGTTTTAAGTCAAAGGCTTATTGCCAAACATTACATCATTCTGAGCTCTCCTAAGCCTAACCACCAACGTTCTTTTGGGATTCTCTCTCAGATGGCAATTACTGACAATAACAGTTGTCAGTCTGGCAGGGGCAGACTGGCTTTTCACAAGCAGTTTTAGAAATGTGCCAGGATCCTTTGTGATTTCCCAGGCAGCAGAGATGGAATTTTACAGAGTTCCTCCAAGAGAGGTCATCAAAAGTTCTTAGGAAGCAGATTTTGGCTCTTCTGCTTTTTTTGGTCACAAAATCTTGTTTTACCAGAATTTTTTCACAGTGGAATAGATGTCCCTAGCTCTGGGACTAGAGGGAAGCTGATAGAGAGGTGACATCAGATAGAAATCAGGTTATTTTGATACCAGGGAGCAGTCTATAGTTTTTGACTATTATTTTGTTAATATATGTTAGGTAACATATTACAGAACAGTAGCAGCAATCAGCCAGTAGATACACTGGCTGATTGAGGCAGCCCTAGCAGAGATCCTGGGGTTCGCCTTGACTACCTTTCATGTACTACACCAGAGCAATCTTTTTTTACAAGCAAGGTCTTTGGATGTGATTTCTGAGATGGAAATAAAAGTCTGCTGGGTTCAGCCCACTGCCCTGAAGTAGAAGTGACAACTTCTCTACTCTCTTTACTAATCTTCTGGGTAAGCAGTCCCCTGGGAACCTCTGTTTGGAAATCTATTAAGATTTCACAAGTTGTTCAGCAGGAGTAGCAATTAATGGCTTGCAATGGCTCTGAAAACCGCAACTTAAAATGAAAATCGGAAGGTACGAAAAGTCTTCCTTCCTTATGCTTATAACAGACAATGTCGTATTTTCCCTAATTTTTTTGTGCCTTCTCTCCAGATTGAAGTGCTTCTTCCTCTGTTGGGTCAGATGTCCCTCTAATGTGCAGATAGACTGATTTGCACAGAATTTGATCTAATAATTTCCTTTGAAATCCTACTTGATGTATCTTTTTCTACTGAATTTCACAAAACCCTTCAGAGACTATTATGTAGATTTATGGAGAAAAGTATTTTAAGGGAACAGTGGCAGGCTGTGTGTTTCTGGTATATTTGAGCTGTGTAATCTAAGAATTGGAAACCCCATTCGCCTGTTACTGAATTCCTGGCTTCAAGACTCTTCCAGTAGATAGATTTTGCTGGAGCTTTGTTCTAGAGGTACTGTTCTAGCAGAAGCTCCTTTCAATGTTTTAATCGTAGCAAAACCCCAGTCTCTTAAGAAATGCACTACTTGGTGGAGAGGCCAGGAAAAAGAGCTGCAGTTTGCAATGTTCAGTATTCAAATGCAGTTTTGCAGCTGTCAAGAGTTTCTCTGCTCCTCAGTTTCTCTAGGGTTTGCTTAACTGCTTGCTTGAAAAGTATATTTTCCTAGACACTCTATGCATTAATGTGAGCCACAATCATTGTGAGCACAGTGGTTATGATAGTTTTGTCTTAATAAGAGTGATCTCATAATGGACATCATTTAGATGGGGTAAATAATTCCCAACACATGCAGACTATAAAGACATTGGGAGCTTGTTATACGCTGATGTCATGGGAAGACTCTTCAGCAGGGACTCGTCAGTGCAAAGGTCTCTAAAAGATGTCTGACTTTGAAGTAAGAAGAAAAATCAGGGTGGAAAAAGCTGGTGTAAATTCTTAAGTCTCCATGGACTTTGACCATTATTATCAATTGAATATTTCAGTTGCTTATGATGGCAAAATAAAAGAGACTCTAGGCTGAATTAATTAAAAAATCTGCTTTTTTGCCATTTTGTTTGTGAAAAAAATCCGTAATTTATAAACAAAATCTTTCAAACAAAACAGCAGCAGGAGTTTTATTTCCAGAATTCTAGCACATTTGCTGAAGCTCAAAATCACTTTTTTTTCTTTTTTTTCTTTTTATTTTGACTTTGTTATCATAATTTACATAGTGTGAAGTGAGTGAGAAGAGCTACTGATAGGACTGATTGCATAATTTTACACCTGGTTTGCATTAATATAAATGGCAAAGTTAAACTTAGTGGATAATCAGTTCTGATTGTAAACATCCTCTAATGCTTTTTAATGTTGTCATTGGACCATTTTTGAAAGGATGCCACTGCCTGGCTAGATCTAAACCCAAAGATTTTGAGACTTAGCTTATGTGGATTTATAATATGGCACTCAAAGCAAGGAAATATTTTCAAATAGCACAGAATTGAAAACATTGTCTCAGATATGAAAATTCAGCTTTCTGGAACATATCATCACTTGGAGCTTTATATGTGTCTCTAAGAACATTTTTTTTGTTAACTAAATAACCACATTTAGAATCTAATCTTCCTTTTTCTAGGAAGACATTTGTAAAGATTGATTAGTTGATGACTGTTGTCTGTTAGTTTCTGGATAGCTATGCAGCCATAACTATAAATACTTCTACATAATGTATTTTTATTTCACTAAGGAAAAAGCTGGCCCAAGAGCCCACTTTTCTTGTTTGATGCTTCTATAACACTTCCCATTCCACCCTAAGTACACCAAGAAAAGTTTGTGTAGAAACTATTTCAGTCTCTATTGAACTGCAGCTACCACAAACTGTGTTTTTAGCAGCGTAAAACCCGGCCATGCTGCCCAACACTCCAGTCCAGGAAATGAAAGTAAATGCCATGTTAATGTCAAGCTCGATGTGTTAACTGGAAAGTCTGGCTCTTCCCTTTTAGACATGTGGAACAGAAATACCCCAGTACACAAACCTTAAGCATCACTAGACTTCTATTTATACCTCTATAATTAGAACTCAAATTCATTGTCCCATCCTAGCTGTTGGCAGAGGAGAGAAATGAGCTGGGGAGAACCAGGCTAGAGCAACAGTCCTGGCTAAGGAACATGGAGTGACTGGGAATCTGTGAAAAGTATAAAATACACCTTTGGAATTTCTAGAGCACACTACAGTGGGTTTAGTGCCAGTACAGTATGTATCAGTATGACTCCTTCTTGAAGAGATTGGGAGTTTTGCTGTTTCCATCAATGGGAATAGAATACCGTTTTAATTTATTGTGGCCTTAACATACCCGATTTTGTAGTGGTGTGATCCTGAAACAAATAGAGAGAAAGAGGAATGTGAATCTACAGGAGACAGTTTTGATCTTGGTGAAGAGGTAACTCACCGTGAGTGTTGTTTGTAGTAGTTAGCTACATGTAAAGCTTAGTGTGATGTACTGTCTCTGTCTCTTGAGCTGAGGTCACTCGAGGACAGATTGGGAGTTTTTACTTTAAGTGGTAGTGCAATCAGGCTCACTGCATTTGCTGAACATGCTGAACTATCATCCAGTGTGTCTACATTAAAAACTGTTTTGCCGGGTTAAGATCAATTATTTGTTTTTGCTTCGGATGCTTTGCATTCTTGCTCACAGTTGGGTTGGTGTTATGTGAGAAGGGAGGGTTGTGGGTTCATACTCATATACTCATGTAGTTGCAGACATACTTTACCCAAAAAGTAAAACAGTCCAAAACCTCAGATCAAAAGATGAAGACATTTTTCAAACCTCAAACAAAAGCAATAAATGGAAATAAGGATTAACTTTGTCAATTTTCACCCCTCCCACAATAAATCACCAAAATCTTGGCTTTTATCTTAGATGGATAACACAATAGGCACTAGAGCGCACCAACATTACGCAAATACTTCATGTGCTATCAATTATTTTGGAAGGAGTCATCATTTGAATTGTGAAATGCTTTGACCTTTTTTTTAATGAAGAGTGTAGGAAGATGAGAGTGTTAGGCTGACACATTGTTTCTCTTGTATTTGTGTGGGTATATTTCAAAGTATTTTCAGAAGAACTAAGCCGTGAATAGGGCTCTCGTCTCCATACCCAGCCCCTCCTGGCCTGTGGAGTCATGTGGAGCCACAGATGATCCCTGTTACGCGAGAGGGGGATAGGAGTGAAGTGAGCAATAAGATTTAGTGTGCTGCTAAAAAGCATTTGGTTGTTATGAAACCAAGAGAATACATTCAGTGGGGATGCAGCCGTGCAACCCTGACTGTTAATGACCTTCAGTCTGCAACTAGTAGGAAGGTGAATGCCCCTCACGGAGTTAGGAGAGCAGAGCGGGCCCATGTGCCTAGGGTGTGTTCTTGTGGTTAGGATTCTCCTAACAGATTTCTTGCTACAATGAAAAGATGGCCAAAATTAATATACAGGGTGTGATGAAATAACAGAAATCAATTTCATTAGAAGTTTCCAGAGATATCCTGGATTTCAGATTTGATGTACTTACTGATTCAAAGTGATTTACTTTGAACCCTCATCTTTGCCAAGGCTGATACTCTCCATTTTAGTTACACTGCTAGCCATGTGTGAGTTACATTTTCTTTTCTTATGTTTCTGAAAACCATCTCATTTTTAGGCATTAGCACAGATTGAGTCCATCAACATTTCCCCAATTATTTTGAGCTTCAGAATATGTATTGCTTAAGAAGAGATTAAGTCCTGTACTGTTCTCTAAGAAGAGAGTAAGTCCTGTACTGTTCTCTCAGTTGGCAATGCTTGATTTCTTCTTTAGTTGGTTTCCATATATGGATGTCAATGCTTTGATTTTCAAAATTAATCTTGCTGGGTAGGTGAAAGCTGAATTAAAATGGGTATCTCCCAATCTGACTCTTCCACATCTCAGTATCGATTTCACAGCAGGCAGCCATGCACTGCACCCAGTGGGGCACATGGCTTCAGACTTTCTCTGAGGTGGCAGCAGCAGGACTGCAAACAGGGAACTGAAACCAAACATCTTGACCAAACAGCACCCTATGCAAACCATCTTATTTTATTATCAACTTCAGAGTTTATTAATTTATCAAACCAGGTCAAAGTGATACAAGTACATAAATAAGTACCATAACAGACACACATCTCATGAAGAGAATGCAAAACATGACACTGTGTATTTTGTTGTCTTTAGTGATCAGAAACTGAAAAAACGCAACACTGCATTTTACTATGCTTATGATTTTTTTTTGCTTTTCTTAAGAAGTGTTTATTATAAAATAAATACACAATCTGGATTCCACCAGTCCTGTCACAAATACAAAAACCAGGTTTCCTTCTTCGTAAAAAAAAATTACAAACACTGTACACTTTCCACTTAGTCTTTTTTCACCAGCTACTGCTACAAACAGACGATGCCTGTTAGGTGAGGAATCAACTGCTGGTCTTCTCACCAGAACACTACAGTTCCTCAGAACCTCTTCCTAAAGATTTATAATAAAATTTTACAGTTTTGCAGCACATTTCAACCCATTAGATGCCATGTGCAATCAGTGCTGCTCATGCCAAACTGCTTCTTCTACAGTTACACTGCAGCTCTGGTGCAGTGAGGTCTTAGGGCCTTGGTTTGGATATGCTACACTCCTTTCCAACACCAGGACAGGACTTATGGAAGCTACAGTCCCCTGGAAATGTGGTGGGACAGTTCACTTAGCTCTCCTTTTAATAATTAGTGATAGAGGACTTCTCTTAGCCAGGTGTTCATGCATTTCAGCTTGCTGTACTTTCAAATGGCCACTATGCCCAAATCTTATCTGTTCTCTGTCCAGGCCTAGGGACAGCAGGGTGGTCCTGAGATCACCCTGTATGTTTTCTCCTAATTCCCTTCAGCCTTTCCTTCACCTTCATGTCTGTTCTCCTCACTTGCTTCTCTTCATTGAGAAGCCCTGCATCCCACTCCTCCCGAGGCTCAGGCAGCACAGGCAGGCCCTGGGTGCCATGGAGAGGCCTGCACTGCTGATGGAGACTGCCAGGGTCTGCTGCCCAAGCCAAGGATCCCCTCATGATAGTGAAACTCTGCCTGAATAGGCTTTTGGCATTCAGTACCAACCTCTCCCACAACTTCGTCTCTTTAGGAATGTGGACACCCTAGAGTGCTGTCACTGGCAGAATGACAAACCTCAAAATCCTTGCTGTCACTGTTGATTTCACTCCCTGTGAAGTCCCAGCCTCTGGTTCAGGCCATTTCCATAAAGTTTTGTTTCGTAGCATGTGTATAAACAGCAGTATTCCTGTCAGCTTGTGGAGTAGAAAATGGGAGAGAAAGCAAGCAGAGTCACTTGCATATTGGGATTTAATCCAACATTGCAGCCACAGGGCAGTGCAGGATTTTGGTGAAAACAGTTTTTAAATTGTTACAATTATTCTGCAGATGAGAATCACCTCTCTTAAAGACACTGTAGACATGCTATACTACATTTAACAGAACCTCTCAGATTTGGGTTTTTTTCCCCAAAGATACCAGTTGTCACAACAAGCAGTTGCTTTTTGTGCTCTTCAAGCCTATAGCTGTTTGTAGTGGGAGAGAGCTGTCCTTGAAACATGAGAATTGAGAGGTCACCCTCAGAAAAATGCATACTGTGTTTGTAACAAATCAGAACAAATAAGTTCTGTCACAACTTTTAAGGCAGTATTAATCGTGAGTTTTAATGCTTTAGGTGTTTTGAAAATACTGCAAGTACTTCACCACCTTCTGCCACGTCACTTTAGAAGGTGGTTTACCAGCCAAGAGCATGTGTAAATAGGGCCCAGAAGAATGAAGTTATTAGGGCTGTGATAGGGAGCTAACACTTTTAGAGAAGTGGGTGGAGGAAACAGTGAAAACCACTTAAAAGCGAACATTTGCTCCAATTGCTATAAAAATATAGTGATTGCCACTAACACCTGCTGTTCAGTTTATGGACTTTGTTTGCTCAGCTACAAGACATCATCCCAAAGGCAGGCTGCTAAGGAGTTTGTTAGTTTAAATCTGGTTTTCATGTCTCCAACATGAGTATTGTATCATTCGTATATTTCCTCCACTACTACAAGAAATCCATGAGTCATTTCAACACCAGAAATGGTATAAATTCAGCACAGGATATAATGCTCTCCATAGCTCCTGCACATTTTTTAGGTGTCCTTATTTTCATTAGTTTGAATAACTTGCCAAATAATAATAGTAAAAATGTTCTGTTTTCTCTTTTCAACTTGTAAAGAAATGCAACTCTGGGAAAGCACAGTCTCTCTTTCTCCTTCCCCCACCAGTAATACAGAGCCTTCTAGACTTTTGGAGGAGATATTTGAATGGTTGACACAGGCCACTACACATAAAGCAGCAAATTTGCTGTGCATGATGTGAATAATTACTGCATTATAGTTTTGGGGTTTAGGGCAACTGTTGACTTAAGCAAAATAAGCCTGCAGTCCAGCTGCAGATCCAAGTTTTCATAAGTTTTCTTGTGTTTTTCCCTCCAGTGCTGTCTCCCTTAACAGTGACCCTTTTCAGACTTTTCAAGGTACAAAACCTTTACCAAATCCTCGAGCTCAGTCCTGCACACTCTGCTTTCACACATTTGGCTGATCTGAGCTTCTCCCTCGCTAAATATTTTCCACTGGCCTGAAAACAAAAACACAAAGGAGACAGATATTGACTTAGAAAAGGGCACAGGGACTTTGAAGACATTTACAAGCACTCTGCAAACCAACTGATTCAAAATGGTCAAAGAGGGAATGTCCAGTCCTCCCAAGGAAAATATTCAAAGCATCTTACAACCTTATAACATATTCCATGCAAAACAACTTTGTTAAAAAAATAAATATGGATCAGAATATTACTATTTTCTTTAATTAAGAAGTCCTGCAAGTTGGCTCTATTTATTCAACCGTTTATGACACTGGATACCCTGGTAAACTAAAGTATTTAAAAGTTGGGAAGCAACATAGCTAAATGTTTCATGTGCTGTAAACTCCTCCTACCTGTGTATAATACAAAGTGTGATGGAAATTAACATTTCTGCACATTTATGATAGTGTTAATAGAAATGCACACTGTCCTGGTAACTAGAATACTACACTACAGATAACAATGACAAGCTTACAGAAGACTGACAGCAAAAATTTTTGGAATTTTTTATATGAAAATATATCTGTATCTCAATAGGTCTGTAACGATTAAGAATATATTACTTCTGGGAAAAAGACTTCTTAACTATGGAAAAATTATAGAAAAATTTACAAGCTGTAATGCAAAAGAACTAGGAATTAAAAATATCTATATCTTAATTCAATTAGCAAATTAGCTGAATTAGTAATTGTTAACTACTGTCACAATCCCAAACTGGATGAAATACAAAAACAAAATTGAATCAAGAGTGATAAAAGAAGTACATGTCCTTTCATAAAACACATTTTAATAATGAAGATATTGTTAAGAACATAGGAAAGTAGTCTTTCAAATATAACATAAGTGTATGTAGAACCCCTTTAATAACATCTGAATTTTTTCCCTCATAAATTACTTTTTAAAACACTGGGGTAACTTGACATGTTACATAAATAAATCCAAACTGTGCTGTTGTGCTGACATTAGTCATATTTCAGACTTATGATAGCATGAGCACAAAAGACCCTATATTGTACTTTATCAAAATGCAGGAGACTAAGACAGTGTGGACATGAATTACTGTTACAGGTATCTGTATTTTTAATTGCTGTATTTTGATTACTTAAACCTAAACTTATCAAATATTGTGATCATGTACTAGAAGAAAATTCAGTACATCCATTTGACTGTGCTGAGTAACAACGAATGTTTTTCATGGCTATGATTATATGGAGAGTAGAAACCTCAATAGGTCAGAATTTTACTTACTGAGGGTTGTCCTTGTTATCAGCTTGAAGTAAGGAAGTTCTTCAAATTCTCTCTTGGACAGTTTTTCAACATAGAAGTGACGCAGAATCCCTTCAGCAAAGAAATGAGAAGTGCGTGTTACTGGAAACGTGCCCACTGTTCTAAACCTGGAGTGCTGTCCTACCTTTTTGTAAAATTTTCAGTCTATTCTCTTTTTAATTCTGTTTTTCCACACCTCCCCCCCTCCATTTTTTTGCTGCTCCCCTGTAAATCCTCCTGTGAAAGTGGGATTGCAGTGAGCTTGTGAGGGGTGTGAGGATTAGCCAATTCTTTTCCAAAACAGATGAATGCTTTCCTATTATGAGTAAATGTAAGATTACGACAGAAGCCAAAAGTCTCAGTGTCTTGGAGAAAAACAGTCGAATTTTGCAGTCAGATACCATTGTGAGCCAGCAGGCAACATGACTGTCAAATCATTATGAGGCTTTGTGGCTTCTTAACACACAGGGCCGTTGTGAACCATCCAAAGTTCTGTGATTTCTTTTCTGCTCCCACTTTGGCCTTGGCTTTCTCCTTTAAAGCATCTAGAGATGTATCATTTCCATGTAAAAGGGTGCACTATGTGAAGGGTTTCCTATGAGGAGCATATGCTTTTTGCTTAAAGTAGGTAGAGAAGATTTTTATGAGGCTGGAGATAATTTTTATTACACTGAAAGTTCACAACTTGCAGTAGTGCTTGGGCTTCTAAATGCTTTTCTTTTTTGTTCCAATTTTACCATTTAGTCTAGAAAAAGATATTTTTTCCATCCTTAACACATTTT
This sequence comes from Falcunculus frontatus, assembly GCA_013398115.1. NCBI lineage: Eukaryota > Metazoa > Chordata > Aves > Passeriformes > Falcunculus > Falcunculus frontatus. The sequence continues at coordinate 676,241 of VZRV01005057.1, forward strand.
TTGTCCATATTCTATATGTACCATCATGGGTGTATCACTGCTATGGCAGATAGGGCAGACTGATTTAAATTGAAAGCTTTTTGGTCCATCCTAAGTAACAGCCTCCAGGCACTTGGTTCAAACCCTTCTACCGATTTCTCTGCAATAAATTACACAGAATAATACTGAAAACCTGTTTGCCATTGTGCTTTTGCTCCCAATGAAGGGTAGGAGTTAGCAGAACTACAGCTTTGTGTGTTTCTAATGGGTTTTGTACAGAAAAATTCAGGCATGCTGGAAGTGGCTATAATAGTGATATCCTAAAGAGCCAAAAGAACAGCAGTCTCAAAATCCTTCTATCTGTAAACTGTCCTGGGATTTTAATGGAAGATGATACACTGTTTAAAGAAAGAACTTCCTCAACTCACCTTTTCTAATTGTCCACACATGTATTTCTATTTGAGGTGGCTTTTCAATCTCTATTGCAATTTTCCTGATGGTTTCTCCTTCCTCTGTGAAAACGGATTCATAGACAGGAAATGTCTCTTTCCCACAGAAGTAATCTTTGTTGTCAAAGGTTTCACTTGGCACATCTTCTGTTCGAAAAACAAAAAGGACAGAACACATACTACAGCTATAATCAAGTCCCCCAGAACTTACTTGGCATCAATAGCCGAGCATGGTTAGTTTGAAAGTAGAATAGTCATTTGTATGGCCACACAAATCCATCTCCAGCTATTAACAGACACTTAACAGTGTTCTGTTCTGCCAGGTTCTGGTAGCCTATCCATGGTGGCAAGACAGTATTTATACTTCTAATCCAGTCTCCTAAGGAAATGAGCTGTGTACAGCAATGTGGTCTGAGAGACTCCTCACAATTTTTGAACCTGTTGTCCATGTTTCAAGCATATTTGAAATACTGTTAGAAATCTCGGGGTAATAAAAATAACTAAATGGAAATTGGTGATTAGTTAAGAGTGAAGAGACCCGAATTAATGTTTTGCTGAGGAAAAGAATCTATGAGGTTTGCATTTTGCTTGGCAGCAGCCATGTGGCCAGTGCAAGCCTAAGCCAGCCACAGTGCACATTATCTCTTGCCCCCCTGCTGAAGTTGTAGAGCATATAAGCAGAAATTATAATTATTCTGTTTGCAATTGGGAGTTGGACAGGAATATAAGAGAGGTGATGCAACTTAGAGGCTCAGACCACTATTTGTGGAAACACCTAATAATTAATACATCTCCACATACACAAGACAGACTGCAGGAAGAGGTTCAGCTTTCTTAAAAATTAGGAACACAGGATCTCAAAAACCAAGGCAGTAACATCCTTTTTGCCATTAATTTTTCTACTGAAGCCTGTTAGCCAGGTTTTGTTGACTGTTCTTCCAATGAAAGCTGTGGATCTCTGCTTCACAAGTATCCAAAAGATCTAGATACACAACTCCTGCCTGCCTACTGCCACTGCATTGTGTTTTTTCCCAGTAAGCAAGACTAGCAAGAGAAGATGGGAAGTATGCATTCTATGGGTGTTTCTACATATGGCCGAGCAACTCATTTCCTCAGAGCATTCTTGCCCAGTGCATCACCAAACAAACACACAAATGGGTACATAAGGGAACTGTCTGAAGGCACATAAGGGAACTGGACACTCCTTTACCTTTTGTATCACATGAAAAAACATGGCTTTTCACTTGGCAAACCATCAGCAGAGTCCCTTTAGCAGATTTTTCACTAGCTGTAGGCATTTATTTTAGTAACATCTATGTAAGTTTTATCATTAGTGCAGCATAGACACAATGCTAAATCTGTGATGTTAGTATTTACTTTAAGGATTACGTTATGTAACTGACACCAATCAGAGTTTTGAATCCTTCTGGTGCATTTTAAAAAGCAGAAACAATGTTATCTCCATGTGGATTTCACAAGCTAGAAAAATGATTTGAAGGTTCCATGGGCACTGTGGTGGGGGAAGGACAGGAGTCTTTTGGCAGTAATAAACTTTCTGTATACATTTCTGTAATACTCTTTGGAAATGAGCATCAGGAAGTCGTGTTAACAGCAGAGAGAAAGGCAGTGACTGCTCAGAACATGTGCCAGCAGCATGTCCCCTGTGTGAGGAGCAGCAGCAAGAGGAGAGCTGGCCAGGCAGCTCTGCCTGTCTCACACCAAGGCCTCTGCACACACACACTGGAACATGGCACAGCTGCTGCTGTTCACATCAGAGCTCATTGGGATCAGGAGGCTTGAGCCAAGCCTTTTAACATGCACAGCAAAAACGTGGTCTGTGATCAACTTTGTTTTACCTGGACAGACTTTACAGCATTTTCCTTCTATTTTCTGAGGGTATTTGCAGGGATATTGTTCTGGACAGTGAATTTTCTTACATTCTTGTTTGGTGATGTTGCAGGTGCACAACACACACTCTACGATTCCAAAGGCCCGCAGATTTGGATGCCAAGATTCACCATGCGAGTATGTTTTGCCATTTGAAACACAAACTACAAAAGAAAAGAAGAAAAAGTACAACTGGAAAAGGTATGTTCACTAGCTACCTATCTATAAATATTCATTTGACTCATGCACATTTGTTTAAAGCAGTGTCTCCATACATCATCTGTTAGTGTCTCAGGCCCATTTCTCTGCTTCTTAATTTTAACTTGGGAGTTCTTTTACTTAAAATAGTCTGAGCCTGTGGTCACCCTTTTCTGAGCAGTTTTGCCTTGATTCCAACTCTGCTGATGCTGATGTCCATTATGTTTTGAGGAAAACAGTGAAGGTGTCTGAGTCAAGCGTCTGACTAGCTACCCCCCAGTTCATGCATTTCAGTTCTGCATTAACCAGCATATAAAACTCACTCCTTCCCTTCGCATTCTGAGTCCACACACAGGACACGGCCTGCTACAGTGGCTTTGGCTGCATTTGGATTGAATTTGCAGATGACAGGTTCATGTCATTTGCTACTGAAATCATCTGCACAGCTCCAGCCATTAGCTGAACACAGCCTTTGCAGTGAGAGCAATGCTATCAGCTGGATGGATTAGTGCCACCTGGGCCTTTTACTGCTTTTGCATAAGAGTTTTGCTATGTAGAATACAGAACAAACCACAGAATACTTGCAAAATGAAGTTTAACTCCTTTGTGGAAATATAAATGTCGATAGGCAGATAAAGTAATTTGGCTTTTGGAATCACAAGAAAATGTTAACATGAAAAGATGCACATTGGACTGAAATTTCATTCCAACAGCTTCTAAGAACTTCAGAATATTTATTCATAAGAGCCCCTGGGAGTCAGAGAAATACAGCTGACACAAAGAGAGTGGAAAAATCCATGCCTGGTAGAAGCCACTTTGGGTCACCCAGCAGTTGATGGGAATTATATCACTTTACACCATGTTTGCATTTGTCCTATAAATCCTACTTCTTTCTTTTTAAATATTTTATAAACACAAAGAAAAATGCAAACTAATCCTAACAAGGTGAAAGAAAGGGCACCGCCTGATTTCTAAAAGCAACAAAAGTGAAGCTGGGATATGTTGTAAATATTTCCAATTCTTCTAATATGCCATCATTTTTATTAATTTTTTTTATTTGTAAAATATGTTCCTATTTTTCCTGTAACTTTCAAAAGCAATTTAATTTTTATCTGTAATCTGAAATTTATATCTAACTGGTAACAGATGTAACCAACTGGCTTATACTTTACTGAGTTACTGAGATTTATGTGGAGTGTTTCTTGCAATGTCTTTCGTGAGCTTATGCTATCATTTAGTTTATAATTTGCTACTTTTTAACTCTTTCTTAAGACATGAGGTTTTTTTAGAGGTAGGAAACAGTTTTGTTTCTCAAATAAAAGGGAAGTTTTATCTGTATACTAAGAACATGGGAGAAAAAACTATAAATGAAAAAACTGTTAAGTACTCAGCTGCTCAGCAGGCTTCTTACATGCTTAAAAAATTATTGCTAATTTCTATGCTTATTTGGACCTCTTTTCCCCCAGTCAGGGTTCTCCAGATCCTTTATGGAGAAAAATACTGCCTGAGTTCTCCCTGACAGGGGAAGGGATAATACATGACATTGTGTGGATACATAATGAGTCTGTCTTTTAAGGGTTGTTTAACACAGAACAATTAAATATATACTCTGAGGTAGCAGAGGAAGCCTCTAGCAGAAGCCAAATAATGGCAAATAACTTCTAATTACCCTGGTTTTAGTGCTCTTCATGTTCGGAATAATAAATCTGTATCCACACAACCGCATAGTATTTGCATGTCAGGACAGTTGTTGTGTGTTTATTTTTTAACTTGTTGAAATGTGTTCCAAGGGACATGTGCATTAATTAATAAGACACTTGTTAATTGCACAGGAATAAAAGAAAACACATGGTCAGCATTCCTGTTTCCATCATGAGGAGCTCTCAGACACTCTCCAGGCAGTGAGTGTCTGAAGTTATACTGCATCCAGAAATATGCTGTTCGTCTGTACACTCTTTATTTGCTGAAACAAGTCAGTTAGAAACTCCTTTGATGATGTCTTCATGTGTGAATTACATGTCAAAGACATTGCACTGCGTCGAGATTCCTGCTCCTAGATTCAGCATAAAACACTGGCATGATCTGAATGCTTTTTCATGCTTGTTCAGGTGGATAATAAAGATCCTATAGCCAACATTCCTTCTGTTAGTTAATACCTCAAAAGATTAGTTGGCCCTAATACAAGGGATTTTAACTCTTTGTGGGTAGTTTCTAAGTGTATGCTGACTGGTATTTGTGGATAAATGCTCTTCTGAGCATGTGTTTTTACAGCTATTTCTATCTTCCTAGGCCTGTTCCTGCAGACCTCTGTTCACTGAGGTACACCCCCTGTGGGAACTGAGCATCCCGCCCTTTTTACTGGACAAAATCTGCTGTCCCACTAACTGGTGAACTGGTATTTTCCCTTTATTTTTGTCCTTCCTGTAGTGCATGAGGAATGTGACTTGAATATGATTTGCCACATGGGCTTAAAATTCTGCTGTCCCCAAAATGTAGCATGTCTTATATTCTATTAGCAGAAGGCACTAAAGGATTCTTAGAGTGAGATTCATTACATTGGCTAAATTTGCCTCTCTACAGCTCAGGCATCCAGTACAGGCTAATTGCCTACTTTGCCTCTTGTGTTAGTCACAGGGGAGGAAAAGCATCCCTTGCATCCCATTGTCTCAATTGAAGGTGGGGGAAGACATGAGACTGTCTTTCATGAGAAAAATTTGCTAAATCTTGGAGGCAGAAAACCTCCTAATACTGTGGCGAAGCTTTATGGTCTGAGATTTGCAGGGCAGTTGAAATATAAGCTGTTTACAGCTATAAAAGTTACAAAATAAGAGAGAGTGTAAAGAAAATAACCACAAACATTTTCCTCCAGGACAAGTCACTGTGTGAACAAATTAGTGAATCTAAAGGCATTGTGGTGTCCTTCGTGGCACAAAGCACTCACTTCCCTGGCAGCCACTGCATGAGCTCTCAGAATTGTGGGGCACAATTCCAAAAAGTAACTCAGAGAGCAACACTGCCTTTGCAGAGTGAAATGCTCTGTTGTACATGTAGCCAGAATTGATCTCAGTCAAGAAGGAATTTCATATCCTCAATAGCTTATTGCTTTTGCCTCCCTGGTTTGCATTGGATTTCTTGATACCAGTGCAAATTTTCAAGATTCTGCTGCATATTTTGAGAGATCTTTTTGAGCTCTAGGTGATTGATTCCTGACCCAGAGCAATACTGTAAGAAGTGCTTGTCTTTACCTCGTCCATGCTTATGCTTGTTGTTGATGACAATTTGTACTATTGTTCCTGAGGCCTGCTGGGGATCCGGTAGGACTCCACGGTTACTCCTGGCATTGGGAAATCGTGGAATGTTGACTACCTGCCTGGCAGAGCTGGGTGACAGGTCGTAATGGGAGCGATGGTATGAGTGTCTCTGTTTGGGGACAGAGAAGAGATCAGGAAAGTAAATGTCTCATTCCAATGAACAAGGGGAATGAGTATTGCTGGACTAAAGTAATAGTAGTAGTAGTAGTAGTAGTAGTAGTAGTAGTAGTAGTAGTAGTAGTAGTAGTAGTAGTAGTAGTAGTAGTAGTGCATAGCATGTTTTCTAGAGCAAAAACACTGTTTCTTTTCAGAGAATCATTTTCCAAAATGCCCATGAACCTAAAGGTTTCAAATGACAGCCCTTCTTTTATAAGACATGATTCTTCCCACTCATCCAAAGATCTGCTGGTTCACGTATTTAGGTAGTGCACCTAATGCTTAAAATCCCTTCAGATTCTCTCCAAATGCTGTTATAAAAATAATCTCTTGAGCAATAAGTTGTTAATGGATACTTTTACCACCAAAGACAGTGAAGCCCTAAAGTAAATATATATGTGTGTATGTGAACTGGGAAGCAAGTATTTGCAACTAGTATTTAAAAGCAATTCTTGCATAGCAAACAAATTCTGCCAAATCTTATTCTTATAGAGCATATACAGCAAAAACCAAATCCAGAGACCACAGAAGCTCCTGACAGTTTCTAATTCAGCATTATTCATGAATTCAGGTTGAGTGAAAGAAACCTATTGTGGGCTAGATTCACAGAACCTGGGATGAGACAGTAGGTATTCAGACCCATTATTAACCTTTTCTCTTTTTTCCCCAATGTACTGCCATGCACAGCACAGCAAGAAAGTATGTCTTTAAACTATAGGTCCCACTTACAGCTTCCCTGTTGGCTGGCTGCCGGAAGATGTCTCCATCAGAATGTTCCCATGATAATTCTCCATCTCCTGTACACAAAGCAGAACAGTATCAGTTAGAGGAGTAACTGTGCAACACCTTGGGAGATACAGAGGGAAAAAGTCTCACCTGGCTTTACGGCTATATTTAGGGTCTAGTCAGTAGCAGAGGAATGAATATGAAAATCAGTAAATTTCAATATTAATATATTTGGCCATGCAGGGAGCAGAAACTGACTTACAGTTTCTTCCTCACGAGCTGTGCTAGATCTTTGCAAGTATTTTGTTTAGGTTTGCATTTCATAGAAATCACAGAGGAGAGATAAAAGAGTTTCTGCCATATTGTAAAGGACAAGGTAGATTATGAGATAAATGATCATTTAAACATTTTTAAGTAAGAGCAGTAGACAGGAAAATACTTTTAAAAAGCCCTGCATCAGTGCAGACAGTGGGTCGTCTCTAGTACATAATCTGATGTAATCTCACCTCTCATATGGAAATGCTAATGAACTGGTTTCTCATTAGTGACTGTGTCTGAAGTGACTAATTTCTCCAGTGAAAGACTGGTTTATTGCATAGCTATGTGTGATACTTTGTACTTTGAAAGATTGATTTTTCTAACTAGAAGAGGCTGGTTTCAAATACAGCTCAAATAACTACCTGGTAACTGACATCAGACAATTAACAAGGATTTACTTTAATTAACTGTCAGTGTGTTACATTTAAAACAGTATATCACTGTATTTCATCCTGGAACAGGATTATCACTTTGCTTGCTTGAGATCAGGTGGCTTCACAAGCAGTTTGCCTGGCAAAAAGTTTTGAGATATGTAAAGATACTGTGGAGTAACATGGCAAAGCAGCGAAGAATGAGGAACAATCTCTATGCAAAGGAGCACTGCAGAGATCCTTATCCTTGTTCCGTCTGAGGTGACATGCTTATGCAGCACAGAGCACTGCCCTCCTGAGAGATCAGCTCAGGTCCTCCATGGTGCCACACATAAATTAATTACCACTGCATGTCCCCAGGGTAAGCAGCTCTGTCAGCCTGCTACACTGCCTACACAGCTTCTGTGCAAGACCTTGTTCCTTCAAACTGTGCAGGGCTCTCTGCATCCTGCTGCTTTATTAGCACTCATGCACTCTCAAGTACCTTCTTGCTGGCTCAGACCTCCACTGCTCATAGCTTTTGGTACAGTTTGTGCACTCAGTCAGCTCCTCAGGTCAGGGGCTGTGGGACTATGCTGGTTTGTGTTTCACAACTCTTGCACCATAGGGAAAATTATACAACCAATTATATAATACTCCTTGTTTTTACCATTCAATTGTACTGTGTTCAAACAAGTAAAATATCAAAAGAATAGAGCAGCACAAAGGTGCAAGCCGGAGAGTTTTTCAAAGCATCCTGGCATCATTGATATCAAGAGTGGCACTTCTGGAAAGCATAGGTAACTTTAGGTGCTTATCTGCATCTTTGAGAACAGGTCATAGATGCCTTGATACCCTGGGAGTGGTGATTATACTAATAGTGAGATAAAATTCGTTTAGAAATTCTCAGACATTTGGAGCTTTTAGACAGACCATTAGGTTTAGACAATCAGAAAGGCTGGGAAGGCCCCTAGAATCAAGTATCCTGTGTGTACAAGATCTAAAATGCAATTGCTAGAAAAATCCTGAAGTCATATGAGTATTGTCTGACACCTCATTTAAATTGTAGTAATTGCCCTTGCCTCTGAATTGAAATTCTCATGTCTTGCACAACTCGAGTAGGTCTGGTAACTTGTCAGATAGAAGTCCATCTTTTATTACAAAGCTTCTCTACCCAGAGTAATGGCAGTTACTTAAATACATCATTTGAAGCCTTAATTTACCTCATTAGGGGGATGCAGCTTTATCATCAGTGCATTCTCGTCTTGTTTCAGTTTAGGAAAACAAAGGTAGCAATGTTACCTTGCTGGCACTAGCAGGGTAATTTCCCAACATGCATTGGATTGTAATTACATGGGAAACTTGCAGACAGTGTCCTGAGTGACAGGGCTGGTGCACAGACGAAGCTCTGAAAGGGGAAGGAGTAAATTCAGAGCCTGTCCTCCTGTGGCTGTGCTTGAACTTACCTCTGCAAACTGGACAGCAGGACTCCGGAACAGAAACTGGGAAAGAACAAGTTAATTTGGGACAGGTCTTCAACCCACAGTACACATTTCCTTCCTGCCAGTAAAACACAAAGGGGAATTTAGAAAGAGTTGTCGACTGTCTGGTACTGTATATTCATTTTTATGGACATGCTTAAATCTGTGTTTACATAAATGCCACTCTATGCAAAAGCAGAATATTAGATTAGAACAGTCTGTTCAGTACTTGTATTAAATTCTTAGTTCATGAAGAATATCATGATGATGATTTTATGAGAGGAAGTACAGAGGTGCCAATAGCTGATACTGAAGAGCTGGTGGGATTGAAAGGGATGTTCTGGTTCAGACACTGGCTCTGAAGAGTTCAGACACTGGGTGACTGCTCAAATATACTGGATTTGAATTGTGACATCTCACGAATGGTTCTGTGGCCCAGTGCCAGTTCAGAGCTGTCCACTTCCAGCCTTGAGGCTCTTTACTTATCAGCTCAGTCTAAATGAAATCACTCATTGGCTTAGTGCTATATTTTCCAGTTAGGCTGAAGTGAAATATTCTATATATGCCAAGCAGCAACACTTTACCTGCTGCCTCTGCATCATAAGCTCACTTACAGCAGATGCAGGGTATGCTTTGTGCCCCGTGGTTAAGAGGTCATCTGGCATTTATTTACCAGGTGCTACACACTGGCTCTGAGCACTCTAATGAGTTTCAGCATTAATTTTCAATTTGCAGCCTTTGCTATGTATTGCTTATATTTCAGTGTCACATCATCTAGAAAGAACTGGAGCACAGTCAGGGCAGGGCTCTGTCAAATCATGTTACTTACTGAGCAGCTGCACTGGGCACACTGGTTGGCTTGCCTGTTTTGGAAAAGGCCCTCAGCCACAAACATTTCGCCATGGTGGTAGGTGGTGCCATTGTATTCGCAGGATTTCCCGGTGATTTTGCTGCTTACTGAGAAAAGGGAGTCTTCTGGAAATGATGGAAAAAGAACACTTCATGCAAATGTTCTTGATAATTTGCAATGTCATAAATAAAGGGGAAGAAAAGCTTCCTGTCTCCCTCATTTCTCTTTATTACGGAATGACAAGTTTTGTCATGCTGCAAAGTACAAGTGATATACTGCTACCTTGCTGAGCTTTGGTAATTCACACTTTGATTTGACTGTCCCACTTAATCCTAGGACGCTGATGATCAACTGCAATGCCAGCACTAATGGCCCTATCTCATGCTGCAGTATTTTCCCTTGTTCTGTAGCATTTGGTATTAGGACAGAGGGGTGTAGTTATGTGCCTACTTGTTACATGTACGTGGCTTTTCATGCTTTAATATAAAAGGCATTCTGTGCATACACACAGAATCCCACTATCAATAGCACCGTTCTAGCAGGGTTTCCCCCTTCTTAGTACTGGGTACTGATTTTTTTTTTTAATGATTTCTAGTACTATAGCCCAGAGAGGACTTAATTGCAGGTTAGCAAGTTGTGCCACAGGGCATGCATGATTCCATGCCATCCACAGGCACAAACCTTCTGGTAGAGGAGCAGCAATACTGATAATGGGACTGCCAGGAGAGCGCTATGTACCAAGTGTTTGTTCCTAGTGGCCTTCACAATTCACTGCTGCTGTTGTTTTCAAAAAGGGCAAAACTTGTCAAAGGCAGATGCCAAAAGCTAGCCAAAAGTTGATTTTTCTGTGACATGCATTTTAATGTCAGGTGTGCATCTGAGTGAACTCTGTTTGCAGAACCCGGTGCATATGACAAAGTGCATGAGATGGCAGTGTCGATTCAACTCTGAAATCTCCTGCTTCAACTCAGTATCATATTGAGTTCTGCATCACATGGGTTAAATGTTCTTCTGAGACATAAAACTATCCATACCTTATGCTAAAATATCCCCTAGATTGTTTAGCTATTAGCAGTTGATAAACTGTGCAAAGGGATTACACTTTACCCACAAAATGTAAGTTACCTGATACTGCATGGGCAGTGAACCTGGCACTACATATTTATATTCACATGAATTTAGCATCTCAGCATGGGAAAAGACATTTCAAACAAGGGCTCTGTGGAAGTAACAGTGGAGTGTTTGTTCTCTGGAGCCCAAATCACTGCAAATTTCTAGGAATGCAGCTGAAATTTCAATCAGTGGGTTTGGGCTTTCATGTAAAAGAAACCTGACCTGAAAACTCAGGTTTTGCTATAGTCCCTTTCATTACCTATCAGATAAACCTGGAGATATTTTTTTGTGAAACCATGACACCACAGAATGTACATTTTTCAGCTGTGAGCCCAAGTGAAAGAGCAGTTTTCTGCTGGCATGCACTGGCATTAAACACTGTCATTTAGTTTTCCATAAAAGCATACATTAATTACATTGGTCCATCAAATATTAATATTTTAAATGGTAAATGTCAAATCTGTCTGTGGAACATATATGTACTACAGTATTTAAGAGTGCATGGGGTCAACAAAGTCCATTCTGTAGGAGACTGGCAGAATTCAGCTGGTTAGGGTTCCTTGCCTGACATGTCATTGCCTGACACACTTGGTATTCCCACTTCCACCTTTGAAGCACTGGATACATCATTATTTCAGTGGAATCAAGAGTGTCTAATGATACCTTTTCAAAATCTTATAAAGAGTACAGAGCCCTGACAACACGTGTGTTTGGCATAGAAATGCATTGCTTTTGGCGCTTTCTGTATGGTTTGCTAGTAAAGCACAGTCTGGAATGGCAAGATGTATGCTCTAATTAAGACATCCTTTGAAAGTGATCAGCAAAAGATTCATTTGACAAATTCAGGTACTATTTAGGCACAAATATTGGAAAACATGGATAAAGAGGAGATTCTCAGGACTGTGCTGCCTCCCAAAACTTAAACCTCTTTCTTGGGCTTTCTGAGAGACATCTCATGGAAAGCAGGAGGAAAGACTGACAAACCTTTAGTTATCTCCTTGCCCCTTGGGCAACTGGAAGAGCAGAAGAACTGGAAAGAAATGAAAATGGAGGGAGAAGCGAAAGGATAACACAGATGGTGCTTGACTGGATATAAGGCCCTGTTCACACAGCCTCTGCAGGACATTGCTGTGCCCATGTGGGATGCCTGTCCAAAAGCAGTGTGTGGCTTGTGGTCTGACATTTGCAAAGACCAGTACCTGAATGACTCACCATGACTCTTCAGAGTGTTGGATGAAGAGAGTAAATTTTACTGCAGATTTACCTTGGTATATGCCACATCACTCAGTTCTGTAGGAAATCACCAAATGCCCTTAAACTGTGGCTTCTAAATCAGGAAGGAGGATGGTGAAACTTTTATTACTTGGAAAATGATGGCAGAGAGTTGCACTATGTAGTTGTTTTCATCTATGTTTCTTTTAATTGATCACAGAGTTGGGCCTGTAACAGCTAAATCATAACATGCAGCCCAAAACACATGTACCTCTGCCTGTCTGGAATATGGGATGAAATTCTATGGCTATTTTAAACCAGACAATCACAGGATCATTAAGGCTGGAAAGGACCTTTAAGATCATCAACTCCAACTGTCAACCTAGTACCACCACCATGTTCACCACTAAACCATGTCCTTAAGTGCCATAGCCACACGTTTTTTGAACACTTCCAGGGATGAGGATGCCACCACTTCCCTGGGCAGTCTGTTCCAATACTTCACAACCCTGTCTATTGAAACATTCTAAACATATCTAATGTAAACCTGCCCTGGTTCAACTTGAGGCAATTTCTGCTCATCCTGCCACTTGTTTCCTGGGAGATGAGACTGACACCCACCTCACTACAATCTCCTTTCAGGGAGCTGAAGTCTTATTTGATGAAATAATTCAAAGAAAAGTTATTTTCAAATACAGAACATAAGCCCATGGTTTAAGCCCTATGCTGCACAACCTGTCCATATGATCATCTGTTAGCACATTAAAGTGACTGGACATATTTCATTATTGCACAGAGTTAGGTCTAGAAGAAGTTTTCAGATCAAGACCACATGACTTGTTACTGAAAAAAAATATATACAGTCATATATTGGAGATGGCATATTGGAGAGCACAACTGATTCTCTCCAAACACAGCATTTGCCTGGAGCTGCAAGGAAGATTTGTTTATATTCTGTGTCCAGATATAATTTCTGTCTGGTGCAGTTTCTCTCTCTCCAACTTTGCTGGTGTGTGACCAACTTTATTCAACTCGGACTTGGTTTCTTTTCTAATGCTTTTTAAATTATGGCTAATTAGAGGAGTTCAGACTCCCCCATGAATCATATTCTCCTGTAGAATGTGAAATCAGAGTCATTGTGGTTTGTTTTACTAAGTGCCACTTTTGAGCTTTGAAAAATCTTGTCATTAATATTGATATCAGCATACATTATTCTGTGCCTTAGTAAAGACTGGTTAGAATCAGATTAATTAACTGCAAATATACTGCATTGCTCAAAGCTCTATTTGTAAACCTTGCGTCCTAATCAGGACTGTTCCCAAAGCTTTATCTGGCATTTTAATGGTGCTGACTAACATTGCTTTAATTAGCTGCCTCTGTAAAGTACCAGGCAAACCATCTGTGTGAATCCTTTTAATTAACTGGGTTCAGTCTGAGCTTTTTTTTCTGGCATTCTTAGCATGTCAGTGGAAGCAACATACAATGTATAGGGTAAAGATGTTACAGCATCAACTGAAAAGGAAATATCTCTGTTTCTGCGGTTGGCATTTACTCTCTAAGGGCTCAGACTTCTGTATAGAAGTTGAGAGGCCATGCTTACATTTGCCTACAATTTCAGTGTGATCAAGATAAGACCATGAGTCTGCAATATGGATAGCAGTGATTTATCACCAACATTAGCATGAGGTAATGGCAGGAGCCAAGATGTACAACCTGGGCTTCACATGACCTGATACGGATTTGAATTTATCCTGTAAGTAACTTTAGAGGTTAAACCTGGCTGAAGAAATCCTTCGAATTTTACAAACAGACAACAGAATACAACTGTATCAAAAATGGATTAGCTTCAAAACAATTCTTTTTTAAAAAGCAGCTGAAGAGTATGGTGGCTATACCTGAATCCTTATATCCAAATATTTCTCTTTTCCAAACATGGGATTCTGTCCACCTTCTTTTGTCTACCTGGGCTGTTTTTCACTGATGGCTCATACATGCAAGGTAAATTCCAGCCTCGATGAAACCAATAGAAAGGTTTCCTTCAGGATTCAGCCAATGTATGTGCTTGAATGCTGCTTTTTTGAGATTGATGCTTGTACTGTGAGGAACTGCTGATCTATACAAACAGGATTTGTATCAACTAAGAACTGTAGTACAACTTGATGTGAAAGTTCACTATGAACTAGAAGTCCATACAGGTATAGTTCACAGATTCCATTACTTGTGGTTAATTTGACAGAGCATGTGAAGAAACAGTATGGCAAAAAGTTTGCCATGAAGGGATGCTACCTCAGTGTGAACTGCAGCACCAATGCTTTCCTGATAGTCTAACAAAAAAAGTGTTAGATATGAATTTCATAAACCATAGACATTTAATGGAAATTTTCTGGTTCAGTGGAATCTGCTCAAATTACATATTTTTTCATGGAAGCCTGTCTGGGTTCCTGATGGTCTGCCCATGACTTGAGGTGTCCAAGGGCCAAGGTTTGAGGGAAGAGTCAAGAATGTACACATACCCGGCCTTCCTGGCTTCTGGAGCTTTCCAGCCTTCTGGGAAAAACAGATGCTGTGTCACATGGATCACAGTTTTGGAAACATAATCTTTCAGCTTTTTATGTTTACAGTTCTATTCCTTCCTGGATTCTTATAAAAACTTGGTCCTGAGATGCTTTACCCTTACTTGGATATGAAGCAGAAGAGCATCGGTTATTTCCAACTAATCCCTTGAATAGCTTAGGCAAATTCCATGGGCAGTTCCTGATGTTTGGAACAGTGGTAACTTCTGCAGAAGTATTTATGTGCAGAGAGTGAGAAGCAGTAACCAGCCAGGAGCAATCTAGCCTTTTGGGAAATGGGGGCTGACTTATTTGAGGAATGGCTTTAGGATCCAGGCCTTACTACAATCAATTAAGCGTTGAACTTGGATCCTTCTGGATAAAGACAAGAGGTATAGGTATAATCACTAACAAACAATTTAGGACACAACATACTGCTAAAACCACCTCAGAATCAGTACAGTCATGCCATGATAATCAGTGAAGTATTTATGATGTGACATCTGAAAGACAAGAAAATCAACTGCTTTTGGGCAGTCCTTGCCACTGGGGACAACAAGACCTCTTGGCTTTCTGACAGCCCTTGTGCTGAGTTGTACTGACCTGCAGTCAGCAGCAGGTTGAAGTGAGTGTACTCCTGAAATGGAGACTGCACACGCTGGCCAAGAAAGTCACAGACAAAGCTCATGCTACTCATAACCCTCAGCAGGGTCTGCTGGGACCCTGCACAGCACCTCAGGAAGGGTCTGTGGGGTTTTATTACATCTCTATGAGGTGCTTTCTCATACAATATTCTGTCCATTTGTGGTAGTACTTAACACTCTCACTATTGCTTGTTTTAGTATCAGAACATCTGGCAAAGGACATTTTTAAAAAATCCTACAGACTCTTGGCTTGCTGACTTAGAAACTGTTTTTGAACTGCAGCATTCAGAATCACCTAGTGTCATTTACTGAAAAAGATATGCTTTTAGTGTCCAGCAGAAAGGCTGGGTGCCCAGCCTAGCTTGGGTTTTAGTTTGTCTATTTTATTAACCACCCTTATAAAAACAATCAAGTGCTAAACAATATGAAATTAATCAGAAGGTCTAATGCCTTAAGAAACTTACCATACTGGGAACTGTTTTGCAGATAGTCTGGTTTTTTAAAAGCAGACAGATGATAGATTATGAATTTGAATCCAGAGAGGATTTTATGAAACATGTTTTCTGAATCAACACAGAGCATAAGCATGTACAGACCAAGAGACTGAGGACTGTTTTGGAACCATATTCACTAGAGAAGCAATTGGATTCTGTAACTCCAGGACAACTGTTTGCCCTGACAACTCTTCTGTGCATTTCCTTGTATTCCCAGTGAGTTTTGCTACTTAATGTACACAATTGGAAGTGTCAGTTTAGTTGCAACAGGGACTCTAGAGCTCTCTAGGCTGTATCCTGGTGCAGGAAACTGTCTTTAGACACCAGCTGCACAGTGATCTTGCTGCTTTCTGTACACCTCAAGTTGTAACAGCATCATGCAAAGCTGCATTACTTTCCTTGCAACTTAAAATTTGCCTAAGAATTATAGGTTACCTATTCAGAAGCCACACATAAAGAGCCATTATGAAATAAAACACAACTCCTGGAAATGTGAAGACCACAAGCACTTCTAATGCCAGAGGGGAACAGGACTAGAGTATCAAAGTACTTCTTCCTACTTTGCTTACTGAAAATTCTGTGAAACCTGAATCAGCTCAGGCACACACACGGCCCAACACAAGTGGGCAGTACTTTGATGACCTGACATCTGCTTTTGGAATACTCTTTGCTCAGGTAGGACTTGCACATACCCCTAGGTCTCTTTGTTAAAAAAATATAGTTAGTTCTCCTCTTTCATGGAGTCCAGGTCTTTTCCTAGAAACAAACTATTCCGTAGGGTAATGTACATATAGAAAATATAGGGATGATTTTTGCATACCAAGTGGTTTTCATAGCAATGTTAAAGGCTACAAAATAGGCTCCTTGCTCCACTGCAAAAGATTAATTCCAGGAGCCCCCAAAATACTACTACCTGAAGTAGTCTGGAATAACACTAATGAGATAACTTATTCATGTGCAGATTCTGAATGGGAAATGGATTCAAACTGAAAGAGAGTAGGTTTAGATTAGATATTAGGAAGAAATTAATTACTGTGGGAGTGGTAAAGCCCTGGCACAGAGAAGCTGTGGCTGCCCCATCCCTGTGACTGTTCAAGGCCAGGCTGGACAGATCTTTGTGCAACCTGGTCTAGTGGAAGGTGTCCCTGCCCACAGCAGGGGGGTGGGACTGGAAGACCTTTAAGGTTCCTTCTAACCCAAACTATTCTATGATTCTGTGAATTTACTTTTCTAGTTACTTTTGATTGCACAGACAGTTGAAATATGTTTGGATCTTCTGCTACCCCGATGCACAAGAGGAAAACACAGAGTAAATCTAAGCACTTCAAAATTCACTTTGGGACAGGACCAGGGCTAATCTCCTCTCTCCAGCTTTTAAAATACTATATGCCTCTTCTGGTTGCTGGAACAGCTACTTTGACAGCTAGATAAGCATGTAAAGATGTGAACAGTTGTCAGGTTGCTGTGATTAACAATGTCTGAACGAGCCTTCTTTCACCTACGGAATCAGAGCTCTGAAAAAGTGGTAATGAGTCTTTGACGTCTCCAGCCTTGGTGATATGTTCCAAGGGGTTCAGCCAAAGCTCATCCTAGTCCTGGAGAAATCTAAGTGCTAGTAAGAGATTCCAAGTAAAAGATTAAGAAGCCTGCCTCCAGGCAAAAATCCTCTGTATTAGGCTCTTCCCTCTCCTACATATAAGACAATAGAACATGGTTATTGTATATAAGGAACAGCTATTCAGTATGAAACATATTTGGAATGGAGGAATAAATACGTGTTAATAATCTGATCCTTACAAATTCAAAACAGAGCGGCCTAAGGCTTAAAAGAGGTGAGGGAAGCATCCTGCAGAGATTATGCAGCTTGCTAGGAGAGTGACAGCAAGATTTTGATCATAGTTATATTGAATAAATCTGGAAAAACTCGGTTGATTGAACTAACCCTGATGCTATATGTTCAAACCAAACCGCATTTTTAAAATATTCTTTTAAAAAAGATCCTCATGTTTATATGGAAAAATAGATCACATAAATTATACTCTTCTGTGTTTATGCACTGCATTTCATGCAGAAATAGTAGTACTTTATATAACACAGAGCACTTGCCTATTTTCCTGCGGTTCCAGCAAAACTAAGGTACAGTAACAACAGTAGGTTTGCTTTGTACTCAGAGATCCAATTAATGTTTGTCTGCTGACCCATTTGTACCAGAAAGGCCAGTGTAAAGAAGCAGATAGCTGGGAACATGGATTTCCTCATTCTGCCACTGTGGTTCACATGCCCAAAAAGACCTTCAGTGCAGGAAACATTCTGTGACCATATTCTGGCCACTTGGGTATGAGGTGCTATGCTGGGGTTACTTGATGAGAGGGGCCAAATGCAGAGGTGCTAAAGAAAAGAAAGGTGACAGGGAATCTCTGTCTTACAGACAGAGCATTGTGCATTGTGGAGCACAAGTTTCATGGTGACCTGGGATAAAATGTGCTCTGCTTTTTCCAGAAATTTTCCCATCTACCAAACTTTCCTCAGTATCTGTAAAGGTCTCTTGCATACCTTTGCCTCAGAAAGGCAGGAAACCTGTCAGCACCATCGACTCAGTTCTACGTATTCCAGACTTGCTCCTAGTGCAGCTTCAGGGTTGGACATCTAAACTGAGCCCAGAGAGCCAGTAGCACATGGGGGAATAAACTGCTACTGCAAACTGGCTGTTTCACCAGCTGCTGAAAGGAGACTTCTTTTTACAGTGGTAAAAAAGTTTTTACCACTGTCACATCAAGTAGGGTAAAACACAAATATTCTAGAGCTACTTCTTCACCAGAACTAAGTCCTGATTCATCATCTCATGAAAATACAGGAACCTCA
Organism: Falcunculus frontatus; assembly: GCA_013398115.1. Classification (NCBI taxonomy): domain Eukaryota; kingdom Metazoa; phylum Chordata; class Aves; order Passeriformes; genus Falcunculus; species Falcunculus frontatus. The sequence continues at coordinate 694,823 of VZRV01005057.1, forward strand.
GATGAGAAAACCTCTTACACTGTTTCAGTGCAGGGTTATCTTCTAGGGGCCAGCTAGGATTATTTTAAACTGCCTTTGTGGCCTTGGGGAATTATAGCACAGCATAAGAGACCAAATGTATTTCTTTTCTATTAAAAATTCTTTTGCTTAATTTCTTCCCTCTACTTTTGTTTCCACTCTACACAAATGTGTCACCTCGAGGTCTGATCTGAAGTCCATTGAACTAAATAGATTTGGAACCTGGCCCAAACACCTACTCTGTGTGGCACAGCGAAAAGGCAGTTTCCGCTTTCATCTTCTCTCTCATATTTCTACCATATTCCTTAGTATTTCTAGAGACAGGGACTATATCATAGTCAGTAACTGCATCTATTCTCATAGAAGACTGAGTCCAAAAACTATCAAAGTTAATGGAAATCTGTTGATTGACTACAGTAGAATGTGGATCAAGCCTCAGTCCATGTGCATTTGGCCTTTTCCCTCAGTCAAGCATCACAATCCAAATTATTACAAATCTGTGATTTAAGGAAACATAGATGATGTGCGAAGGTTCCTTTAAAAAACAACCAAAGCTGTGCAATGAAGTTGTCTTTAAAGTAGTGGTGGAGGCTGACAATAAATGTGGATGGAAAAGTTGTGCACTATCCAAAAACTGCAAACACAAGCTCTAAACAAAATCCATATGTGCCTCTTGGAGGTGCAGGTGTCAACGATATTAAGCCACAAAATGCTTTACATTAAAATAACTTCAAGGACCAGGTTAAGCTCTAAAAACTCCAGGGTAACTCAGAGTTAATCACCACAGCTAGTCATTAATATGGTCAGATGGTAGAAAGTGTATGAAATTCATTGCTTGAAGGAACTAGTAGCACCTTATCTAGACACTCTGAACTTCCATACAGATTCAAGGCAAAGATGTAGTTTCAGTTTAAACATTCAAAAGGCTGTTGGTTGTGTTTTAGCTTTCTAAGGCTAAAGTTAAACTCTTCATATTATTTTAATATATTTTCTGCAGCTTAATTTCCTGTGTTTTCTTTTATAGTTGCACAAAAAATTGCCCATCAATTGCCCAGCAACTCTGAAGAACTCGTAAAACACTTTCTAGGTTGCTCTACTTTAATTCCTGCTCTCAAGTTAAACTATTATATGAATCCACCAATGACTCTCCTGCCAAGGAAACAAATTAAATGAAGCTTTGGTGCATTCTGAGTCCTCTCTGAAGCCTCTTTGAAGGTCTTGGAAGTTATCTTGGAAAAATTCTGAGCAGCTTATCCTATCCTATCATGTCAGTCCAAAGAATGGAAGTTCTGTCATCCATGTGGGAAGATACGTATTTTTTCAATGCATTTTGGATGCTGATATACAGATAGATTTTTTTGAATTTTTATGGTCAAAAGAGCAGAATGGAAACAGTGAGTTCTACACTGTCCCAGGATCTAAAACAGCGAGTTCAAAGATTCAGGTATTACGGAGTCATGCTGCAGCCTACCCTGCAGACAGAACCTCACTCATTTTTAGGTGATGTTCTCAGACCACTGTTGTGAGACACCTCATCTGGTCCATCTTTAGACCAGTTATGTGTATAGGTACCACCTGGCATTTCTGTATCTAAAGAAGAACAAAGATACATCAGAAAAGTGGTTTGAATTTGATAAAGAAAAACCATAGTACCAAAGCAGCTTGAACTTAAACATGTAACTAATAATGAATGTTCTTGGAAGGCAGCGTGTTTAGTCGGGGCAGCAAGCTTAAAAAACACTGGAGCCAGATGGGCTGATTCATACATCAGCGTGCAGCCTTATCTGCTGAGAAATCAAACCAGCAAGTGGAATGTGGAAACCCTTTCTAAATCATGCAATTGTGAATTTTTGCTTCTGATATAAGCTTTTCTTAGGTTTACATATTTGATCTTAAACTAAACTCTAAATGCTTTGATTCATAATTGTTGAATGTAGAAAAGATACAATCTACAATAAATGTTCCAGCTTTAAAGGCACTGTCCATAGAAGTGCCATAAAAGACAGCCACAGCTAAATGCTCGAAGAACTCACACATGAAGTTTATTTTCATGACAGGAGGCAGGAGCTCTGAAGTCCACTCTAGGTCAAGAGCTGATCCAGATCAAAGAATGACAGTGAATTCTCTCCCTGACTACAAATCACCTCTCCTCTGATGATGCCTGGAGCATCCTAAGCTCAGAAGCATGTGATGTCCTTTGGGTCTCACCGATGTGTAAAAAGAGTCCCAATTCATGTGACCCTAGTATTTTTGCTTACATATGTGTGATGATAAGACTACAATTCAGATGGTAAAATACTTTTCAGAGCTGCAAAAGGAAGGAATATCTAGATCTTCATAAGACACAAGAACAGGATTTTGCCAATGCTAGAAAGAATAGGTTTAAAAAAAAAAAAAGAAAAGTTAGCAGTGAATCTGTGGTAGAAGCTGGTGAACCACTGATGAAAGTAGAAGATGCTTCATAACATGTCTGAAAACTACTTAAGATTCATGGTGTCTGGTGCCAGGGAGACAGGATACAAACACAGCATCTCTTTGCGTCAGCGAGTCCAGTGTCACTATGGATGTAGGAGACATTAATTCCAGGGAGAGAGCAATGCCAACTTTTCTCAAAGGAATCCCTTCAACAGCTCCTCCACTTAGGTAGCTAAGAAGTTCAGCGTCCAATGAAAGTTGCTGCCTCCTGGCATTACCTCTGCTTCATTAAATAAGGAGGCAGTGATTTGGGCAGTTACACTCTACAAGGCCGGCAGAGAGGCAAGAGAAGAGCCCCAGGTCACTCTGACTAGCCCTACTCATTTCTGTAATGCAGCTTGAGAAATGGAGGGGAAACATATGTGACAGGATATAACGAGCATTTGTGAGAGTAATTCACATGGATGGCCAATGGCCAAAGCTCTCACACCTTCCATTAAAAAATAACCAGGAAAACAAGAGAAGTGAATTTCCTGCATATCGTGGCATGTTGCACAAAAGACATTGTATGCCAGACACATAGGAATGGAAAGCTGGCATACGATCTGCAAGAATGCTTGAGATCCTATTCAGATCAGGCATGAATGTTTACCACTGAAGATAGAGCACCAAATATGATGCACATAACCACGGCAGAAAGTAGAATGCAAATAACCCCTGAAATCACAGGAGACTCCTCATTCTCTTTTGCCTAATATTGTTACAGATTCAATTAGGGGAAAAACAGACCTTAGTGGGACTCTCATTTTTAATGAGATAGTACACAAGTAGCAATGTAATGGCCCGTCATTTGTAGAAGATTGATTACAAATAAACTTTGGGAGCAGCTAAGAGAAGATAATAAATCACAATTCAGGAAAGGCTCGTTCTGATAATTTTCCATATTTATCAGTTTAAACACAGAGTACAAAATTCCAGCTGAATACTATGAATAGGAAGAACTTAATTTGATAAGATGGATTTGAGAGTTTACAGGGGGCCTGACTCTTCCTTACTAGACCATTGTAGAATGTTGTAAAATCTTCATAGGTACCATGAAATTTGCAACTCATGAACAGAAAAAAGTCAGAGTTCATTGCCAAGGAGCACTTGAAGCAAAACCAATCAATCTAGAAGCATTTATGATTCTATAGTAAATACTGTACAGAGATAATAAAAAAAGAATAGAAAAAGTTCCTGACTGCAGATGCCAATTATTGAGTAGGACTTCTGTGATTTAACTTAAACTGTCAAAAAGTAAACATCCAGTGTAAGCTGTTTTCCTGTGCTCCCTCAATAATCAGTGGAGAGTGACAGGCATCTCCAGCAAAAAAGTCTTCTCATTCTGGTTAACAGGATGAATCACCCTCATGTTTCCAACAGCTATAAAGGGTATCTAGATGATTGTCTTGCCAACTGAAGTTTAGATTAGCTGAAAAAACAGACCAGATTTTGGGCACATCAGCACACCAGTCCTTCTTTTGATCTGGAAACAAAAGAGGGGTTTGTGTTCCCAGTACCTTACCATTTTACTAAGTTCTAGTTGGCCAAAGAAAGCATGCTACCTTACAAATTTTCTTTCCTACATATTAGACCATCATAGATAAAAGTCCAATCATCAGCTTAATGCCAAAGAGTTGGATTTAAAGTTGGGTGGGCTGAATCTCATCCTAGGACACAAAAGCAGCATCATAGCATCAGATGAGTTATGTGCTCAAAATGGTTCTTCCTAGTCACTGGTTAAAAAAGGCTTCTAGAACATAGATGAGATATTGATACAAAAATCTGATAGAGAGTGCATATAATTGTCAGGGAAGATGAATCCTACCCAAAACTGATGTGTGGATGCCATTTATCATCCAGTAAGTGCAGTGAACACATCCATCCCAGCTGAACAGCAGCCTTCTTGTGCACTCATGTCCCTCTGCCATTGTGCACTTACTGCCTCCTGCTCACAGGTTTTGGTCAGGGAACAGCTGTTTTCCTCAGACAATTAAACTCTCTAGAGAAAGTCAAATAAAACCCCTTTCTATGATGCTGCATGAATACTCTTTTATGTGGAAATGTGGGGTGCCACTAAGACAGACATTTAGGGAAAAGCTCCAGTCAAATCTAGCAGCCATTAGGCCATGTCGGGAATGCTGGAACAGGCTCGTGAAAGATCCTGCTTAGTCTCTTTCATACAGTGGTTCTTAATAATGAGCATATAATAAATGTACAGTCTGGAGAATTTACTATACAGTATCCAATTGGATTTATATAGTCATAAACTTCTACAGCACTGCTTCTATGATTTACAACAGTCTCTACTAATTATGAAGCCATGCCTGGACCTGAGATGTAAAAGGCAAATGTTATCCAGACTGGTTGTACAGTGACACTGTACAAATGCACATTTGCCACAGCAATTTTGAATTGCTTGTTAACAGAGAGCCATTGCAAATAACCAGATATTTTGGTCTGCTCTTATGAAAAGCACCAAAATCAGAAACCTAGGAAGTTTGTGGGACGGTGTTTTATTGTGATAGAGCTTAGAGATAAGGAGTCAGGAATGTACAGTCGATGAAACTTCTGCTACTTTCTGCCTCGATTGTAGGGAATTGGACTTGGTAGCTTACCTGATCCCTTCACAAATCTATACTTCTCATTTCCTAAACAGAAAACACCACAGGAAATACTGTAACTTACTGTAGGACAAGCCTCTCATGACCTAAAGGGATACAGGAGGATGTTTACTTCACAGAAATTTTCCAGCACAGATATTTAATTTTGTTGTAACTCAGCATATTAAATAAGTATTTCAGAAAGGACTATTTGTCACTAACAGGAATTACCTGGACATCGTGGGCAGCACAGTTGTGGTACATGCACAGGGGAAGCACAGTGTAGACTTGGGCATCTTATTCTGCTGCACAAAACATTTCCATTCTGCAGGTGGAACACAGTACATAGTATTTTAATGAAATGGGCTGTCTTACAAATTTCTGTGTTCTCTATTCTATGTCCAAATCTTTTTTTAAAAATGCCTTTTTACAACATTCTGGTTTCACTCCCACCAAGGTAAGCCCAGATACTTCCACTGCATTTGAATTAATGCTAGAGGTCAGAAATCCTTACAAACCTTAAAATCGGAGGAAGTGTCTAAAAATGGATTGCAACAATCTCCATTTCTCTTTTTCTTTCCATTTGTCTTTTTCTTTTGAGCAGATTATGCTTAGGAATTGCATTTCCAAAACTTAGGCATGGATAAATGGTAGGTCTCTGAGATGTCCCCTACTGAGGGTTAGTTCAAGACCACAAGAGACAATAGTGTCAGTAATTGTTCCTGAAAACTGTGGAGAGTCTTTTGTTTTCATTTTATTGCTTTCCCAGTAGACAAAAAACACCAGTTGGTAAGTAGCCATTTTTCTAAGAAATATGAGTTAAGTCTTGGGAATAGGGTTCATTATTCATGTCATTAACATAATATTCTATTTGACCACATCTAAGTTTTGATTTATAATTAAAACACAGGGAATTTTCATTCTCCAGTGTCTGTAACCAGAAAAGACTATCCATTTCAAATTCCCATTTCCCATCTATAATTCATCCTCTTAATTTACCTCTGAGTTGCTCATGTTTACAGCAAGAAAGATCTTTCAGCATGAACATTGATATTAAGTTATGACTGTAGTTTTAGGTCGTGTCAGGACTAAACCCACTTTATTTTCATATGCCTTCTGGAGCACTGAAATGTTTTCAGTGGATGTGCAGACTTCCATAGACAGCAGATGTATAGGCCTTTCTAGTCATCTCTTTCAAAATAATTCATTGACAAGTATCTGCAGACCACAGGCTGGAATCCTAGTGTTAGATCATTGCTAGCCACAAACTACAGTTGTGCATCTGCTTTGGAAAGAGACATTAAAAATGATATCGCCATCTGTTTCCAATGAGAACTGAAATGAAAAATACTGATTTTGTAGAAGAGGAGCAAATTTTAGACTGTAGGAGCTTCACAGAATAGCGACCATCCCTGGTCTGCACAGCTCCTTGCCCAGCAGACGTGGGAGCCTGTGAAGCACTGCTGTACAAGAAAGGCTGGCACTGCCTGCTGACCTGGCTCCATGTTGCTGACTTGTCCAGTTCCATGACCTCACTCTTTTTCATTTTAAGTCCTGCAGAATCTCCTGAAGTGAATGTTTACTTTCTGTGCATGGTCAGCTGTGATAAAATTCTGCAGGCCAACTTTTCTGCTCCGCGCTGCCGGCCAGACTCCACTGTCTGCAGCAGGACAGAACTATTTTAACTGATCTTGTGCTTAGTGAGACTCATCTTAGGCCTATGTTCACAGTGATATTTGGGAGAGCAACCCCACTGACCAGAGCAGGACTCAAGCACTGGTCAGTCTCTCTGAGCCGGGGCCAAGGTCACATTTCTGCATCAGGTACCAAAGGATGTTGATGCATCTCTCTCTCCGAGCTGGGCTATCAGTGCTGAGTGTGGAGAGCAGTCATTTAACCCAAGGTCTGCAGAAATGACTATGAACACTAGCAAAAGCAAAAAGCTGCTGTATTTTAGGGAGTAAAATAATGATCTGACAAATTATGAGTGCTCAAATTTACTTGACAGTAACAGTCAACAGGCTCCACTGAGAACTGGGGGGGAGGAAGGGTTGTAAAAGGAAGGGGGAACAGGGTGAGAACACTGAATTATGTTTACTTTTATTCTGGTGTAAGTATGTAAATTATAACTTGTAAAAATACAATACTATATACACACAAAAACAGGAAAGCTTTTTTATTTCTTTTTTTTTTAATGCCAGGCTGAATAATTTGGCCTCTGTTTAGTTAATTTGTCTTGCCTTTTTCTTAAATATCAGAAGTGTGTGTGCTGGGGGGATGGACAGACAGACTGTTTAGAGACAGAGCAGAGATGTCTGTCTGCTGCCTGGCTGATGTGACTTGTTTTGTGCAGACATCCTGCAGATCACAGTATTTGTGGCCAGCAAAGACATTTTGATCACATTGGTCATGAAGACCCCTGGGGATTTTTTTTCTTTTCTCTGCAGTGTGAGGGAGTCAGTTGCTGCATCAGACTCTGTACAGATCCTTTGCCTACCTGCAGGGAATCAGACGTGGTTTACACTTAGGTCTCTCTTATTTGCTGTCTGTGGCACACTTTACTTTCCTTTTTTACACTGTCATATTTGGTTTATGGTCTGTGCTTGTGCTATGTCATGACATGTTTTCTAATGTCTTTATTCTGTTAAATTATGAATGATTGAGGATTTCCTGAAGGAAACTTCCTGAAACTGATTTTTCATCATGAAACTTCATGATGAAAAGCTTCAGGAGCTTTTATTGTAGGTCAGTGCTCTGAGGGCCTGACTTTGGCCAGGACAAAGCTCAGATGAGTGGTTGGATGCTGCAGTTGTTATTTGGAGTCTTCCTTCCAGACAACAAGAGTCACATCCAAGAGATCCCTCAGCATCCTCCCTGCTGAAATAACCCTAGGTTACATTTTGCACCCTCATGGTACACCAAAGGTAAAACATAGCAGACAAGGGAGTAGAGCCCAATCCACTTCTGAGCTGCATGTACTGGGAACTACCATAAGCAGTTTCATTCTTTACTACACCTGCTGCCCTGAACTGTCACTGTCTTCCATGTTCAAGTTAAAAAATAAAATAGACTCTGTTTTTTGGAGGCTCGTAGTGTGTGGGTGTGTGGGGGTGTGCCTGGGTCCCAGCAGTGCTGTTCTCTAGAGGAGCTGACCAGCCACTTACCCATCCCTCCAGACTGTCTAACATCTCCCTAAAAATCATCAAGCAATTGTTTGTATCCAGATCTCTAGGGTTTCCAGTTAATTTTTTCCCCACCCAAGACACATCCTTCCAGCGATTTCATGAGTGTTTTACTCCGCACAGACTCTGAGGGAGTTTTCAACTTTGCATATACATCAACAAAAGTTGAGTGGATACTCCTTTTTGCTCTAAACAAAGACTTTTCCTTTCCTTACTACTACATTGTTTTTTCTCTCACAGCTGCATTCTGCAGCTAAACTTGCGGGACTACTGTTTGTACACTCTGCACTGAATTGTAGTAGCAGATTCCCTCAGAGCAAATGCTGCACAGGGGCCCAATATTTTACACTTGCAGGGAAGGAAAATAGCCAGGAATACTTTATTCAGCATTAAATACAGCAGACAGAACTCAGCATCTGGAGTGTCTCATGTGTTAGTGATTAAGATCCCTTATTGTTTATTTTAAAGTACTCTAAGGGACATAAACTGCCTTCATTTTTGAGCCTCCTCCCAGCCGTATATGACATACTATGGGGATCTCTGACTGCTGTGTTTTTGCATCAGCCATCAACTGATGGGAGCCCTTTCATGTTCTATCCAGCCCTCTCTGCTCCCCATAACCTTTTCTCATGTTTCATCATCTCATTCTTCTTTGACTGAATTTTACTAACAGTGATATCCAAGCCTGTTCCTTCAGCACTTTAGGGCAGCAGATGCTTTGACTGCAAGATGTTGGCACAGATCAAAGTACCAAATTCAGGTTCAGCATAATCATCCATATTGATGGAACTGCAAGGATTATACTTAGGTAGTGGGGTCTGATCTGTTGAGATGTAATGCCCAGCATCCACAAAGCTTCTGGCTAGTTAAGGAGCTGTTTTTTCTATGCTATGCAAGTATTATTCGCCAGTATTGGCCTTCTCTGTTAATATTTTCCCCTCACTAGGATCACCTGCCTCGATTTCCTGCAGCATGACCAGGACCCACTAGTGAAACAGGTTTGGGCTTTGTCAAATTGTAGCTACAACAGAAAGGATTCTAGTCAATAAAGCAAGTAGAAGTTGTAGGATCAATAACTCAGCAGTCCTACCTCTGAGCAAAGACAATTAACGCAGTAAACAAGGCCATAGGGTTCTAGATAAGGATGCCATCTTTCTCCTACACGGTACTTCTTATCTTGAAACACACAGTATGTATCTGAATCTGTAAAACAGTAAAGAATTGAAAGAGCCATGAATGAAAATTTCTATTCCATGCTTACAAAGTGTATTTAGGTGTGCAGAGTTTTCTGTAAACTACTTTTTCTTTTCCTGGAGAATCACACAACAGAAACACCCTTAATTTCACAGGCTGTTTTTTCTAACCTCCCAAACCAAAAGAAATGACATGGCCTCCCATTTTTCCAAAACTGCAGCTCCTGAAATGATGATAAAATGGCTTTCATACAGGTGAGTTTATCCTTTCACCTGTTTAGGTAAGAAAATTAAAGTGCCTGATCACTCAGGCAGGCTTATAGGAAACCAAACCTTTTCACTTCAAAACCAAAGCAATTGGTCCAACTCAGGAAAATCCCAGGTTGTACTGCAGAGAGATGTTGAAATAATTGATGCATCAACTTTCAAAATGTTTTAAGATCTTTTTGTCCACTACGGACTTCTGATCTTGCAGTTTCAGACTTGCAGAAATCCACATACCTGTCGGACATTATTGTCCTGTCTTTCCCTGTCACATTATGGTTTCACACTGAAACCTCAAATCTCTGCAATAAAAGGGTGTTTCTCATGTGTTTCCATGTGGGAATTCCTTTCTGTTATCTTAATGATATCCAAATTCAGTTTAATTCATTACCCTCTGTATAGATGATACTTCAGGTATCTTAACAAAATACTCATCTTCCACGTGATAATCCAAGCCAGGGACATTCTTCACATTTACTGGGCTAGAAGAAGCTAGCAAGAGCTAGGGACTGTTAGTAGAAACTGTGATCTGCTTTCCCTTCACACAGAAGCATGACAAATGAAACACAGGATATGAAAAAGCAGACAACTGGAGTTTGGTAATTTCTCACACTGTTCTTTTTCTGAAAAAGGTTCCTGCACACTCACTCACTTCCCTGTGAGTGAGTTCAGTGGGGCAGAGGGCCTTTCTGGAACTCACTCTCTTTTTTTTTTCCCCCATCTACTTCCTTGGAAGCAGAAGTTGCTGAGACCGAGGCTAAAAATTTCAATGACTTCTCAAGGGCAAACAATGTTTTTTGTAAGAAGGAGGCCAAAACCCAATCCTGTGCAGGTAGGGAGAGCATTGCAGAGACCTGGTAACAAGGCTGAAGCAGTCAATAACTCCTAGACTTATTTGTGTAGCTATTCCTCCTTGCCATGATTTCTGAAATGTGCTAACATCTCCCACGGATGACAGGCTTTGTAGAAATGCTCCCTTTATTTTGTTTGTATTCTTTTCAATTCTTCTCATCAAGTTTTTGACAGTGCTTAGACTCTTAATTTTCTCAAAGGATGTACCTAATCCAGTTCATATGAGGTTGTTTTTACAACACAACAGAACAGTCTTGGATGAGCTTTACACTAGCTGAAAACTTCAGCACAATAGTCTTACACATGGGACAGAGTCCAGATAATCTGTCAGATGTTTACAGAGGTTACTAAATGGAATTAAGCACACTCTTGACTCAAGATATTTGAAATGAAACAGATTCTCCAAGTGATGTGTTATGTTCTTTATGATGCACTATAACCTGTACAGCTTTAGGAAAATGTACCCCAAATGTGGGTGTGACCTGATTCCACTAAACACAGGATTAGAAGGAGGAAGAATGTTAGAAGGTTTAGGACATTCTTTTCTGAACCACATCTGAAAATAGAAGGAAAATGTCCAATTTAGGTGAATGTGACAGCTTTGTTTGAAGTCTACTTACGTTTTACTTGTTCTAGTTTAGCTCCATCTAAGAAAAGGAGACAGAGCACACCAAAAAAGATAAAATGAAAATCCTCCAATATCCACTTTCTTTTCATCTTTATCGTCAAAAGGAAAAGAAAGAGCCTCCAAGTAGAGAATGTTGAGCTGTGGGGAGAGAAATATTAAATTAATTAAAGTAAAATCTTGTAAGATACTTAATGATATCATCCAGCACACAGAAATCCTAAACTGCCAGAACAAAAAAAATATGTCTGTATCATGCATCTTCCTTTCATGGAAACAGCTTTGCCTTCAGATCATTTAATTTTTGGAAAAGGGGCCACATTCCTATTCATGAAAGCTGAAAACTGGATATTCCCTCTAAAAATGTCCTTATTTTATTTCAAAGCAATCTGGCAAGTAAGCAATCTAAATTCCTCAAAGTTCTCTTTCCCAAGAAACTAGTTTGAGAGATGTTCTTGTAGAGCATCACTTTTGGATGTATCTTTGTATCAGTTTTAACATGTTTGCTTCATCCTAAAGTTAACCTTGGGTGTCCCTGGAGTACTGGCCCTGCACTGTGGAAATCCCTGCTAAGGGGGAGCCACTGGCCCTGCTGCAGCCAGTGGGAGTTTCCTCAGCACATCTAATAGGCTTCCACCACTATTCAGCTCACCCCTTCGCCCCTCTCCCAACCACTATTGTTCTGGGACTCTGTATAATTAAATTTTCTAGAGTTAACCCTTCTGCTGCCTTGACAGCTAAGAGCAGAACGGGGGGGAATGACTTGTCATCTTCATTCCTGTAGATCTTTACTGTCAAAATCTTGCATGTGGGGCAAAGCTTAATGTATTCTTCTCTGTGTGGTGCAGAGCTGGTGTTGTACTTGCTGCATGTGCCATTCTCTTTATCTTTTTCTGTTTTTTAACAAGTGAGTTATTTTAGGGAAATAATTAACTAATTAATTAAAGTAGATTTTTTTTAATAAACCCAACTTAAGATTCTACTACTTTGATGCTTCAGCATTTATGAGCATTCATTACAGAATTGTTATCTTCCCAGAGTGCACTTGTCCATAACTTACAATGTTGGAAGGATTTGCGTGTGATTTTAAAAGCCTTGATACGGATCCACTATTAGTTTTAGAGAAGTTTAAAAAACCCAAGAAGACTCACTATTGGAAAAATGAACAGTCTGTTTTGTAAACTAATTTGGCCTCTTCAGATTTCATGTAAATAACAGAACCGTATCTAAATATGTTCAAACTCACAGATAATCAGGGCAAAAATAATAATTTATATATGTATATTGAAAATTAAGTGGCAGGTAACTTAAAGAAATGAAACAGTAAGTTTAAGAAGCCCTTAAAATGAAAATCTTCCTATTAAGACTGTTGAGACCTAGGATACTGTAACAAAGAGTGTGTGATCTGATTTTATCAGCAGCTTCATTGCTTTTACTGTTCAAGAATTCTCTGTATTCCCAAACTGCAACCACAATGGACATCTTCCTTAACTAATCAAACCTGTGCCACTACTCTGTACTCAGTAAGCTCATTGAAAACAGTGCAAATTGCCTCTGAAAATGTTAAAGAAGCGCATTCTTTAAAGCACACTTCCTATTCAGTAAAAAAACATAACTTTCCATTTATTTTGCAAGTTGAGAATAATATTTCAATTTCAGAAGAAGAGTTTAAGTAATTTTTTCCTTTCAACATATTCAAATCACATAGGACATTTTTGAAGCCAAACAGCCCTTTAAAAACCTGTTTAATATTAAAACCTCATAATTTAGTCCCAGGACATCATGCATGCATTGAGAACAACAGTAGCACATCACTGGGACTAGCACAAATGTGAATGTTTAAATATTTCAGCCTTCTTAGGGATTGCTTAAGCAAACAACAATTATAAATGGCGCACAATTATCCTTTGTGCAGCACTCTATCTGTTAGCTACGTTGGTTAGTTGGAATAGAAAGGCTCAGAAATCCACCCATTTTAAATGTCAGGTCTTCAAAAGGAAGAACATTATAAAACTTGGACGGCTTGTGCTCAGAAATGCTGCACAGTAATGTGAGATGGAGGAGTTAATAAGAGAAATGGGATGGAGACTTTTGATGTCTTTCTTAATTCTCTTTAATTTCTGTATTGTTGTTACTCCAAATATAAACACATACTTTTCACTATTAGCACACTCCCTTTATTTCCCCAAAGGGCAATGTCCTAAAAATATTCCTGGATTTAAATAATCTCAGTTAGGATTAACCTGTTAATTATTGGTGTGTTTTCTGCATTGTAGAAACAATGAAAGTGATCCACATCTTACATGAATTACTTGGTGAAATAAGGCAGATGGGGCTCTGTTTAACGCCTCGCCCTCCAAAGAGCCCGGTTTGGTAACTACAAGAGACAGTGTCCGGCCTCGCCATGTTTTACGATTAGTGAAAAAAACCCGCAAAAAGCAAAAATGGCAGTGCCGAGGGCAGCTGGCAGAGGCTGCGAGGCGCGGGGCGGCGGCGGTGCAGCGGCGGGGACAGCTCAGCTCCGACGGCCGCGCTCCCCCTCCATCTCCCGCAGCGCGAGCCCTCTCCCTCCGCTCTTCCCGCGGCTTTATCCCTGCGGCGCGTCCGCCCGCTGCCGTCGGGGGTGGCTGTAGGCGGGCGGGTCTCCTGCTGAGCCGCGGCCGGAGGCTCCCGGCTCTCGCTGCTCTGACAGAACAGCCGCCCCGCCCGGGGCCGGGAGGGGAGCTCGGCTCGGGGCTGCCCTCCTGCCCGAGCCAGGTGCCGGCGCTACCCCGGCGGGCGACGGGACATCGGCCGGCGAAACGGGACAGACGGAAAGCCCGGGAGGCGTCGGATCCCCGCGCTGGGCTGTGCCGCGGCCTCAGGCGCAGCTCCGGCAGCGGGACCGCGCCTTCCCCGGGGCCTCGCCTCGGACAGCAAAGCTCACAAACCTGGGGCAGGGCTGGAGGCCGCTCCGCTCCGCTCGGAGACCGCCACGAGCAGCGTTCGGGCTGGGGCAGCCGCGCAGCTCCGCGCTCCGCTCCGCCGGCGTACGGGGGGGCTCCGGCCAGGCGGCTCCGCTGCTCACTCACGTTGCCATAATCTTCTCCCGCGGCTTTTAGGTGTCCCCTTCGATTCGGTGGTGAGGGGGCAAGTACGGGACCGACGGGGTCCTGCCGCCGCCGCCGCCGCCGCCAGCCCTCGACCCCCGACTGATGGACGGGAGCGGAGAGGGAGGGATCCGCTACGCCCGAGCTGCGGGGCCGCTGCGGGGCGGGCGCTCCGGAAGATCCCAGGCTGGGGCACCTGCCACCACCTCCTGCCCCGGCGGGGAGCGCAGCGAGGCCCCGCGGCGGGAGGATGCTCGGCGGCGGGTCCTGCCCCGCAGCCCCGCCGGCAGCGAGCGGCGGCGGGAGGCGGGGTGAGCAGGTCCGCCTCCGCCCCGGCCCCCTCCTCGCCCGCGCCCCGCGCCCGCCGCCCGGCACAGCGGCGTGACTGAACACGGCCGGGGTGGAGCCGCTCCGCCATGGGGGGCCGCGGAGAGGGGCGACACCGGACACGGGGCTCGGAGCCCGCCCGCCCTCCGGGCTGCCCTCCCGCCCGCGGAACCACCTGCGGGCCGCGGGACTCGCACCCGGGCGGCGGGGCTGTGCTCCGGTGCCTTCAAACGAGCTGTGGGCTGGGTGACCGTGGCCATAGTTTCCTCCGCGGGAATAGAGCCCCACGGGTGGCTTTCTTGGAGAGCGGACTCCACACCGAGACGGCTCTTTAATGGGCTTCTCCCAGGCGGGGTGCCTCCCGGAGCAGACCCGACAGAGTTAGCATCTACTGGGATCTGCCAGACACCTTCTGCTGATACCCTCCGGTCTGATTTATTGTGTTAGAAGGTTTCAAGGTCACATTGAGATTCTGGTGGAACTAAATTAAACCCATGACTCATTATATGCTTGGTCAAACATTCTTTTTCTGTCTTCTTGTAGCCCCTGTAACTAATAAGAAGAGATCAGTGAACTCTTGACAAATGATCTGAGAAAAAGGGTGAGGTATGAAAAGACATCATGTGGAGAAACAAATTACAACCTATTTCCCCTAGTTTGGGACCAGGGTGTTTGGGGAGCACTGCTGGGAGGTCATACACCTCTCAGGCTTAGTAGATATTTTCAGAAGGCTGAAAATCGAGCAGAACTTTCGTTTCTTCCATTGTGCCTTAGCTGGACAAAATACTGAAGGTACAGTGCATGGTGAAACCTTATACCAGCACGAGGAAAGGATTGATGACTTACTAAGGCTTTTGTAGCATGACTTCATGAGTAACCAAGGCTGCGTGTCAGTCAAATGCAACTTTATAAGTCTAATTATTAAATAATGAAAAGAGAAAGTTGTGGAGCTAAGCATTTTGAAAACACTGCTCCATGCCTACTTCTGTGTCACTCTGCCACTCTGTCTTGCTGTGCACAGGCAGTAATCCATGTTCCTAAGGAAAAATCATTGCTCAAAGGTCCTAGTCCCCAATGTGATGCCTGCTGCTGCAGGCTGATAGTTTTGGAAGAGACACTGTATGAAACAGGGATGGGCAAACAGAGAAAGAAATGGTAACTCTGAATCAGAAGTATGACTGTAATTTGCACATGAAAGCAGAGAACCTGTGCTGTGCAAGCCCCAGTCCCATAGAGAATTATCCATGCTCGCAGAGCAAAGAGTTAAGCACATGCATGTGCTCCTAAATTGTGGGGCTGTAGTAATGTTGCTCCTTTAGGTGTTGTGCTGCATTAGACCACGCAGCCTGTGAGATAAATTGCATAAGGATAACACAGACACTCAGATGTGTGACTGAACTGACCCTGTTGCAAATCTTTGTGAGTAGGAATCCACAGGTCTTTGTAGACAGGCTTAATAGTTTGGGTTGATAGCAGCTACATGACTTTAATAAATGCATCTTTAGGCCTGGGCAGAGCTCAGTTTTACAGCAGAGACATCTTTCAGAACAATCCACCCAACACAGCTACCCACCTATGTCAGTCTTCTCTAGACAGCATTTATCCCCTGTATTTTCTTCTCTGTGCTGATACAAAGTCCAGTGTGTGTGAAGACAACAGTAGTTGTTGCACTACTCTTTATGCCTAGTCAGTGTAGTAGTAATGAGAAGTGAAATATTTTCTATAGACTGTGTGACCTGAATTCTTTTGCAGAGGGATTCTTTGAAAATAAATTCCTTATTTGGCCTGAAGAGTGCTTTGGGAAAGTTGCTATAGATGCCAGCACTTTCCACTGCATTCTGTAAGACCGTTTCAGGAGATGCTGCTGTCTGATGGTCTCTGGAGATACTAATTCAGGTGCAAGACCTTTGCTGAACATAGAGATTTATGAACTGGTATTCTTTTCCCACTCTTTAGGCAGATTTAGGTTGTAGAGAATTGGCTGAAAAAGCCTTTCTCTCAAGTGAAGGCTTGGGACTCACTGAATTGGCAACTTGATGGAAACCCAGACTTCCAAGGACAGGCTGCTCTAGTCTGACTCCTAGTCCTGGTCCTGCTGCTCAAGCTGTTCATCAGTTGCTGGGATGTCCCTGAGGGCTGTGGAGTGATGATGCAATCTGGCATCTCTCTCGGTCACATACAATGGCCATTGTCTGTTTCTTGTCCTTCATCTTCCTATGGCATAGTGTTGCAGCAAGGATTACAGTTGTTAGGCTGAAGGATAATGTGGCACATGCTGGACATTGTGCGTGCATGGAATGTTCACAGGTGGCCTCTTGGTGAGCTGGCAGGGTTTGCCAGTGCCCCTGGATCCTGGTAGTGCTGCACCTATGCCGGAGCTGTTCCTTTTCTCCCAGCTCTCACCGAGAGGTACAAGGACAGGCCACTACCCTTTGTGTGTCACCACAGGCTGTTATGCTTTTCCTTGTCTCACACCTAACACTGCCCCATGGTAGGGTCTGTCTTACCCCCCTTAGACCACAGCACTGACGACTTAGCAAACTCCTTGCTCTGTGCTCTTGTTTCAGCAGTGGGCTGTTACTGCAGCTTGTGAAGTTCACGGCTGCTGCACACGTGTGGCACTGAGAGCTCTGGAGAAGCATCAGATCCACAGTTGTTACCCTTCATGCTGCCAGGCAGAATTCACTGCTTGAATATGCTCTGCATTCTGGTGTCCAGACAGGAAAGAATTGCTCCCAATAGTGAGCATTAAAGATTGAAGGATGCCCTAAGTTTTTAAAAGCACAGAGATTTATCCATGCAATTCTCATTAAAGATAATGGAAATTAAGCAGATAATACTGTGACACTGACAGTAGAAGTCCATGTCCCTGTGCTGTGCCTCACAGTGACTGAGCAGCATGTAGGTATCCTGCTATTATTTCTCAGTTCTTGTGAGGGGAAAAAAAACAGGATAAAATATTCATGCCAATGCTAACATGTTTACACACCATGTGGAGTTTTCTTAATTGGAACAGACATTGAAGTCTGAGAGATATTAGACACACGACACAACACCCCTGTCTATTTTTTTTTCTTCTGTTTATCTATGGTCAAATTTTCACTCTAAAAATGCATGAAAGGAAGTTCTTAGCGTAATGAATTCCTTTGGTTTTTGCATTCCTATAAATTCAGTGAAGCTCTTTGGAAAATATATCTTAAGATGCTAAAAATTATTCCCAGGATTTTATAAAAATCTCTCGATTACTTTTTGTGGTTTGGATCAGGCCCCCCAGCTATCATACTGGGAATACAATCTGGATGTTCACCAAGCAGTCTCCACATGGCCTGTTCAACAAAAAGGGCTTCAGACATGCATGATTTTGTGATTATGGCATAGGATGGTCATGAGCATTCTCCACCCTGCTGTTCATTCTGCAGCATGGACTTCATCCACAGTGGGTTGTCAGTCCTGTAGCACTGGAAATTATTTTATTTATTTGCCAGTGAGACAGATGGATGTAGTGAGCCTGAGATTCCAATTCAGTTTGCTAAACAACAACAGCTTTACGTAAAATGTCAAATTGCAGCTCAATTCCTCATTACCTTGTTGTGGATATATTCAGATGGGACTGAAGAGTAGCTGAAAATCTTTCATTGTTCTGTCAAAAAATGCAGATAAAATATATGTCTTTAAATTTCACTTCCAAATATGCAGGTGAGAAGACACTCACAAGACCAGCAGCAGTGAAAATACAGGAGAAGGGAATCACACCATGTTCCATTCCATCCTAGAGTAAATGACACTTTGCTAGGTGGGGTGTTGAGAATCCCAAGGTGTAGTTGTAGATTAAATATATGCACTCAGAGGTGAGGCTCTCCTGAATTTCTCATGTGCTCATCATTTCCTCAAAGTGCTCATCTGCAGATATTTCTAATCTAATCTAATCTAATCTAATCTAATCTAATCTAATCTAATCTAATTACCACCACAGTGTGTGTGCAGCTGTAATTATGATCCTATAATTCTCTTTCATATCTGTCATGTCAATGACTTCAAGACAATTTGTAGGAATATAGATTTTTTTTGGTATATTCATGAGCTGCATGAATAGCAAGTTCAAACCTTCAGTCCGAACTTTCATCTATAATTCCAGTATGGGCAGTGTTTTGTGGGCAGGAAGCCCAATTAGTGCTTCCAGCAAAGTGTAAATCCATATAACATGCAATAGCATCTCAGTGACTATTTTCAGTAATTGAAAAGCAGCATCAAAAAATCTGTATAAGTGATTATTTCTGAGTTCTGGGATCACTTCACCTTCATTGTTTTTTCACTACCACATATTCTTGAAAACCACAGAAGGTGGTATAGTCTACATAAAAACAACAGACATTCGTTCTTGCTATTGCAACTGTTGACTAGAATCACACTTGGTAAAAATTTTCAGGAGTTTAAAAGAATCCCAGTGATTTGCTCTTACTCCTGCTATGCATGAGAAAAATGGGAACAAATCTTACAGATTGACGATACCATGATAAAGATCCACTTGCTGAGGCATTTCTTTGCAGCTGGCATCCACCAGATAAACCCGGTCAGTCCTGTCTCCCAAAGCATGACAGAAGGAGTCAGGGCAGGCTGAATGAGGCTCCAATTGCAATTCAAATATACTTTTATAAACCGTGATTAGTGCTGCTAATCTCACCTTGGTAAGCCAAAGACAATAACAACGACGTTCCCGAACACCTCGGGTATTATGTAATTCTTTTGCTTAGAAACTTGCTGGTGTGAGAGTGCTTTTGAAACCCATTAGTAAAACTGAACTTGCCAAATGAGCCTTCTCTAGGGAGAACAAAGTCAAATATGTGCCAGCATGGAGCCAGAGCCTGCCAGGGGCTGAGGACTTGCAAATCCCATTGCTACCAGTGAGAGCTGAGGACACAAAGTCCTCCGTGTAACTGAGCTCAGTTGTGAAATGAACTAATATCTGTGAAGCTGTCTTTCCCACTGATAACAATATTGTGTACTTATTCATAACAGACCCTAATGCACTGACTTGGACTAAACTGTGATACCAACCTGCTTGATCCTGACTGCAGGCTTAGGAAAATCCAGGCTGGCCTCTGCCTCGGTGTCTGATTGACTGCGAGGGCACTCACCAGCACTGAGTTAGGCCAGAGGGGGACACCACTCCTTTCTCTTGTCTAGCTCATAAAGCTGGTCTTGAGCTTTCCTTCACCAGAAGATGGTGATCCTTTCACATGAACAAAATTGTAGAGAGACAGAGAAAATAGCTGAGCTGTGTCCAAAAGTCACAATTAATATTCAACAGAGGATGGGAACAGTGGAAATATCCAAGAGGATAATGGTGAAATTAGAAATGGCTCTTTGAGAACAACCAGCTACAGAAAAAAGTTTAAAGTGAGGAAAGGGGGTATTTAATTTCATCATTAAAAACATCAGTATAAAATACATGGAGAAAAACAAACAGTGAAGACACTGTTGCTAGTGGGCTGGCTTTTAAAGTATTAATGGAACGTCACAGAACAAGAGTTTCTTTTATTCTTTTTTATCCCAGCTCCCTGCTTTCAAGGTTCTTGTGTGAACATGCAGCAGTTTGTAAGGCTGTGAAATTATCACAGCCTGGACCAGTGCCAGTACAAACCAATTTATTGGAGTCCAGCAATTAACTAAAACCTAGAAAGCTTGATTAATTGTGGCACTGCTCAGCAGGGAACATTGAGAAAAAAATCAGAGTTAACTCCATGCAATGTCTCTGTTCCATACACCAATTTATACTATATGTAAAGAAAACTTTCTTCTCTGTAAATACCCTTACTATATTCTTTTGCATCATGTAGAAAGAATAATTACAATGCCATGTGAGAAAACGCTTGTTGATGGCTCTCTGGATAATGATTTCATAATAGCTGTTATCCTGTTAGGGTTTTTTTGCTACTGAATTAGTATCTCATTGTAACCCCAACAATAGGATATATTATTTTAAAACATTTTTTCATTAAGCTTCTCTCTGGAGGGACATATTGAGAATCCAGCCCTGCTCTGTTTCCTTCTATTTCCTCAAACATTGATGTGTGCAAGAAAGATGAGGGTTTGGTAGTTGTTCAGAATTATTTAGGATAGAAAAGCAGCAAACAAATGGTTGAGCTGAGAATCAATTTAGCAGGGCAGAGTATGTTGTCTGAAATGAAATCCTGTGGTCTGAGGAGGCAGACATTATGAGAAGCAATTACAAAGTGTAATTTAGGTGTTAGCTGATTTTATTATGATAGTATTAACAAATAGTGTCCACATTGTTTGTTTTATTGTAAGGCTTATCATAAAAGTCTATGCATAAGCCAGAATTAAAAAATCTCATTCCTGGATGCCTTAGTGGCACATGAATCACCTTTAGTATAGATTACTGAGAAGAAAATAAGTATTCTAGCTCAGTGTAATGTACTGCTGCAGCATATTGAAATCAGTAATACAAAACACTGGATCTGATTCATCTTAGTTCTTCTTACATCAAAATAAATCAATGGTTAGTACTGGAAAAAAAAGCTGTCTAAAAACAAAAAAGAGAGGTAAAAGAATTGTCACCCCTGCCCAGTAACAAGAAAAAGAAAGATACAGGAAAATATTTTTACCTTTTCAACATCATTTTGTATCCTAATCTGCATCCAACCGCGACACTGTCACATTCTCAGATTTAAAGAGTGCAATCCACAGACAGCGCTAAATCACATTAGGCAGCGGTGATAATAGAGCCCGGGCATGCAGAACATCCAGGCAAGCCTCTAGCTGGGGCTGTGGGGTGATTTGGGACATTCAATGAGGTAGGAAGGGCTGTCTCCTCCAATTTCACTGTATTTATTGGGGATTTAATGTATTTTTTTAAAGATATTTGCAGTGGAAATCAGTTTGTCGGAGGTCATCTAATTGAATCTACAGCCCTGGCAACCCTTCACAAAGGCTGCCAGGAATGACCGAGTTGCTAATGCTTAACTGTGAATACCCAGCAGGGGTCCTCCACAGGCCTGAATACAGTCAATTATGTTATTTTTCTAAATATTAGTGACTCAGCTGTCTCTGCTTGTGAAGAGTTGCCAGGGTCACAGATACAATCAGACAGATCCTCCCCCCCTTCACTTCTAAGAGATGGGGAGAATCTTTTAAATATCGCACGGAATAATCCTGAAGTGGAGGGAAGGGTTCTCACAGGCTGTGCTGCTTCTCCAGGATGGGTGCACAGGGTGTCCCTGGTCTGAGGGGTGCCAGGGGCCAGGCAGGGCACTGTGTAAGTGCTTGGGGGGAGCACTGCTGTGTGTGAGCAGCCTCCCAGCCCTGTGACAAATAGGGATTTCAGAGTTTAGCTCAACAGGCACTAGGACCAAGACATGACAAAAGACAGAGGTGCCAGCAGCTTGTCTCACCCCTTTAACACTCTTTTGTTCTTTCTGTCTTCTCCTCTCCCTCCC
This sequence comes from Falcunculus frontatus, assembly GCA_013398115.1. NCBI lineage: Eukaryota > Metazoa > Chordata > Aves > Passeriformes > Falcunculus > Falcunculus frontatus. The sequence goes on from VZRV01005057.1 coordinate 716,887, forward strand.
ACCTCTCATCGTGCTCCAAATATCTCTATGAAAGGACTGTTTCTGTGTGCTGTAACAATTCAGTTTTCTGTTTTCCTCTGTAGACTCACCATGGGGAGACCCAAGAGTGGTGGCTAAGGAGAGCATTCGTGGTCTGGAGAGCTCTTCCCTGACACTTACAGATGCCTCAGCAGCCGCAATCCTTTGCCCTCTACACAGTTTTGCAAGTATTTTAGGTTTTTGATTGTAACTTCCTTAGATTTTTGCCAAAAAGGCTCTTTTCCAAAGCCTAGCCTTCTCCAGAAACAGCATCCCTATCCCTGTGGTCCATAGCCCAGCTTTTCTTATCTGATCAACAGTTTTTGGCAGAAGGGAAAAATCCCTCTAGAGCATTTGGGTGCCCGTGCATTGTTTTGGCCCAAGTTTGAGGTAGTGCTTTGGAGTTGGCAAAGTTTCCTAATTTACTGCAGTTAAATTTTATCCAGCTTTAGGAATATTATGTGGATGTGGCCAATTTCCAGCTATTCTGAATCCATTGCAAATACTTTGCCAGCATGTGTCCAAGTATAATCCAATTTTGATGTTTTTAATGCCAATACAATTTCCCTGTAAGTACCTTCAGGCCTGGCATCTGAACTGCAGTGAGCAGGGGTTCAGCTGCTTGGAGCCCAAGTCCCAGGAGGTGAGGCCTTTATTCCTTTGGATCCCTGTCTGTCCTAGAGGTGGGAAGCCCAGACTGGGTCTCTAGTCACCTCTGATGTTGCATCTCTGACTTGTTGAACATTCATTATTTCATGTGAGAGTGAGGATCTAGGCATTTCTTTGGAATGAGCAAAGAGTCTGGAGTCATAAGGTGTCTTTTGCCATTTGACATCAGTACACTTCAAATTGGGGTACTGCTGTTCCAGCTGTGTTAGAAATACAGTAGCTGGATAAAACTGCAGAGAAAGCAGAACTGAAGTTTCAAATGTTTCAGTACTGCAGAGAACTTGACTTTGAAGAACTGGACATTATCGAAAGGGTGCCTTTGTAGCTTGTTCTTGCTATAAAAATAGGGAGGAAACCAAGACACCTCTGTTACAGAGTTTCCCCTGGCTGGAGCTCCCCTAGGGAGAAAGAAAATAACCCAGCAAGGGAGAGGGGGCTCTCTGTGTTTAGACAGCCTGTCCTGATCTGCTCGTGCCTCTCAGGAGGAGGAGTGCCCTAGGAAGGTTTTCATGTCTGGCTAATTACCAAGGCCACTGTCTCCCTCCTGTAGGAGGTTATGGTTTGGGCAGCAGCTGTGGCATTCTAACTGAAGAAGAGATGGTTTCCTCAATGTTTCCATTTTTAATTCATGACCTTCTCCCCAGATTGTTGTCATGATGGGCAAATTCATAGTGTTAAATGCTGTTCTCAGGCAATAATGAGGACTCCATTGTGGAAAACCAGAATCTGGATGTTAGTAATGTTTCCAAGTTATGTGTGAGCTACTTCAGTCACAGAAATGATCAGGACAACAGCGTCCTGTCTTGTGCTCCAGCTCATCCATGTATTCATCACTGATGTAAATTGTGATGTCCGTTGTTACAAGCAGCTGACAAGCATACATCAAAAAGAGAATTGAAGATATTTCTAACTTCTATTTCAGCAAATACACCTTTTCTTTTCTTCTATTGACACTGTCATCCATAAGTGTTAACAAGACTTTCTGGTTTTCTGTTCAATAACATTCAATAACTTAAACTCTTGGCAGAATTATATCCATAACAAAAGTGATGTATCAGTCAGTGTGTTCAGGCTTTGTGAGGGGAAAATTCCCTTCTGAGTCTATCCTCAAAGAGTTCCACCCCATTCTGTGCATTCAGAGATATATTATACCGCTGACTGGTCATGAGACATTTTGCAGGCCAAATCCATGGCTAGAGGATGCAGGCAGGAAAGTGCCAGTTCGATTCACTTGAACTCATTACCATCAGCGATTACTCACTTTTTGGTTCTTCCATGCCACGGTTTTTGACTGCGTCACAGAACCGGTTTAAGGAATGCGTGACAATATCTGATTTACATACAAGAAAATTAATAATAAAAGGGGAAATGTTTTTACACTGACACAGAACAGGTTTAGATTAGATCTTAGGAAGAAATTCTTTCCAGAAAAGGGGATGAGGTACTGGCACAGTTTGCCCAGAGCAGCTGTGGATATCCCATTCCTGGAAGTATGCAAGGCCAGGTTGGATGAGGCTCTGAGCAATCTGTTTTACTAAAAAGTGTCCCTGCTCATGGCAGAGGGTTGGAACGAGATGATCTTTAGGGTTCTTTCCAACCCAAACCATTCTATGATTCTACAAAAATTGCCATCTGACAGTACAGTGATGCAGTACAGAGCAGAATTGTTATTGTTGTAGCATCCTCAACAATCATTACACCTGAATCCAGAGGCATGAAGAGGGAGAAGGGAACAGGACTTCCAGCAGCTCTTTGTTTTATATTGCTCTGCCCAAATGTAGGTGCTTCATCAGAGGCTCTTCTCACAAGAGGAGTACCAGACCTTAGCTCATCTAGTGATTTCATGGCTGGCACTGCTGTTATACTGCACTGTTTTGTCTGAAGAAACTTGAAAAGTTGTGGACTTCTCAGGTTATCCTTTCTAGAAACAGAGAAACTGAGACACAGTGAGAGGAAATGCTTTGTGTGGAGGTACCCATCAGCTCAGAACAGAATTACAGCAGACCTTGTCTCAAGTTTCTGGGTTAGTGTGCTACCAACTGAGTGATATTTTTATTAAAAAACATGCTCTTTCATGTATTTATGCATTGCTTTGCGTATTTCAGATCTCAGGAGGACTCAAATCTCCCTCTTCCTCGGTTAAGAAATAGGAGAACCACGTATGAGGTGACAGCCTTATTTATTCTTCTTCCATACCCTTTAAAAGAGAAAGGAGAAGCAGCTGATACTGAAAAAAAGTAACACTCAAACAAAAGCCCCCTAAAGCTGGGTAAAAGTTCTTTTAAAAGCCAATCTTCTGCTTACTTTTATTTTAACAGGCCATCTTCCAAACTTACACAAGTCTAACTATATTACAAGGCATGGATTAACACAGAGAAGTTCTCTAAAGCAGACCTGTTGGAGTTGTCTTTAATATTAAAAGCAGAGTGTTTGTTTTCTTTAATATGGAGGGCTGCACCAATAAAAACACCAGGGAAAGGCCAGTATTACTAGATCACATGTCTGCTTTTATCTCACAGCAGAGTTATAGTAGAATGATTTTTGCTTGGAGACTTGAAAGCTGGACTGCATCCTTTCATGCTGAAATCATATCTCCTGCAAGGATTATTGGAGAATATAATGTTTCCTTCAGCTTCTTATTTTCTCTACTCCTGAACTTGGACTCCTGACCTCAACTTTTCTCTGGTTATGACCAAGTGTTGGCCTTATATTGAATAGCTGAGCTTTTTACAATCAGATCAGCTTCTGCTCTTGTAATTTCAGACTCATTTTGTGACATTGATATTGTAGATCTTAATTAAAAGCCAAACATTTTATATCTTGGGTAATGACCATACAGGAACTGCCAGGTTTTGTTCCCACGTGTGTAACCATCCAAAACATTCAATATGTGTGACTGGAGCCAGAGGAGTTGTGCACACTTAGCATGGGGGCCCCTGTTCCTCTTTGCAGCACAGCTCTGCACCTGTGCTTTGCTCTGGGGGTCACAAAGACTCGTCCTTGAATGGCAGGTAATTCAGGGTTCATGGTGGCTGGGTCTGGACCCTCTCATTAGTTGAACAGCTAATCAGGCAGAAATCTGTGGGGCTCTGCACTTAATTACAGGGAAGGGTTAGAGGGTGGGTGCTAAAAATATCTATTTCTTGGCTATGCCACTGTCGCCTGCTAGAACCAGTGGAGGCTAATTGCACCGGATTATCTGCACAGATAAGGTTAGATGTACCTTTCAGAAGTGTACAGAATCTGGGAAGCCTTCTGTTCATGGGACTCATGATGTTTTCTTCAATTGTTCTTTATTAATTGGATGTGATGTGCCTTGTGCTTTCTCTCCCTAAAGAGAAAATGCAGATTGGAGTTTGGTTGTGCAGCTATACTATCAGTTTGAGTGTACAGCTATTGATCTTGTAGTCAACAAATTTGAATGTCTTCGAATGTTTGAGACACCAAAAAAGGTGTTGAAACATGGTCTTGAAATCATACAGCACTGGGCTTGGTACAGTCATTTGTTATCACTGGAACAACTACTTCATTGGCATTTCTTATTTGTGTGAGTGTGAAAATAAGGATAACCAGGCACCTCTGCTGTATCATCCTGTAAAAACTTGGTCACAGCCTTACTGTATTTAAATTACTTTCTGGTGAGAGTGAGACTCGCAGAGTATTTTTAAGGAACACAGATTGAGAGAAGGTTATTTAGCAGAGTCTTTCAAGCTGATTAAACTGTTTTCCAGAACACATAATATGACTGGAGAAATGGGACTGCTAGTGAGTTTTGCCTCTGAATATAGTAGACATTATCTTCACTCTGAGTGAAGTCAGTGGCAGAAGTATCTCTGGTATAAATGGAATTGGAAGCAGTACCTATCAAAGAGCATAATTTTGCCGATTTTCCAGTATTTGCATTGCCAACACAGATGAGGACAGTTTAGGAGATTTTCACAGACCCAAATTATATATTTGGAAAAAAATAATATGCAAAAAGGGATGTGTTTTGCAAAGCTGTTTATGCCTTTTGACTGACACCTTACTGTAAACCATTTATTTTAGACTAGCCATCCTCTTAGGCTTAGGAGCTCATAGGAGGAATTACCTTCACTAAATACATTTGTTGTATTTTTCAGTGTATCAGCGGTAGTGAAAGTACATTAATTGGGCCTGTAATTCACTGCATTGTGAAGAACTAACTTATTAAACAAACCTAATAGAAAATGTAAAACACTTCAAGCACTAAAAGGAGGCATTAACCATTGCTAATTAAAATTGAACTTGCAGATATGGCATTCTTTTTAGTAGAAATGTAGGAAACACTGTCCCTTAGTGGTGGTGAGGAAGTATTGCTTAGGAAATAGCTGCACAACTACTTGTTCATCTGACTGTGTACATTGAGGTGAACGTCTGTTACTGGCAATTAATAGCAGCACAGGGTGTGCAAAGCCTTGGGTTATGTCCTGACGTTGTACAGTAACTAATGGAGTCTGGAAAAAGAAGGCCAGCAGTACTCAGAGGTTGTTTATTTCCAGCACAGGCTGAAAAGTACAGAACTTGATCCCAACATAATTTGTACCCCAGTGAGTGCTTCACTTTTACATCAGTGGTACTGAACTCACTGTGTGACACCTTTATGCTGTAAGAAAATAACACCTTCACTTCCTAGTGCAGCTGAAAAAAAGCTGGCGTGCGTTTGGGCAGGTATGTCACAGGCAGACAAAACCATGCGATTTTTCTTCTTGGCACCCAAGCTTCCTCACTGCCTTTGGGAGAAGGCGTTCCTGGGCTTCAGGCACTACTCTGGAGAAACTTGCTCCTTTTTCTCTGTGCAGCCATGGTCTATGGATAGTCTGAGGATTCAGTCTCCAGAGATGTGTAGTTTGCCTGCAAGAAACTCATTATCAGTTGAAAATGAGGACTTGTAATTTTCTGCATTTATCTGTTCAGCTTAACAGATACGATTCCTTGTGAGGATAGTAAGACCATTTACACATGTAAAAAAAAAAAAAAAAATCATGGCTTCTTTTAGATCTTTTAAAAATCATTCTGCCAATACACTATTTTTGCCAGCAGTATTTTTTTGTCTCAGCCCTGGTACTTGATAACTGATTGTCAACAATATTAACAAAAGGGCATTTGGTGGGAGTGCTGCTAAAGTCTGGCAATGTAATGTGCCTTTTTTTTACCTGCTCCTGGAGAGTCCCAAGGCCTGAAACCTCTCCATTACTCTGGCACAGTGTGTAGAGACAGTGTAAGCCAAGGACCTGGGAGGCTTGCTGACGATTGTCTGGGTTGTATCTGCTTAGACAGTGGGCTTTTGGGGGATTTGTCTCTTAAATCCTGGATATACAGGATTCCGTCTGTTGGGATATATTTGGTGAAGCTGGGCTGGCTCCTAAGAATTTTTCCGGTATAGAGATAGGTCACCATGTGAGCAGGAAGAGGCTCAGAATGTGTAACTGTAATAATCATGATTAATTTTCCTCTGCGGCTTCTAAAGACAGAAAGGAATGAATCCTGTGAGCAGTGAACTATCTGCTACCTCACATTGCTTTTAGCCTCATTTCCTGCACTCTCAGCTTTCTTCAGTCACAGTGGCATGCTCAGAGTGAAACTTGCACACTTAGCTTTCAATTGCCTTCAGCTGAAAACTTGTCCCAAATCCTCCTCTGAGGATTTTTAGGAGAAGAGCCCAACTTATCCAAACAATCACATGGATGCTTTGTCAAGACCTTTCTGTTTCTTTGGTCTTCTCCCCTCCTGAGTGCATCCTTACAAAGCTTTAGAGAAAGTTTTCCCTGGGAAATATCTGTGGGGATCTTCTCTGGAAACTCCTGAGTTACTAACCATTTACTTACTCTGCTAAATTAACAAGCAGATGTTTGGCTGCAGTACTGGCCAAAGTAAAAAAAGTGGTAGTGAATAAAAGCACCATTTTTCAATAAGAATAACAGTAGAATGATATAAAAATTGCCAAGTTTTGAGAAGAAACAGTCTTCATCATTTTTCTCTTGTAATTACTTGAAATGCAGCAGAATGGATTTTTATCTCAAATTTGTGGGTTTTAAGAACATTAATTTCCTTTGAGAATTCATCTGTGTTTTATTAACAGCACATTGTTTTTTCATATTGTAGCATTTATCAGTTGAAATATGTACTTTTTATAGACACTGACAGTATTACTGATAATAACAGTGAGACATCAGTTACCAAGTTCTAGAAGAAAAACTCAAACAAAACCAGGAACATAGAAGAGGATGTTACAGAGGTAACCCACACGTGATCTCTAGAAGTGACCAGCTACGGCCAATTCTCTCTTTTGTTCTAACATTCATGATGCCCATAGCCACAGGTAGCCTTGTGTTCCATAAGTAGAGCTGTGCACATACCCTCACACCGAGGCAGGGTTGGGTTATGGGCTGTGGGACTGATTGTTGGGTAGGTTCACTTCTCTCCCAGGAAGACAGTAACCGAACACAGTGAGTAGCACAGCTGGTGCCTTTTTAATGGACAGTGCTGTTGGACGTGTGTTTTGGTAGCTCCTTGAGGTCTGTGGGTATCTCTGTAATTTAACTGGAGACATTTTTCAGGGCTGAACTGTCAAATCTCCAGTGCTGCCTGTTCCTCAGACTCCTGCTCTCAGCTTGTACTCTGGGCACAGAAGTTTACCCAGAGAAAGATCACAGCAGGACTGTAGCATAAATCACACTGAGATGGGATGTGTGCATGTATTGAAGAGGAGAGGGAAGAGAGGAAGCTGAACTACCTGCACATTTGATGGAAAACACTTCCAAGGGTAATTCACTGGCCTACTACAGCTCTCTGGCCAGTGCACATTTGTTTTCCCACTTCCCAGATAAGCCTGCTTTGCTGGGAGGTCTCAGAGCACACACAACGTGCCTATGAGATGGTGGCTGATACACTGGGCGCTTATGTTCTCTTCCTGTATGTTTTGTAGGATTCCCTGATGTACGAAAACCTCTGACTATCCCATATCTGTCACCTGGCTGTACCTAAAGAAGAGCATTCAAAACCAACAAAAGCTTGTGTGAATTCACAGTATATTGAGTGCTGCTCCATAGCTGCTACGTGGCTCTTCAGACACAGAACTGAATGGCATCATCCATTGGGATGTAGCAAAACACTGCTTCTGTGCCCTGATTTGCCTGTAAAGCTGTCAGTGGATGGCTCAGGGCAGTCTTTAAGGAAAGAACTTTCTCTAATTACCAGCAGATGTACTGGAAGTGCTATCAAGTAGGAAGAGCAAGGCATATGTGTGGATAGGACACCTTCGTCTTTCCAGTCATTTTAATATTTCCTGCTACATGATCAGCACATCTCTGTGCTCACAGTAGAAAAAGAATGAAGGTGTTGTAAGCCTTCATTTAAGCACCATCTGTGAGGTGTTTTGAGATCCCTGGGATGGAAGAAGGCTAGTGATGGATGTGTGTGCTGACATATAATGGAAATCAGCAATGTATTTTGGGGTGTGAGGAGCAAATTGTAATAGTGTGTGTTAGACTGTTAATGGCAATTTGCTTTAATTACACCATGGATTTGTTTGCATCAGTTTCACGCACAGCCTTGTTCCTTTTCATGCAGTTCAGGAATCTGACAGGAGATGGTTGATTTCCTGCATTCATACATTTTGGAGAAGAATTTTAAAAACTTGAAAATATCAATAGTGCTTTAGTGGTTTCATGAAACTGTTGATTTTTTTAGAATTGGTTTTATTAAACTGCTAGATTACAACAGATGGGTTAATTTATCTCACTATGTCTTTATATATATTTAGATGGTTCCCATCTCTGTAGGACTTGTGTCCTCCCAAGTATTTTAAAACAGAAAAAAGCCTTTCTCCACCTTTCTGTCTAGCCACTAAGAGGAAGAGCAAACTATTAGTTCATAGGGCTTGGATTTTTTGGGCTGGATACTAGCGTTCTTTGCATGATCATGTGTGAAGAAATGAAGCTCAGGAGAGAAATTTTGCATTTGCTTCTGACTGCATTCGGATCTGGGTTATTTCTATCTCTGTGAGACAAAGTAAGTTCCACAGTGCAGAAATACTGCCTGGGAAATATGAAACTCCCACAGTCTCTTCTCACCCCTTGGTCAACGGTGGCAGTGCTCCAGCAGGAGCTGGCTGTGGAAGATTATGAAGGGCTTTGAATATCAGAAAAGAAGACCAAAGTCTGCACTTAGTAGGAATCTAGGATGAGCAAAGCACCACACTGCTCTCCTTTGCTAAGCAGACATCTGCTGTATTTTACACCTGCTGTGGTTTATTTCAAAGCATAGAGAATTGCAGTAATTAAGCTGCAAGACACAATTTATGCACCAGTGTGTCCAGGCGTGCACTCCTTAGGATGAGGTGCAATCTTCTGGCCAGTCCCACTAGAAGAGGGCATTTCTGCTGACATGGTTGTTCAGCCATCCCGTGAAAATGTGGAGGACACAGATACCCTAAGGCTGTGAGACATGCAGCAGCTGACTAAGCAACTCTGCTGCTGTTGGGATGTGAAGGAAATGTTTAACACAAAACTGAGCAGAGATGAATCTGCACAGTCCAGAATGGCAGGTCCTATACAAGACACCAGACCAAAGAGATATCACCTTCATTGGCCATTTCACTGTTCCCGCAGACAGAATTTTACAGAGTTTAAGTTCTACCATGATGTTGAGAGCAGTTGGCTTCTGGGGACAACAGAGATCTCAGTAAAGAGTGTCCCAGTCATTTCTTGTGAACATGTGCACCATCTGATGTGAGTTACTCCTGTAGCAGAGTTTAGAAGAGCCTTTTACAACTCATCTAACACCTGCATCCACATGCCACTGAACAATTATCAGGAGTTTCAGTTGCTGTGTGTTCAGACCTGCCCAGGCTAGCCTTAATCTTGCTGATCTGGGCAATCTGAGCTTTGTAAACATGGTGGCATGGATCTTACCAAACTTGCCAGGGGCTGTGGAGACATTTGTAGGTTGATGCCACCAAGTCCTCGTTTCTAATAGCATCCTGTAAGCTGGAATCCATTCAGCTCAGCTGTGGCTAAGTGCTGACTTCACCCTTTCCTCCTGTGTGTGGACAGGTTGTGGTGTTTTGGTCCATGAGTTCAGGTCTTTTTCACTGTCTTTTCTATTCTTGCCTTTTCTGCCATAGGCCACCAGAGCATCGCATTGTACTGTGTGGCAGGGAAGGTGGATAGGAGAGATCTCTAGAGTAGCTAAGGTTTAGGTAGGGACAGGGTTTCACCACCTCATCTCTACTGTGCCTCTTGGCTAGGGGAGATGTTCTGCAAGTCTAATTCAGCATGACGGCACATGCTGAATTAAGACATTAACATTTGCCTTAGTTAGATGGATGTTCATTTGATGTCTCTCATTCTGCTCCTCAGCCTAGGGAGGAGGCTAGCGGCACAGTTCAGCTCGGGGCCCTCGTTGCTCTCTGGCGTTCCGTGGAAGATGCGGCACGTTTGTAAGGCACAAACACCCACAGTGCCCGAGAGCAGCGCAGCTCTGCAGCAGCACTCGGCAGAAGGCTGGTTTAAAACCAATCCACCGATGGTGATTGGGGTCCTTGCGGGAACCCCCCGGCGCTGCGCCGGGCTGCGTGCGCGGCTGCTCCGGACGGAGCCCGCGGGCAGCGCGTAACCCCGCAAAGCTCCGGGGGCCAGGGTAAGCCCCGGGCTCAGCCGGCCGTCGGCAGTAGTGTCCCCGCACCACGGGATGTCACTACGGAGCCAGCGGACACGTGTATTTCGCTGCGTTTTATAGCCTTTCCTCTGGTGCTGTGACCGCGCGTCACCGAGGGCACCGCTGCCTTCAGCGGGCTCTGCGGCCGCCGAGCGCACCCCGGCGGGCACCGGGCAGCCCGCCCGTCACTGAGGTGGAGAAAATTATTCGTCCCTTTTTGCCAAGTAACCTCTGCCTCTCGGGGACGGCACCGCTTCCCCACCCCGCCCGGGGACCAAGGGACCGAGACGCCGCTGCCGCCCGGGGGCTGCGAGCAGCCGGGCCCCGGGAGCGGACCCCGAGCTGCGGGGGCCGCCCGCATCCAGCCCCGGAGCATCGCGGAAGGAGGAGGGGGGCGAAAGCGGGTTCACTTCCGCCTGGCTGCAGGAACCACAAGCCCCCAGAATATATTAGAATAATAATAATAGAAAGGTTCCCCCCCCTCCCCCCCCAGCCCCGTTTTTGTCCCGCTGGAAGGAGGGGGTGGAGAGCAGAGCAGCGAGGCTGCCGGCGGGCGGATCGATGTGGAGCCGGTGAGGCACCGCGGCCGGCCCCAGCTCCCCGCCGGCACCGCGGCCGCGGCCGGCAGGACAAGCGCAGCCTCCCCGCGGAGAGGCCAGGGAGAAGGTCTGTGCTTTGCCTTTGTACCTAGCGTGTCCGGCACGGCTGTGCCCTGGGCGGAGGGGCTGGGCGGGCTCCTGGCAGCCCGCGGCCCCCTGCAGCCAGCCAGCCGGGCAACAAAGCCCAGCCGGGGTCTGTGCGGGGCTGCAGCTTGCGGGGGGCTGGGGAGAGCCCTGAGCTCTTTGTCAGCACCCCCCTCTCTTCGGAAGTTCCCAAATCTGTGCCTCGTAACCGCCCCGAACCCTGTTCTCTGGCTGGGGGTCTGGTTAGTTTGAGGCTCCAGGGAGAACTGGCTCCATGGAAAAGGCTTTGGCATGTGCCTGGCGGTGCCGGTTGGGCCTGGATGCTGCGGGACCGGGATGCCGCGCTGCTGGCTGGCGCTGCAGGCAGGCACGGGAAGCCTGGCGGGGTGCGGGAAGGGAGGTAAGGGAGGGAAGGCCAAGGGCTCTGCAGGCTCCTCGTGTGAGCCACCGGCGAGCCAGGCTGCTTGCCCGCTGGGCCAAGTTGAGTGCCAGAGATGCACCTTCCCATGCCAGATGCACCTTCAGGGACTTGCCATTCAAATATCTTAAGATCAGTTGCTTTTCATATATTAAACATTTCCCAACTTTTGTCTTGTTATTTTTAATCTGGAGGCTCAGCGGGATGGTCTTGAGTGTCTTTACACGAGTCACTTCCAGACTCACAGGAAGACAGTAATTGGAATGGGCTGCCTTTGAAGCCAGTCACAGCCTAAAACTTCTAATCTCGCCAGTGCCATAATCCATCTGCCTGTCTAGCCATTCCCGGTTTGGATCTGATGCCCTAGTTTAAGGGATCACCATCAACTGGCTGAGCAGTTTAAGAGATTGGTAATGGTAAATACAATATTAGAAGTGGAGATGAGCACTATGGACTTCTACTGAAACAAGACAGAAGGTTAAATTAGCCATCCTCTCCTTGAGTCAGCTGCAGAGCTCCCCTCTGTCCTGTTACTGTCACTTCAGTGCAGCATTCAGGTTTCCTCTCTTGACAGATTCTGGGTGTACTCTGTCCAACAGAGATAGTGAGCACTGAGATCGTGTAGAAACTTTGTTGCAGCAAAGTCTCTAACACTGACAGAAGTCCCAGCAGGGATGATTTACTGGCTGCTGGAACACACTTTCCATCCTTTTTAAAGAGGTAACTGCTCCAATTGCACCCCCACATGTAAAGTTTTCTTCACAAAGGTGAAACCTGTGGTCTGTATGTCTTCAAGTCATTCTCATTGGAGTGAGAATTATCAGGATCATGCAAAGATTCAGGTTAGGATAAGTATATGTTAACTGAGAGAATAAATGTATTGACTGCTGTGATCTCTGGTATACTTTTAAAAAGAAGAGAGGCTGACGAGCTGAATGGACAAGGCTATTACAGTAGCTCTGATGTTGAAGGTAACTTCTAAACTAGGGATCATAAGTGTGCTGATTCTGTTTTTAATTATCTTCATTCTTTTTAAATTTGTGTTTAATGTCTAAGAGAGCTGAACACCTTGAATTCCAGAGTGCTTTGAGGCCTCAAATCTGTATACTAGTAGCTGAGCATTGTACTTTGGAAATCCTACCAGAAGCCTGTACAATTTAATATTACTTTAATGTATAGCAATGTGTAAGGGAAGTGATTTGCTTAATGCTAGTGAAAGACTGGGGAAAACCCCCTAGCCTCTCATCGCCCTGTGCCTGCACTTCCCCTTCCAGTTCCATTCTTCTTGCCCCTTTTTGTTCAGCCAGAAGTGTGACAGCTAGAGTTGTTTAGGAGCTACTTGCCCTCCTTTCTGAACCTTTTACAGGAACTACAGTCACAGGAGGGAAGAGGGAAGAGAAAATGTGAGTGTTCAGTCTAGAGAGATATCCAGAAATGAAGGTATGGCATATAAGGAATGAGAAGCAGTGAGCTAATGCAGTCTGAGAGCTGTCTCATGAAAAAAAAACCTAACTACCGGTCCATCTGTAATCTTGCTCATTTCCTTTCATGAAGTCTGAAGGTGTGTTGAAAACAGTTTAAAGTTCAAGTTCTGAAGCATGTGAATTAAGCTCCTAACTGATATGTGAGAAAGTGGAGTGACTTCCCAGTGGTCCTGCAGTCACAGCCTCACATAGCATCCAGCTGGGGTGCAGGTGCCTCATGGTGTGGTTAGTTGCAAAGAGTTTTAATAATGGGCTGTAGAACACAGTCACTCTTTTGCTCGTCAATCTGCAGAGGAAGGGAAATAACTTTCTTTGATTCTGCTTCCCTTTGAATAATTTCTTCTGAGGTCTCTTCTGCCTGTGAAGTGACTTGAATTTGTGGTGGGGACAGGATGCAACTCTGGCTTCTTGGTCGGCTGGAGAGGAAAGCCCTACCTGGTTAGGCAGTTATGTAGATCTGCTGCTGTAACACGATTGACAGCTGCAATAGCATGGTTAAGTCTAATTCATTTGTGTATCTTTCCTGTAAAAACTGAGTCTTGTGAAAGTAACCATCACTTCAGAGTCAGTTACACTCAACTGTGAGCTTGGGGTTTATACCACAGAAGCGTTTGCCCTAGCACAGAGACAAGTGAGTAGGAGTAAAAGTAGTAAAATATTAACTCTGGATTATACTATTCATTGCAAAGATGTGAAAATAAGTGAGAGGTGCTTTACCTGTGAATGAAGCACAGTCCTGAGAAATAGAAGTACAGCATAGTGCCGAACAGTATGGTACAGATAGAGCCATCCCTCTACCGTAGGCAGCAGTGATCCAGAGCATGAATCTTTCTGCATCTATTGTCTGATGTAGATGTTTCAATTGCTGAGATTCCAAATTGGTCTGTAAAAACTAGGATAACACGTCCCCCAAAAGCCTTACCAGCAGTCGCAATGTTATTTGAATGCTGTTGTGGGGATTTCTCTTTTAAACTGGGTTTACTCTCCAGAAGCCAGGGAAATCTGAATATTTATCTGCATTAGCAGAATGGTATTAAATGCAAAATCCTTAGCTGCCATGAATATTTATTCTTATCTTAGCTGGCTTCAAACTGCATCTCTGGCTGATTGCCATCCCTGAAGGTTATTTTCACAGAGGTTTTGGAGTGGACGCTTACACACTGATACACCTCCAGATTTCATGTTCCCTAATATTTCTAAACAGATTGTCAGTAGTTGGCAAACAACTACATAAAACTAGACAGTCAGTGAAGAAAGTATGGGCCTCAAAAATACCTTTGGGCATCAATAGATATCACTTTAAATCATCAGATCATAACTATTTCAGTATATGTAAATACTCCCAGTCTCTCACAGTGCTCTCTTAAGATTAAATGAGTGCCTTGAAAATATCCTCTTAGTTGAAGCCTTAGCCCTTCAGACAGAATAAGATACATTTTGAGGTCCTATAGGATTTTTTTCTTTTGAAAACTCCCCAGAAATCTTTCTTTCAGTGCATCATATTCTAGAAGGTTTCACTATGGAACCAGTGGTCTGTAGTCACAGGTCTGTTGAGCACAGCAGGGTATGTATAGCATCTCCCTGGACACACTGAGACCATGGTGGATGAAGTGTTCATTGAGTGAGGTTTCTGAGTGTAGAACTCTCCAGTGTGGGTGCTGGCCCTTTTGGGTGTTTTGTGGGTAGTGCTGTTATTCCTTTCAGCTGAGTGCTGGCAGCCTGTCTCCATTCTTGATCAGTGCAGAGAGTGAGTTTAAGTATTATAGAAATATATTAATATTTACCAAGGCCCTACAGTATGATTCCAAATTTACCCAAGAAAAATGACAGAATAATTTAGGATGGATGTGACTTGTAGGGTTGATATAGTCCAACCTGCTGCCCAAAGCAGGACCAATGTTTAGCAGGTTACTCAGGGCTTCGTTCAGTTAAATTAGCACTACCTCCAAAAATAGAGATCCTACAACCTCTTTGATGCAATTTCAGTGTTTGACCATCCTCATGAAAAAAAAAAATCTAATCAGAATTCCCCATGTTTCAGTTTGTGCCTGTTACCTTTCACTGTACACCTCTTGGAAGAGTCTGGTTCCATCTTCTATACCTTCTTGGTAGGTAAAGGTATAGGCATAAATAGGTAGATATAGAGAGAGAGAGTGAGGATAGAAGAGATGTGAAAAGGGCCTTTTCATAGCTGCTTTTCATTTCAGGCAACCTTCCTAAAGCTAAGATCTTCCATGTGGTTTACTTTGATGTGAAGTTAAGATTGGCACAGCTATAGCCTTGCAATGAACGTGGCTCCTAAATCCTGCCTTTGAATGCAGCATTATGTGACAGACTGCGGACTGTGTTACTGGATTGGATGAAGTGCTGAATTAATGTGTCTCCTTCTCTGCTTCTGGGGTTTTCCAGGAGCCTCTTGCAGTTTCAAGTCATGAAACCCATTTGTTGGCATGTTTTCCTTTTAAGGGATTAATTTGATTTTGGGGTGGATGAATCCTGTCATATTTGTATGGCATAAGACATTTCCTTCCTTGATACCAAGTGTGTCCCAGGCAAAGTCGCTGACCACTATCAGCAGTTTCCCAAGTTTCAAACCTCAGATACCATCAAGTGGCAGCATTATCTGCAAGGCAGCTTGTGACCATGAGCATCAAACATAGTGGAAGTTATAAATTTCTGTGGGAAAGGGAATGGAAAAGGGAGAGGGAAGGGGAAAGGGAAAGGGAAAGGGAAAGGGAAAGGGAAAGGGAAAGGGAAAGGGAAAGGGAAAGGGAAAGGGAAAGGGAAGGAAAAGGTATGGATCATGTGCGCTGGCCTCACATGTCACTAGGCCTCATAAACAAGAGATTTGGCACAGCATGAGGCTGTGTCAGGAGAGGTTTAGGTTGGATATTAGGAAAAGGTTCTTCACCAGAGGGTGGCTGGGCACTGGAACAGGCTTCCCAGGGAAGTGGTCACAACACCAGCCTGACAGAGCTCAAGAAGCATTCGGAGAACACTCTCAGACACGTGGTGGGATTATTGGGGCTGTCCTGAGCAGGGCCAGTTGGATTTGGTGATCCTTGTGGATTCCTTTCAACTCAGGATATTCTGTGGTTCTGTGATTCTATGACCATGTGTCAGCCAAAGCAAAATGGAAATTAAACTGTGTTGGAGATAAAACCACTTTTGTAGGTGAAATAATGGATAATGCCCTCTTCTAAATACACCATTTATGACTTCTGAAGTTGAGAAATTCATATTTAACTTTTGCCATCCCTCCCATGTCCTGGACCACTGCTCCTTTCTCCTTTGTTGTTGTTAGGTTGTATGGAGTTTGTTAATACAATCTTTTCCAGTAGGCTCAAGCAGGTTAATGTCCTTTGATATACACATGGTCGTGTATTAAAAAATCAGTGAAACACTGATTGAATTTTCAGTAACAATTTCTGTTCTAGTCCTTAATGGCTGATTTATGCAGAGGTTAGCAGAGAGCAATAATCAAACAACGTCTCTTACATAATAAGACAGAGGATCAGCTGGAAAAACTGACCTGCTGTCTGGCAGTTGGTGTGAATGTTTTATTTTTGTGGTAGCATAAGGACTGCAATATTAGAGTAAGTCTGAAGGTCACCTACTCTGCTGTTCTAGCCTGATACGACTTGTCCTGGAGAGCTCAGGTGACAGTGTAAAGACCGTACGATAGGAACTTGCTGGCCAGTCCATTTCCCCATATTGTAGCTCATTTTCTTGCCTTCATAGATCAGCACACAGATCAATATGTTTTTCAGAAGTTTATTCTTATAAATTTAAGGATGCTTTCCAGCAGCAGTGATGCTAAATTCTACAACAGGCTACCTAGGGAGGATGCAGCATCTTCACTGCTGAAGATTTTGGGGAGTAAGAAAGCAAGTATTGCCAAGGACATAAGTATTCAAGTGGGGGATTCAGGTCTGCACTGTCAGTTAAACATTGCTGAGAGCTTCTATTTCACACACAGGTGGTCACTCCTGAATGCTGCAGGACAGCCTCTCTTCCTTGCCCACCTCCCAGCCATTGCCATCAAAAATACCCCTTTTCATCCCACCTGTGGGTGAATGTACAGCACGGGGCTGACTGGCAGGGCAGAGGCTGCGGCACTGCAGCTTTTCTGCCATGTTAAGTAGTTCAGAGCATGTAGGGTGTGGAGCTAAGCAAAGCATGGGAGAGGTTACCATTTCCGTCTTTCAGGATGCTGGGGTGGTTACACAAATACATAAAAATATGGGAAAGAGCAGTGAGAAAAGATATATGTAGAAATTCCAGTCGTAATTCTATTGAACTCAATAGGAGTTTATGCCCTGATCTTCAGTTTTGCTCTACACCTAACCTTTAATATATCTAATCAGTCTTCCCATTGCTCAAGGGCCTCATCAAAGTTTGATTGGCCCTTTTAAGGAAAACAGTTTATTGCTGAGTAACAATGAATCAAATCCTTCAGATTAAATTAAAAGTCAGGAAGAGCCCAGAACCAAACAAGGCAGTAAGATCACTGACCTCTGGAAGAAGCCCTGGAAAGGCTGTTACTGAAGGAACCTTCTCTGCTCATCCACACAAGGACTCCCAGACCAGTGGTATTCTTTGGAGTACACCTTGGCAGGACAAACTTATCTGAGAAAGAGGCTGTAAGTACAGGAAGATCCCCATTTACTGCTGAGGTCACAGGACTATTATCAGCTGATTTGGGTTCTGTCCCCAATTCTCCTATTGCCCTGCTGTGAGAGACTGGATTGTTCACTTAACCTCCCTGCACTCTGCATCTTCCATATAGAAAACTTTGATTTATCTCTTTGAGATCTCTGTAAAAAGGATGCTATGTATCATCCTCACTCTTTACAGACAGCTAGAGGCAAATCGTATAAGAGCTCCATAAGTGCAGCACATTTTGGCCTGACTGGGACCATTTCACTGGGACTCCTCAATAGCTGCAAGAACTGAAATGGAATATCCTCCTCGTTCATAGTCAGAAAGACACTTCAGACAGGTGTCTGCCCAGGCCCTTGTCCAGCACAGAGTGCACTGGGAGAGCATGTGCCCACATGAGGTTTTGTCAGAGTGTGGGATTTTCATTTCTGCCATACCACCTGCAAATCGTGGCAGCCATGTGACAAATGGGACAACAGCCTTTTGCCTGTTTTCTGGGGCTTTCCCATAGGATCAAAGAAACTGTCCATTTTAATTTTCAGATTAGTGCTTATATTATTAATTAATGAAGAAGGGAGATAAAGAGGTCTGTTGGCTTTGCCCCTCTTTAATGTTTATCAGGGGAAAAATTATACCTTGAAGAAATGTTTATTTTAAGATTTTTCCTCTGCTAACAGCTAACGATGTTTACCACTGATCTCCCCAGCGGTGGCTGGAGTGTCTTTGGCTCTGAGCCTGCACAGGAAGAATAAGGGAATAATAAGCTGAAGGGTTGTTTTTAGGGGATTTTTGACTGTTATTTGTTTTCTTCATTATGTGTTCAGTGCTTGTCTCCATGAGAAAACTCTAGGTAACCACAGAACCGAGGAAATTCTAGTATCTTGGGAACTGAGGAGTGGAAGATGGGAAATATGATGGAGAGCAGATTTGCAGGCAAGAAGCTGTTTATGTTTTTACGGAACATTCAGCACTTGCCTGCAGTGCTTTGGCTGCAGTGTGGGTTTTTTCTGTAGACCACCCCAAAAGAATCTGAGAAGAATAAATTAGATACTAGAGATCATCTTAAAAGAATACTTTTACAGTCACATCCCAACCCTGGCTATAAATACCCATCACAAAAGCAGTGTAGTATCTTTATGTAGTGTTTTACTGTAATGTTTGTGTTTGTCTGCCTTCCTTCACTCATTCTCACTCTGTGACAAGTGTGAGGTCTTAGCACTGACAGGAGGAGATGACACTTCCCCTCCAGCACAAGTTACTACCTCACTTCCGCTCACCTTCTGGAACCGCTTAGGAGA
Source organism: Falcunculus frontatus (assembly GCA_013398115.1). Taxonomy (NCBI): domain Eukaryota; kingdom Metazoa; phylum Chordata; class Aves; order Passeriformes; genus Falcunculus; species Falcunculus frontatus. Next base: position 735,797 of record VZRV01005057.1, read on the forward strand.
CACCTGCAACAGTGGAAAGTTCTTCCCCCAAAGGTAGAGTCAAGAAATGCTGCTAGATTTACATTTTCTCTCTGTTAAACAATGCTGAGAATTAAGCAGAGGGTCTTCTCTGTGGGTCACGTTCCAGTGGCAAGATTGTAAATTCTCATTTGGTACAATTTTTAGAAATTCCATCCCCAGAAGTATCTGATTGGAAGGAAGTTCAATGAAAATTGAAATTCTTGAAGCCAGACAGTTCAGAAGAATAAGTCCTAAGCAGCTCTGCTCAAGATTACATAAGGAACCAGCTTTTAGTCCCTCCCCTTGGTGTTTTTTCATTTCACCTATCAACTACAAAATCCTCAGCCCCCTTCTGAACACCTCATCTAGGAAAGGACCCTCATAATTCTGTGGAGTCCAGTGATCATGTGACCCAAAATATCCTCCAGTTTATTCAAAAGTTTTCCTTAATTCCATAGGGCTTCTAGAGAATTAATCATTTTCAGGTAGTTCATAGAGAAGGAAACGTGCTGATCAAGATACAGAAATAGTTATATGCTTTGACTGCCCAGATATGGCTTCTTGAATTTTCCAGTCAAGCTCCAGAACTACTGGTTATTACTCCAGAACTATTTATTCAAGTAAGATGATGAGATGACTTATTTTCAGTTGTTAATTAGTGCACTGGCTTTAGGGAATGAAAACTGTGTTACATGAGGAACAAGAACAGCAACATCAACAAAAGATTTTCATCTGTTCCTTGTGCCAGTCTGTGTTGTGTGTAAATCTGTAATTCTCAGCTGCCTTACCATCAACCATGTCTGGAATCTGGGGTGTGCCTGTGGTGTGGAGTGACTTGCCTTTGCTAGCTCCTTGTCAGGTTCACTTTGGAGAACAGCTTGGGAGGCTAAAGGCTTGCTGAGCCTGCCAAGATCCATTCTAGGGAATCCCTGGCACTGTCACCACTGGAGCTTTGCACTTTTGACTTGGAATGAGGTTGACCATCTCTTGGACACCCTGCAGATTTTTAACACCAGTCTTTACTTCAGAAGTTCCCATCATGGGGATCTTAAGGGGGATCCAAGCAGGTGAAGCCATGATTGCAATTTTCTAGAGTAAGTGCAGTGATAAGGAAGAGGTATGTGGGCACATGATATCTTTGTGGATTAACTCCTCTTTAATCCTTTAGGTTTGGGAGTGGAAATAACACCCCCTTTTTTTTCTTCCTGTTTCTCAGATGGAGGCAAAAAAAAAGAAAAAGAAATTATCTCTGCCCTGCTGTATCTTTCTTGCAGAGAGCTTAATGTGCTTCCTGTTTTTTCAAAAATGGGGTTCTTCCTCTAGGTTTTTCCAGATTTGATTTCACTGATGCATATGATGAGTGGAGATAAAGCATTTTCTTGAGGGTTAATAAGCAGCGAGGAAACAAACTCAGCTGAGGATCCCTGTCCGAGGGGCACAAAATATGACGACTACAGAGTCATATTTTCAGAAATCAGAAATTAATTATTAATTTATTATTTCAGAAATCTGAGTTAACTCGGCCAAGGAGACAGATATGTAAACACAAAGGCTTTGTTCATTACTGATGTTAAGATATCAAACACACATTCTGTGAGACTTTATTTACAGTGGAACTTACCTGTGTTTTCTAGAAAGGACAAAATATCTGATGAAAGTTTGCATATGATATCCTGAGTCTTGCTCTGAACTTCTCTCTGGAGAGTCCAGTCCTTGGTTGCTTTTTACTTAACTCTGAGGCTTAAATTAGGAATGGGGTGAAGTTGTGCCTCTTTTAAGTTCAGGACAGTCTTAATTTTGAATCCAGGTGAGCATGTAGATTTCATACTCTTTTTAAAGAATTCGAGGCACAGTTTCCAATTTTCTGTGTGGGATTAGTTTTGATTCTCAATGAGAGAGTCAAGTTGGAAATCAATGTATATGCCATTTGTGCTTACAAGAAATTACAGCTGTAATTACACACAAAATTAGAAGCAATTTTAGGGAAAAATGTCTAATTTTAGGAACTCTTAAGTAATTTGTCCAAAGTGTTTTAACACATATGAACAAGGACTGTTCATTTCCTTTTGTTGCATGTGCAAAGTTTGAATAAGGTGCTTGTGGAGTGCAGGTAGTTACAAAGGATTTCTTTGTTGTTTGACTTGCTTGTGAAATACATTTTATGTAATGAAGCACCGATTACCGAAACTAAAAATCCCAGACAATGCTGTTGTCTCGTTTGGTTGGAAGCAGAGACTGTGTGGACAACTGAAAGCTTGCTTAAAGGCAATCTGTGACCCAATCCATACCATTCTTATGCTAATGTGAGAATGGGTATCCTGGGCACCATCTGCTGTCCCTGAGGTCCCGGCCTTGGGCATTCAAAATTGGTTTGCTTTATTAATGCTAGGCCATCCAGAACAGCAGTGGTGCATTTGTTATAGTCTATGAAATCAGAAATTCCAATTGTAAGCATACAGAGATAACTGTCACTTTTAATAATACACTCAAACATGATAGCCACCACTTTTCCCAACCTCTCAGGCAGAGATGCCATCTTTCAAGCTGGAGTTACCTTCAGCAAATCCAACAAAGGCCTCTCTGGCTTTTCAGGGTGATGGGGTTTTACTTCCTTGGAAGGTCATTTCATTATGTACTGGATGGATTTACTGGCTGGCTCTGCATTTTAACTTTTGTAAATGGCCCCTAGAGAAACAGAAGAGTATCTTGATAAATCTAACTTAATAAATAGGACATACAATGTGATTATTTTTAGAGGGGCCAAAGGGTTGGGTTATCAAATATCCTCAACTAGTCTAATTAAACCAGTTGAGATTTAAAGGACACCATGCATCAGTTTTGCCTAAGCTTATTGTCAGGACAAATGGCTACAATCTCAGTTGTAAGTACGTAATAAAGTCTCTTCTAATGATGATTCTGTTTGTGCTTATTAGCTAGATGGTTCTTCCTTTGGTGTGCATGGCTAATTAGAAAACAATTCTTGTGAGTACTTATGTTGGTCATTGTTAAGTGCCTCAGGTACAAGTCAAGATAGTTCAGGTGGTAGCCAGCAAGCCACGTGCTCCTGCCCTGCTGCTTGGGCCTGTAGTCTCGAAAGAGGCAGAGCACACGAAGCTCAGAACCTGCATGACTCCTGCTTCATCCCTGTCAGGGCTGCTGGGCAGTTCCTGAGTTGACACCCAGTCCACAGCCTTCTGTAGGAAATAGAATCTTGGCTTCCCTCCATTTCCCAGGTGAGGGAAGCGGGGCATGGCTAATGCTGTGCCCTGGGTCCCCAATCCTGCACCGGCTCTGGGAGCATTGGGGCCTTGCCAGATTCAGCCCCAAACTGCCCACAGTGGGGGTACAGGGAGAACTGGAGGTGTTCAGGGTGTGGGGAGGCAGTGAGGCCATAGTGAACAATGGGACAGGCCGTGGTCTTGGCTGATGGCAGGCTTTTTGTGGCGTCCCAGTGAAAGAGCATTTCATGGCAGAATGGGCATGGAACAGGTCCCCCAGGGCAGCTGGGTGATCCCGTGAGAGTGTAATTTTCGGGGTTGGAGTCTGACTCTCCTGATTGCTCCGTTTCAACTTGATCTGTATGAAGAATTTATTTATGATGACCTCTGTGATGAAAAAAATTAGCCAGTTACCTAATAAGCAATACAGCCAACAGGGAGAACAACTTTCAGCAGCTGCTTTTGTCCCCTCCCTTGCCTCCAGAGCTTTCTGTTGTTTCTTTCAGTTATGGGTGAAGGAGACAAGCACTCCAGGGCCAGGGAAAATGAGAGTTAATTACACTGTGGAAGGTGCTGGTTCTTTCCCATCCCTGTCTCAGGTGCTTGAGAGTACAGCAGAGCCCGCAGAGTTCTTCAGTACTATCCTTTGCTTATTTTGGAAGCACTGGAAATACAAAGCTGAACCTCTTTCCCTTAAATGAAGACAATGAGGAGTAGGCTTTTTCTTGGTGTCAGCATTCATGTGAGTTGTGCCAAGATCAAGTGAAATTCAGCAGAGGTGGATCTAATATTATGTGTATGTTTTAGAAAGGAGAGTAACAGTGTGTGTTTGCACTCCATAAAGTTTCTGGGTGAATCTGTATTTCAATAGTTTTTGCTGTAAAATCTAGAAGGAAGTCCCTGAGACATGCACAGAGGAGAAAATATTTGTATCTCGAGGACTAAGTGGAACACTGGGATATGGAAGGTTGTCCTAGAAATCACTCTGGGTAATAGAATCACAGAATCCATCTTCCTTACTTTCTGAGTTCTTGTTTAAGAGACTGTCTTAGTGGAATGCTGGTGTAAGATAGAGGTGAAGAAAGGGGAGATGTGGTATTCTACAGAATAATGAGGGGAAAGCTGACAACGATGTCCCCTTTGGCTCTTCTCAGCTGAAGTGCTGAACTTGGCAGAGACCTGAGTACGTAAGACATACTTACAGATAGCTGGTTAGTCTTCAATTTCTCAGTGATTGAGGATGATCAAATCCCTGTGAAGTAGAGCCCGTACTGACCAGAGGAGTATTGCCAGGCTGTTACAGGGGCTGCTGCTCTGCCAGCTGCACACATGGAAGTTGTTCAGCACGTAGGTGCATCTGCTTATGAATGTGGTTCTATAGACACATGCAGAGCTAGTGCAAGCACTGAACCAGGTATGAGAAGTTCATAGTCCCTCATCTGTCAGGACAATTTCATCTCACATCAGGGACTAGTGTTTGAATCTGTCACATCTCAGCTCAGTACGATAATCATTGGGTTTGCATGTCCTGATTGGAAAGACTCCCATTTAAATGTGGATGATGCTTCAGAATGATTGTGCTGCATAAAAATACCAGAATAGGTTTGTTTTCAACTCATTGTAGAAGGCACTGAATTACTGAAACTTCAGAAAGTGCCATGAAGCAAAATAGTTAAATAGTTGCCTTCTTCTCAAGTCTTGTATGTAATACTTTCAGTTCACACAAGCTAGGACTGAAGAGTATCTGCAGGGCATGTGTAAATGCACAGCAGAGAGGACTTAAAGAAACATTTATCGTCTGGGATGCCAATCTCTTTTAGTGGTTGGCCAAAAAATTCTGCTCTGCTTGTACCTTGCCTGTATACTCTGATAATTGTAGAAGTATATGGTGTGAAACAGTAAACCTTTCAAGTTGAGTTCTGGTGTTCCTACTTAGTTCTTCTCTTGACAGATATGATACTGACAGAGTTGATTGAACACTTTTGAAATATGTTTTTAGTTTCTTCCCTAGAAATAACATGTGTCACTCCACTGGAAGACAATTGACAGCAACAACTAGGTTCTGATGAGTGAGGGAAATCAGAAATGGCCAGAAGCAACTATTGTTGGAAATTAAGAGTTGGTGTGTGCACATGTCAGTGCAGTGTTCCTTATGTTTTCATTGTTGACTGGGTTGGAAAAATAGTCCTGTTAACACACTGGTGCTTACATGAGGTGTAGGGATATCTGTCAAAATCTTTTGAGGTGCTTTGAAAAGTTGTGAAATAACATCTCTGCAAAGGGTGCGTAAGCTCTTGGAGAGACTGCAGCAGTAGTAGACAACCTTCCAAGCCTTTATTACAGCCTGGAAGTCTCCGTCTTCAAAAAGGCCCTGTTTATACTTGGACACAAACAACAGCAAGGGGAAGTTTGTGTCCAAAGAAGTTAAAAATAAATTGTGAAAAGAGATATATTCAGAGATGACAGGACTGCAGTGAGCAAGTCTTGGTTCTTCTGTGCAAGACTCTCTAGAGTGACAACTTTAGTTAGGGAGAGTGTAATTATTTGCTTTTGGAATGCCTAATATTGTTTCCTTCAAGCTGAGTTAACTTAACTTACTGCCACAATATATTCCATTTGTCCCCTTGTCAGCAGATACTGGTTGTCTTCTGTTCCCCTTGTTATGGGAAGGACAGCTGGGGAGGCCAGAGGACAGGGATGGCTCTCAGAGACACTGAATGCTGACAGTGGCTCAGTTTTGCTTACAATTATTTATGTATTTCTGACTTGATCTTAACTGAACAAGGTTGGTTGGTTCCTAGGTAGGTATTTTAAGATGCTGAGGTATCAGTGTTGCATAAATAATTTGGAAAACTGTCCTTCTCTCCTTCTCTCTAAACACAGTTACATTTGCTGCTGCTCAGTGCAATGTCCCAGCTGGAAATCAAAGCCTCATGGTTAATCAGGAACTGGCACTAGGAAGCTGGATCTTGGTCTTGCACCCTTTTTCAGACATCACATACAGCTAGATACAGTGGGTGGGCTTTGGAAGCTACTGATTATAACAGCAGTGGCACTGCCTTTTTCCCACCTTGCAAAACCAGTGCTTCCAATAGAGCACCTGAGCTGAGTGTACCTGGCCATGTTGGGATGACTGTTGGCTGGAAAACGAGAGCTACACTATGTGCTCCCGATCACCAGGTTCTCCTTTCCCAGAATTCTCATGAGTACTCACCTTATATGTGAGAATTAACAGCAGGTCTGCAAACCTGTCTGGTTCCAACATAGATCTCGGTACAATACGTTTTGTACCCGTGAGAAAGAGAAGCAAGAAACCAAAACAGCAGAGAGAGGAAAACAGCAACAATTTCTGCACCTGGTATTCTTCTAAATGCTTAGAATTCTTAGAAATAGATAACCAAGAATAGTATGTTGTAGTTAAATAATAGCCAATGAATCTACTGTAGTAGTTAAGTAACCAATGGACAAGTAACATGAATGTCAAACATACAGAAGTGTATAAAAGACATTGGCTTGTTGGAATAAAGGGAAGAAGGGAAGAGCCTTTACTTTGCCTGGAGCAGAGTGTCTATGTGTTGTGTTTGATGAAACGGTGGCACTTATACCTGCAGATTAAAACATTTTGAAACCTTAAGAAACATCTTGTGATGTGATTTATATCCTTGCATTTGTGCACAGTCATGGTTCCTTTCTAAGCTGAAAAGGTCCTAGCAGAATACAGGAAAGGAAGAAAGCTGAGTAAAACAGAAACAGCAAAAGAGCTGGGAAGAGCAGGACTGCTGTTTACCTCCTGGTTCTGCTCATCTCCTGGTGCTGCTGGGACACCTTCCGCTGACAGGTCCTTACTGCATGTGCTCAGCAGGAGCTCCTTCCTCACTGTGTGTGTATGAGGCAGTTCATTTGCAAGGCCTCATTTAAACTGGTAAATCAAAACTCTTGCAGCTCTGCATATGCTTCCTCAGGAGAAAGGAATGTTTTCTCATTCCTGTTCTACTTCATATTTCACAGCTGCAGTTTGTCTTGTTTTCTCCCTGCCTAAGGCCCAGCAAGTGCTGCAATGCACAAGGGTTTAAAGGATTATTTATTTTAGGGCATTGATGCCTTCTTTGAAAAGCTGTGTGTGTTTAGTTTGTTTTACTAAGGACTCTTATTAGAGCAGCATGGGGAGTTTGCAGGGAGGAAAGGGAGGCAGTGAGTGTGCATATCTCTTCCCAAACCAGGTTACAGAAAGGTAGACCTCTCAAATTATCTTAAGTAGGATGGATTGTGATGATCTTTGCTCCTGCATTTATTTTTCTTTCAGAGGGCCTATACATCCCATTTTCTCCACCTTGGTATACTCCATCATTGATTGCACTGATAGCTGAATGTCCTTAAGTTATCCAACACAGGTGAAAATGATAGGGAAATTAACTTCCATTAACTTCAGTAGGAACATGATTAGTCTTTAGCTGTACCATCTCCAGCCAAAACTGACTCTGGTTATAGTGTTGGAAGTGAAGCATCAAAAAAGAGCTGCCAAGTCCTGATGCCTGGCCTGTGAGCCTCTGCATCATCATGGTAATGGTACATTACTGCTCTACTTCTTAGAAAACTTCTTGGAAAAAGAGGTAGACGTGGAAGAATGACTTGGAAACAGCCATGATGGCTCTTGAAAGCTTTCAGGTTAGTAACCTGTTGAGTGTTCATTCTAGGGTGATGTAGCAGCACCAAATCTTGCCATTTGGCCAGGCTACTGCAAAGCAGTGCAGAGGTGTCACTTCTGAAAAATAAGGGAGGAGATGGGAGTGTGACCTTCCCACACAGGAGTTTGAGATCCTGATAGTGTGGATGGAGTCTTGCCCCGTGCCAAGCCTGTATTTGATTATTTACACCAATAGGTCACCTCGCCATCCCCCTTCTCCCAGAAAAGAATTCAACAACGGAACTTAAAGAATGTGGCAAGTCTGAAATATATTAATGTATGTTAAAATCTCCCCCTCTATCTAGAATAATTTGCATTTTTTAATTCAAGAGGGAGCTTGCAAGTCCATCCATAATGTGCCACTTATCAGCCTCTCTGATGTCTGGTAGGCTTTTATCAGCTTAGGGCTAGTTTGTCCTGCTTTGTATGGGAGTGCTGGAGGACAAAGTTGGTTTAGACTTGCTGATGATTGGGATACATACAGTAAATTTCTGCTCCCTCATCTCCCACCCTCAAAATGAGTAAGATACAAAGCTAAATCTTTCTCCAGAGCTTTGGAAATTTTTGGATCAAGGCCTCATGAACAGCCAGGCTTCAGGCTACTTGATGATCATTGCGTTGCAAACTTGGGCAGATGTGAATTTAGTAGAGCCTTGATGTCTCTCTCATACAGCCAAAGGGCACAGATATCTCCTAATATCTCAGGCTGCATGAAGTGAGTGTGACAATTGTGATGGTGTGAGAGGTTTCCTCTGAAATACTTTGTGTAGGTCTGTAAGTCCAAATGCAGATGTGCCTGTTTATTGAATGTAAAAGTCCCCTTTGTGATAACTGGGAGAAACTGGGTACAGTATCCACAAGGGGAGAAGACAATTCTGCTACCTTTTCTACCTGGAAGAAACCTGTACAAGAAAATGTACTTCTAATGGGGATATGCACTGCTAATCACTTCTGTGAACCATCAATCTGATGAGGTGGTATATTTTTCCTAAAATCCTAGCTCCAGAAGTCAGGTGATTTATGGGAAGATTCTCTGTTTTCATTTAAAAGACCGTTTCTAATTCTCCTTGCTGAGGAAGAAAAAAAAAAAGAAGGGAAAAAAAAAGAAGGCTTGAAGATGCAAAAGGCAGAAACACCATAAGGCAAATAAAACCTTTAATATCTAAACCCATCTTTATTGCTAAGCCAATCTCATTATTTTTTAGGATCTGAGTAATGATTTTTGAATGCCCAGGTTGGCTTTGGAGCCAAGAGACCTGATTTTCACAAGTGCTAAGTACTTTACTCCAGCTGTCACACCTATAAAAATCACCTATTAAAATCATGCCTGGGGTCCAGTAGTCAGACATCCACAGCTGGGGGTGGAGAGAAGAAATGCAGATACATGGCACATGCAGGGCTGCACCACACCTGCCCTATAGCGTGGTAAATGTGCAGTGTGTTAAGCAACATTGTGGTCTCTTAGGCAGAAACAAGAAATAACAGTAGAGGCTTCTTCATACAGTCTTTTATAATGTAAAACATTAATGTAAAAATGTTATCAACTGGTTATGAAACCAGCAGAGCTGAGGTTTACATCTAAAGAACAAATTAGGTTAAAGGGAGGGGGAAGCAGAGAAAAACAACATGATAGCAAAGGGAAGCCAGAAAGGATCTTTCTCTGGGGAATATTCTGAAGTAAAACTGAGGAAATTGGAAATTTTGTCTTCGTCTGGGAAAGGGGGTATGTGGATGCTGGTGCAAAGTCTTAATTTTGCATCTTGAAGTGTTATTTTATTACAAATGTTGCTGGTTTGGGGTTTTCCTTAAGGCCTCAGCTCTTGGATTCAGGGGTATCTCTCAGCATCCCTTAAGGAAGTAATGTCCTGTGTTCCCCATCCATGGAAGAGTAAATGGAAATTTGAGCCAAAGAGGAGACATCTTTCTCTGTCCCCAACCCAAAGACTGCTGTTTGTGTGTATTTATTTGTAATCCTGACTCTTGATTTGCAAGTGGCTGGGGTTAGTGATGTTCCAGCTTTTACCCCAAGGTCACTGATTGAACCTTGTACTCTTCCTGGTGGAGTTTGCCTCATTGAGCTCACTCGGGGCTGAGATGGCAGAGCTGCATCTCTGCTATGCCTTAATCTAAGGATAACAGTTCCCTGTAATTACACTTTTTGGTCTTTTTGCAGTGAAGGTAGGCTTTTTTGAAAGTTCATGTTCAAGGCCAACAAATAACCAGAGAGAATAGAAGCACTCAAAGCTTTGAATGTTCCGTAGTTTTAAAATAACCTAAGATTGTAAAACAGAAGTAGAAGGGGAGAAGTTTCCCAACATAAATTTTTGGGAATCCATATATTTTGTCTCTTTGTATTTTTTTTTACAGGTAAGCCTGTTGTGAAATGTGGATCCATGTTTGAGTTTTTGGCAACAAATTAGTAAGTCACATGCTCAGTCTTTGCTTTGAGATACTTTTTATGTTTAAAAGGTGCTATAATAGAAACATTTTTTTCCAGCAAGTCCCCTGGGCTTTTCAGATCTTTTGATGGGTAAAAAAGATTACTTGGTTTTTGAGTGAAGACACTAGAAACGTGTGTGTGTAAATAGCAGTAAAGAGAGTCCTTACTGTGGGTAAGTCCATACTGTGGGCATGCTATATGTTCTACCTTCTCATTTTTTCAGTTAATATATATACCCCAAACCCAAAAGGCCCTCGGTGAACAGTGCCAAGCCAAAACCTTACTAAGAGAGTACTCTGAATAAGTGCCTTTCCTTCCACAATTGTACTCGTGCTTTTCAGTGAAATAAGCTGATAGTTCCACCTACGTGTTCTCCTGTTGTAGGAGGCCTTTCTCTGTTTGCTGGGGATCTTCCTGAACCTGGAGGGTACACAAATCCCCTCTCCCTGCAAGTGAAAGAAGAGAGCTGTTCTGTACAACACAGTGGTAACTGGCAGATGAAACTCTGTGTCCACAGAAAGCAAAAAGTATTCTTTTTTCTGCATAAAGGGGCTTAAAGTGGGTTAATTAACACTGACCCCATTTAAAGGGATGGCTTATGTGCCTGCTTGAGGGAGAAGTTCGAGTCTTGCATGGGTTGGTGGAAATCTCTTTCAGTGTATTTGCAGCCCGGTGCTGGGCTGGACAGGCAATGAAGCCTGACAAATCAAGCAGCTGTTTGCCCCACAATGAGCCAGCTGGTTGGGAATCCAGGCTGTGTCCCTGAGCCGCCTGCTCATTCAAAACCAGGGCGTATTTGCTCCTTTAATTAGTGTTCCCCCTGGTCCTTGGAATATGGGTTTGTGACAGAGGGCTTGTTCACAGAAGATCAAGAAAGATTTCCTGCTTTCCCAGCCCCTCCGAGGGATGGGGAGGACAGCTGGGAACTGCTCCCTGCATGGGAGGGTTTCTGTGTGGCTCAGGCAAGGTTCAGCCATGGCAGAGGGGTGGAGGGAAGCTGCTCCTGCTCACTGAAGGCAGGGTTTGTGTCAAACCAATGCTGTACATTTTGCTGAACTACAGCATGGCTTAAACTCGAGGGAGGATTCTGGGAGAGATGGAACCTTAAGGACTTTAAACTTTTCTTTGGATTCATCTCATCAGGTGCGTGGAGGTGGCTACAAAACATGTCTGTCTTGGTAGTTGTCTGTAGTGTGAGGGTCCAGCTGTGTGATCCCAGCAGAGATCCTACACAGGTGTGCTCGCCACCAGCTCCAGGAGTGAGAGGAAAACCTCCCGTGTGACTAAAGTAGTGCAACTAACTGGGCTTCTGTTAAATGACTTACTCAGTTCTGATGATTCAGTTGTCTTTTGCCCCTGCTGGTCCAGACTCTTTCCTGACAAGGTAACAGCATCCTCATAGCCTTGCTGATAAGCCCTGGGCACTTAAGAAGTGAAGGAATTTACCTTATGCTCCCAATCTCCACAGGGGATATTGCCTCTTGGTGTCCTGTATCAGTGACTTCTTCTGGTGATAAAATCAGGGAGCTGCTTGTATTGAAGTATTATTGGTAACACTGAGAGCTGTCAGATCACTTTGGGTGCATTTGCTCTTGCTCCTCTCTCACTCTGTGTAGGAGACGAAAAGCAAACCCTGCATTTCCAGGGAAACAAAAGGTATTGCACTTCCAATAAAGCTTCTTTTTGAAATGAACGATGATAAATTAGCAAACTGCTGAGAGGGGTTGTTTGTGCTGTGGAAGGAAAGCATTGATCCCTCCCAAGACTGACCATTTTTTTTGCTCATTTCAGCAATATAATGGGGAATGGATTAAACTGTGACTTAGCTTAACCCTTTGTTTGTAGTAATGATGTTATGAGAAATCCCAATGAGGAGAAAATGGAAATTGGTATTTAGAGTCCCAGAAAAATGTGGCAAATTAACAACAGTTTGCTAATTTTTCATATTTTTATTGCCTGCTTTTAAAGCTCACAGAGAAATAGAGAAGAAAGTCTGAAGAATCTCATTAGAAAACCTGATTGGTTCTTTCCTTCTCTATTTTATCTTGAGAAAGAAAGGGGAAATTCAAACTGAAAAGTGTGCCATGAGTAACAATGAAAAGACCTTATTGCATACGAGGGGCTGGACTATAAGAATTATCTGCCAAGAGGCATTTTCAAGGGACATAGTGGGATTTGAGGACACAGTAAAATTTTACCAGTGCTAACAGCTTTGGCTGCTCTGAAGCAAAGATGATGTGGAGGGTAGTCAGTTGTGAGGCTTGTAGGATGCAGCATCTGCTATTTGAGAGGCTCTCCTTTTGCACAGAATCCTTCTGCATGGTGATAAGAGGTGGAGTAGGGGGGCAGGACAGGGCTCTTTGTCTACCCAGAGACTTCAGAGCTTCTTGGAAGTGTCGCTGAAGTAACCAAGAGCGTGGCAGATCATCTTCCTCTGTGCTGCATTAGCTGTTGAAAGAAATTGTACATGTTGTTTAATTAATTAAGTTTCCAAGCTGAATAATAGCATGTTTGCTGGAGAGAAAGTTTAATGGCACCACAAAGTGTCCTTGAGCAAATTAAAAAGATATTACTTTGAAAGGTAACTGCCCTGAGCCACACAGGGACTTCTGGGAAATGCCTGGGATGTCTCAAGCGGAAAGACACGTCTTTGTTATCAGGAGGATAGTCCATGCTCTTGGGCATCCACAGAGAAAGATCTGCCATTCCCAGGAGAACCTTATAATGAGGCTTCTGGTGGGGAATTCTGCCCCCAGCCCTCCAGCAGGGACATGGGTGAAGTTGTGAGATCTGACAGCAATCCTGCCCACACCCTCAGGGAAACCCATCTATGAGCTGCCTTGTGAACCTGAACCCTGCAAACCCAGTGAGAGGATTCCCACTGCTCTTTGTAGTTTTGGAGTGGACCATAAATGCTTTGTTGCCATATTGAAAGGTTTTGGGGACAGCAAACTGAGGTGGGGACTATAAAATATCAGTCATGCATCCCATGTCTCCCTTCTTCCCATCTTTCCATGTTTTATTTTAATTTGACTTTCATTTTCCTTTGTTGAGGTCCTTGTTTTCTGGCCACTTGACCTCCTGCAAACCCCCTCTGATCAATGGGGTGAAGGGAAGTTCTCAGACCTACTCCTTAGGGTTGTGGACTTTTCACTCATGGCATCAGAAGAGCTGCCGAGGCAGCCTGGGCCCAAACAGCTCCTCTCACACCTGGATGCCACATCAGCACAGGGTGTGGGGCCTGACTTTGGGTGTTCATTTGGATCTGAATTTGCCTGTGTGGAAAAGCACTTGGATCAGACCTTGGGTTCAAAACTCCCTGAGGTTGAAGCTGTAGGCTGCTCCCAGAGCCAAGGGGGGTTTGGCTGAGGCAGTGGGTACTTTGGATCAGCCCAGGGGGTGGAGTGTGAAGCTCCAGGAGATGCTGGCAGTGAGTGCTGGGGCAAACTAAAGCTCATTTCCTTCTGCTTGGTCCTCTGCTGCCTTTCTGGAGGCTGTTGTGCTGTAGCAGAGGCAGGAAAAGTGGGGGTGTCTTCACTCTTCAATCAATCCAGGAAAGAGTGACCTAGCGAGAGGTGAGGTGTGTGAACAGGGGGAGCGGTGAGGGGATGAGGGTTGCCTTGGGCTTGCCACATTACAAACAAATGCTCACTGGAAACCTGGCTTTTGGTTTCCATTTCCAGCTCTTCCTGTTGGACTTTACTTGGCAGAGCTTTGGCTTTTGTACCTTTCCCTCTGTGAGTGCTGGAGGGAGGTTTCCCGCATGAGGCTGTTTTGCTTGGAAGCATCTGGGACGTGACCCAGGTGTGGGGCCAGCCCTGCCCTGCCCTGCCCCTCGCTGCTGGGGGCTGAGTGTGTGCCCTGGTTACGGCATGAATCCCAGGATGTCTCCATACCGAGTTTCATTTAGCTGCTGTGTTTTGTGCACTCTGCCAGGTGAATTCCCATTCCTAGTTGTCCCTCAGCAGGCGTGGTTCTGCCCTCCTGAGGCCTCCTCGCTGATGGAGAGGCCATTGCAGGACCTGCACCTCCTGGGGAATGCACATTTGTTGCTGAAGTGTTTAGGGTTTTAGAAATTACTCTCTGATTCTGCAGCTGACAAATTCCCGTAACACCAACACCTTTCCCCCTCCTTTCCTGGCTGCTGAATTTTTCTTTGATGAAAGCAAGCAGCACGTGTGTTCAGAGTGCTGGTGAAAGGGAATTTCCTAACTCAAGGTGAACCGTTAGGGCATGTGTGGGCTCCTTTAGGAAAGCGAGTATGTTTGTAATAAAATTTTTCCTGTGTAGAACAGAACTTTTTGATCTAAAAGTTCAAGCTGCTTTTTGGCTTCCATAATGGCTCCCTGGATTGTTTGAAAATCTTGACTTGGTTACAAAGTCTGATACAACCTGTGTACACAGCAGCCCAGAGCAGAACTTACTGGTTGTTTAACTGGAATTCAGGGACTTGGGGGAAGACTGTTAATGCACTTGCAATATTTTCACTGTGTGTGGTGATCTCAGTGATAAGATCTGTATGCCCAAGAAGGACAGGGATGTCTGCAGTTCCTTAGTCCCATGATTTTCACAAGATACAGGAAAACTGGAGGCACTCTCTAGACAGGAGTGCACTGGACAGACATTCAACATGTAACACAGTAGACAGTCATGGCAATGGCACACCAGGCACCTTTCATGAGGCATGTCAAGCAGCTGTGCTTTAAAAAAGCAGAATGAAAATTACTTTTTACTACCCTCCAAAAGGTTTTGGTAGAAAATTAAGCATAATTGAAATAAAATACTTTCCTACTCTTTGATAGAGAGGTGGAAAGCAATCAAAATTTATTTCAAAAGAACTTATTTCTTTTGTGTTTGACTTTTTCTTACTTTGGGTTTTCTTGAATGCTTCTTTCCACCACCCCCAGCATTTTTGAACTCCTAATACAATTGCATGAATAAAGCTTAGGATCATTTTAGGGATATTTTCCTTTGCATTTTCCTTTCCCCACTCCTTGGGGGAAAAGAAAACCAAAACCAAAGAAACCCATTCTGTGTAAAATTTCCAAAGTGAAACTGAGAAAAAGGCAGCAGTATAATTTTATCACTCTGTAACTTTTCCAAAATTAGAGAGGCTTGGAAAGGTAGAAAATAAAAGGGAGGGGACAATAAAAAGCAAGAAAATCAATCTCCTTACTCCTATTATTTGTATCTAGGAACAGAAAAGAGAAGAAGCTTTGAAAATTTTTCATTATAGCAATGTTAACTTCTACTCCCCAACCTCCTCCTGTCTCCCCATGTGCTTTTCATATGTTTTGTGTTCCAGATGCTCTCAGGGAGGAAGGCTGGAAGACAAGAGAAGGGTGTGAGTTTCAGCAAGCTCTAATGAGAAGCACCTTGGGTGTTTTTGTCTCCTGGGAGAGCAGCTTGCTGTGTGCTCCTGCCTTGGCTCCTCGAGCGGCGCCAAGGGGAAGCGGAGCATCCAGGCTGGTGACTCCATCGGGGGAGAGGCTGCTGGGATTTCATCTGAGTGCTGGACCCGACTGACAAACAGTGGTTAACCAGAGCTAAAGAGAGCATTGTAGGCATAGTTGAGCTGAAGGAGAAACAATGTGAATCTAATTTGACTGGGTTGCTAATTACAAGGCTTATTTTTCAGATTTTCTGTATCATTACAGGGTGGAGGGGTGTAAAAGTTGGGTGAAGAGTTTCTCTAGGAGCAAAAATCCCTGCTGCTTGGGGCTGTTTGTTCACTGTTGCAAGATGTGGGAAGGGTGCAAGATGCAACTGGATTGCTTGATGCAAAGGAGATACTCAACTAAATGTTCAAACTTTGCAAGAGATCAGTGCAAATGAATTTCTGTTTCTTAATACTGGGGTGAGGCAACCACCATGGGGAGTCACAACACTCCTCTTGCAAGGTCTTGCTATATTTTGTGATATGATCTACACCCCATACACCCCAGACTGTTAAGCATTTCCTTATAATGCATAGGTTAGCGAGAAGAGATTTGTCATCTCATTTGGGACTCTCCTAGGCCTTTACAAATTGCAGCAGGAAAAGCACTAGCAGGAATGGTAGTGCTCCGTTCTCCTGCTCCGTCCTGAGTTTCCTGACCAGTGTTTTTAAATTTAGTACACTTATAATGTGGAAAGTAAATTTACTTTAGATAGGAAGAGCAAGAATGGTTGATCTAGGTTCTGTCCATCGCTTATCAACAAGATTTGCCTGTCACGTACTAAGCTGTGACTGGAGCAAGTGAGCAAGCTGAACAGCTCTTAGGGAACTCTTATTTAAGAAATGAGTTCTCCATTCTCTTTTTTTGTTTGTTTTTCCTGTTTCTGTAGAGTGATTTTCCTCAATTTTATTTTTTCGGAAGTGTGATGGAGCTACACCTTGTGACAAATTCTTAAGGATTTGTCATCTGAACAAGATTGCATCCAACAAACCCCTTTTTTTAAAAAAACAGGTTTAGTTTAATCATCTGCTTGACTGTATCTGTCTGGTTCTGTATAATCTGGATAGTAACAGTTGCCATCATGTGTGGTTTTGAGCCACGAGAGGCTATTTCTTGTTTGATGCTACTGTTTTCAGGAAAAAGAACTCATGTTGCCAGCTTCTTGTACTGAAAGCTGCGGAAACAAGGTCCAAATAGATTGGCGAAGCAGATTCCTTTGGCCTAGCAACAGTTTGTTTCACCCTGTTAATTGGATGAAAATGGCTTCTGGAATTAGTTCTGCAGGGAAATGCTCATCTTTGCAGATGCAACACTTAATCTCTGTTTTACAATCTGGTTTTACCAAACATTCCAATTTTCTGGTTTCAGCAGGCTGGGGTTTTTTGGCAAGGAATATAATTTACCAGGAAACATAAGCAGGGGGAAGGTAAAAAGAACATGAGCACAACCCAAGTAAGGTACTGGTATGGACATCTGTGTGCCATGTTTTGTTCTGTTGTAGGTACTGAAACCAGGCTCTGGATTCAGTGTTGCTCCCATGATACCAGTTCTGTGTCTGCTTTGGTTTGGGATGATTTACTGTGTGGTGCATTTGTAAGCAGGATATGCCAGAATTAGAACCATTTATCTGCCTGCCTTTTCCTTCCCTCAAACGTACCACTTTCAGCAACAGGGCCTTGATCAAAACCAGTCCTGACTTTTGTCCTTTTCTGGTAAGAAGGGCAGAAGAACAGGATGAATATTTGTTGTTTTCAGTCCTTTATCTCTCTTTGGTTTTTTTTTTTTTTCTGGGATGGCTTTGTTTTGCAGATTGGAATTCGAAAGGCAGAGTTGACTTTTCTGTCCCAGGAACTGGGAAGAAGAAGTCCCAGGGAGAGCTGACCTTGCAATGGCCATGGCTGCAGAAAGCTGTTCTATTGTGACAGAGCTGAGCTGTGTGCATGGCCAGCCCATGCAGGCTCAGGGGGTGTGGGTGATGAAGAAAAGGGGTGGACTTACTTTGTCCTTTTGAACAAAACCCCAAAAGCAGGAGCAGACAAAGCAGGGGCACTTTTGCCAGAGAGGTGAGGTGGTGTGGTAACTTGTCATCATCTTTGGTTGAACTGCACGTGACTACACCATGGAAATCAGCCTTGTCAGGGACTAAATGTGCGCCTCACTAACTTACAGTATATTCAGACTGACAGGGTTTTCCCAGTTTATTAGGCTCATTTGAAGGGGAAGCTGGATGCATTTTGCTAGCACAGCGTTTTGGATACCTCTGTGATCTTCAGCCACACTCTTTAACCTGGAAGTAAATTCTCATTTAATATAGGGCTTACTTTTCCTTTCCCAAGTAGGTACAGCACAGTACCCAGCTATCTTGGACTCTGAGGCTGCCTTGTCATTTCCTACAGATGTAAGGGTTGCACAGGGTGCCCTTCCCTCAAGCCCCAGCAGCAGCTGCTCACTTCTCCTGACCTCCTATTTCATAAGTGGCTTCCTGAGTGGACCTGTGAGCCACCCACCCAATTCCCCTGCAGACCTGTGAGCCACCAACCCAGCGAGTTCATCAGGAGAGAAGGTGCTGTGAACTGGGGATGAGATGCCATGTGTTCGGATGAGTCCCACTAAAAGGCAGCCCTGCCCCAACAGCTCCCAACAAGGGGCAAAGGTGGTCACCTCCTCAGGGAAGGCTTTTATGGCATGTAGAAGAATGTGATAGTGGGTCAAATCTGTGCTCTTGAACACTGCTGCTGGACAGATGGTGAAATGTTCTGGTTTGCTTCTTGCATGTAGGGGACAGTGAGAAAAATAGCTGCTGCTTTGGAAGGGTGTGGTGGGCAGCAATGGAGTGGAGGAGAAGGTTTCTTTACCTTTACCCATCTAAAATCTGCATGACAGCAGCAATAATTTGACCCTAAATTCTGGAGGAAAATTCCCAAAGACTCACGGTGGGTTATTTCGGGCTGCCTACTTGCTCTGTCTGCAGAGGAGGTTATCTGAATAGATTTGTCCAGACATTTCTAGAGTTTCTCTTTGCCTGGCTATGCCATGCACACTACTCAGCTTGGCTGTTCACAGCTGACTAAATCCTTTTAAGAATGAGTCACTCCTAAATGAGAGGTGACAATGGATATGCAGACAGTGAGAAGTCGAGAGTGAGATAATGAACATTAGAGAAAGGCTAAACTAAATGGGGAATGAGCAGTATAAACTTGCAGCTCTTATAAATAGCACTGCACTGAAACGATGGGTTTTATTTAGAAATGTAGTTCCCAGGGAGAACTCGGATTTCCTGACCCATAAGTTTGCATCTGTGAACTTGTCCTTCCTTCCCAGCTGTTAGAAGAGAGACAGGTTGGCACAGGTTAATATTCACCCGGGAGATTCCAGAGACAACATCACCCTTCATATTCACTGAAGTCGTGGCATTAGTGTCTGATGAAATGACAGTCAGCCTTGCCAGCCTGTGGGGCAGAGGAAAATGGATGGGATGCGACTCCTTGTCCCAGGCTCTCGGTGTTACATCTTGTGTAGTGAAATCCCCCACTGGCTTATGGCTAAACAGAGCACTCCTGCTGTGTGTTCTGGCCACAGTGGCTGCTTTCATTCTGGAGGTGACTGTACCTCGGCAGAGACCTAAGTCACCCTGGAATTTATTTTACACATTGGTTTGGGGTGGACGTTGGCACAAGGTCATTGCCTAAGGCAGAGATTTGCAAAGAGCTGAAGGGAGTTAATTGTCCAAATCCCATTAAAATGCAATATAATTATAAAATCTCATTAAAATGCCATATAATTATATAGCTTTATTTTATTTTAGTTATTTCTATTTTGTGCAATGCACAGTGATTTTTGTGCATGCATCTCTGTTAGAAGCACTCAGCAAGATAAATGTCCCTCCTGGCGCTGAAAATTAACTGTTTACTTTTTCTAATTTAACAGTATAAAAAGGAATTGTTTGACTATTTAAGATGGTGTCTCAAAACTTCATTTATCCCTACTTACATTAGAAATCTCTGCCTTGACTAAAAAGACGCATTATTGTTTTTGTCTTAAAATAAACAAATCAGACTTTGAGGCAGCCAGGAATCCTGAAATAAAATGAGAAAAGGACCTTATGGATGAAATTGTGGCTGAGAAGTGGAAGATTATCCAGTGGAGTTGTCATATTGGCTTCCTGTGGCTTTCACTCATAATTGAATTAAATATAATTTAGCTGTACATAGATAACACAAGCAGAAGGGTGTCTGAACATTGTCTAGTAGCTATGGGAAAAGCAGTGAAGGAACTGAGAGAATTTTGCCCATTAATAAATAAAATGGCTTGTGGGGATTGGGTTTTTAAATTTCTTCTCTCTGGAAATCTGAAGCCAGAAGCAGAAGGGTGGTGGGAGGGAAAGAGGTTACTGAGTGTGTGAAAGCCATTGGGACCTCACATGATAATTTGGGCTAAAGGTAATCCTGGGGCATTTTTTGGATCTTTGGTGAAAAATTATTTTCAAATTGGGCCTAGACAGAACTTCATAACACTGTGAAATATCAGCTTTGCAGAACATCTTCCCTTTGGGAGTGATTCATTGTGGCAGCTGGGATTTTCTGCTTAAGTTTGGTTGGTTGTTTTTTCTTTTTGGTAGTGGTATTTTTACTACTACTTTGAAAAGTTTAGGAAAAAACGTGCTCCTGGTAAGAAAGATGCAGGCCGGAAGTACTGAACTGATGAAGAGAGGGTGTTTGCCCCCTTTACAAAAAACAGTGATTTGTGGCATGAAGATTTATTAGTTTAAGAAAATACATGGTATTAAAAGAAGATAGCAGAGCCCAGTTTCCTCACATGCTCCGATCTCACTGACCTCAAAGTAAATGGCTTTAATTTTCTTTGCTAATAGTGGTGTTTTATCTCAGTGAAGATAGAGCTTTGGAGTTACCTCAATCATTGATACTGGCTTAGACTAAATTATGATCTCTGGTTGGATTATGTTCAGACTTTTTTTAGTTTGATGTTTGTCTCAAGTGCATCTAGAGTATATGGAGAGGCTGCTGTTGCTTTGGTTTGTTGGGGTTTTTTTTTAAGGTACAAGTAAAGTTCTCGCATCCGGGTCCCCTCTATCTTCTCTCTCAGCTCCCTGTATCATCTTTCCCAGAGAGCAATGAAAGTTGTCAAATCTCGTTTTACCTCACTTTTCTTGGTCTCACTTGACTGCAGATGTCACCTCTCCAGACTGATGGCTGCATTTCCTCCTCTCTGAAGATCTCTCCACTGTCCTGCACCTTCTCCCTTCTGCCAGGCACAAACTGCTCATCTTCCTTTCCCTGATTCCTACCTGTGCACTCTCCTGAAGCTGCTTCCAGCCACCCTGCCCAACACTAGGCAGTAGCTCATCCACTTTGGAAGGCAGTGGCAGCTGGGAAGGAGTGAGGAGCCACTTCACTCCCATTATCTCACTTGAGCTAACCATAAAGGCTGTTTAGTCTGTTGGGGGGTCTTTGACTGCTGACCATTGGACTTTGACTCATGGGGGAAATTGTTCTTCTGAGATCCCCGGCAGAACTTTGTTTTCTTCCTTCTTATCCTGCCTCAAAACTCTGTCTTCCACAGCAGCCTTTATTAAAGAGTATTCTTTAGCTTCTTTTGACAGTGGGCAGCACTGTTCCCGTGTTTGACCCAAATCCTCCTGTTATTTCCTTATGCATCCTTAGCTGTACCCACATGTTCCTTCATGCTCTCTGGGGAAGGCTGCTTGTCCTCATTTGGTCCTCAGTCCTGGCCTTGGAAGGTGGGTCTTGCAGGCCCCACAGGAATACTGATGATAAGGTTTATTTTAGAGTTGGCTGACAAAGGCAGTGGACTCCTCAGTTATTAATGACACAGCTAAATGCTGGTTCCTTCTGTGCAGCAGCATCTCAGCTCTTTTGGAATAGGCACTTGCTGCTGTTGGATCCCACTTGCATGTTCTGCACCGTTAATTTCCCCCTGCTACAATCAATCTCTTTTATATTAAGAGACATTAAATATTGACCCATATTTCAGATCACCTCTGTAAAATTACTGAGCAAATGTGACCCACAAGGTCAATCTTTAAATGGTACAAATGGGCAGAACTGCCCTGCATCCCTTTATAATTGTTTGACATTGGGACTGGAGGACAGCTCATGGGACATCTCACTGAGACAAAAGTGACCTGAGAAATGGAAGCAGGAGGGAACTTCTTACTGTGTGGAACATGCACCCCTAGTGCTGTTGTCCCTCACAGGTCTTGCTGAATCATGAAACAAGGAAACATGGGGCAGGGGAGAAGAGGTGGATCCCCATGAAGGCAAAGCACAGTTTCTATAAATTTCTGTAAATATTAGTGCCAACTGCTTCTGCTATATGTTTCAGCTCCTTCAGGAGAGGAGCAGCAGCACTGGGGAGAAGACAAAGAGGCTTATGTAGGATCATACTATTCTTTTCACACTCTTTTTTTCCCTGTTTTGTACCTAAGGAGTTGGACACATAACACTTATGGTGGAGTCAGGTGAGTCTGTGGTGTCACTGTGCATAGGAGTCTTTTATTTTTACCTGATTGAAGCAGTCCCTCAAGCAAACCAAAAAGCCACCCACTTTTTATTTTTTGTTGTTGTAGAATATTCTTAACACAACCACCAGTACCCGTTGTATGCAAGGCTGCAGTTCATCTGCTGCACAGGAGCAACACAATCCCAATGTTGGCAGCAATCAAATCCATATGTCCTGAACCAACTGCTGACATAAGGTGCTTTCCACTCCTTTCATTGCCCTTTGTGAAATGTTCTTGAACTTCTTCGGAAACTTGATAAAATAAATATCCTCTGCTCTGTGGCTGGAAGGTCCTTGGAGCTGGGTTGTTTTGACCAGGAGTGAGCCATGAACATGTGGGTCGATGACCTGGAATGTGTTTGCATCCTATCTGAACTGGGCAGATACAAAAGGGTAATCTGCATGTATGCTACATACTGGTCTATATGTAAAATTAGGGTAGTTCAGAGCCCAGACTCATACAAGGGACCTGGGCACTGCACTGGAAAGCAGGAATATTCTCAGAGTCTGCCCGGCCTACAGACCTTTTCCTTATAATGATATTGAGCCAAGGTGAACAGTTCTGTTGGCCACAGCGGCACTGACAATGCAGGGACATAAATGTCCATCATGTGAACCCTTACATTTTCTTACCACTTCTTCATTGCTCATCTTCAAAACTTTATTATTCATATTAGGCAGCAACTATGATCGGTTGTTGAAAATATGTACTTGTGCATCTCCTTATCTAGATTTGCACATTTGTCTTCATGCTTATGTGATTGGGAATTCAAATTTTGGGATATTCTGCTTAGCAGCCAGTATTGTATTTAAGTCCTGTTTAATCTCCCTCGCATGATGAAGAGCAAAAGGCCAGAGCTGTGCTGCCTGGTGGCATAGGAAAGGTCCTGTCCTGCTTGGAAGTGATTAGAGAGTCCTGCTGTTGTCAGCTTTTGAAGTGAAGTGTTGCCAGGTTACTTGACCAGTCAATAATGAATGCTCATTAATCTATTTTCTGCTTCTTGATGACAGTTGTTTGATAGCCTGATCAATTTATGATTGCCATTTGTGTGATGGCCTCCTGCTGCTTTACTCTGTCCTTTTGTTTTAAGAAAGAGGAGAGCAAAAATCTGAGAGCCTGTGTTTTCCTGAGCTTTGTGGATGAGGTGGAAATGCCAGGGTTTTTTTTAATTTGCATCAGTATTCAAGATCAAAATCTCTTGCAGTGTTTTCTGTGACAACACTGAAAGTATAAATTTAGAAATCACAGACAGTTCCCTGGAGACTGAAGGCCTAATATGTGAATAATCTCACCTCCTACTTCATAACAATATCATAGAGAAAAAAAGGTGTATTATGCATATCCGCAGCTCTGCTTCCACAGTGTCTAGTCTGGTGTGTGAAGTGTGTGTGTAAATATTTGAAGGGTAGATCTCAAGTCCCCAGTGTGGGAGAGAGACTACACAAGTAAGGTGCTATAACTTTGTGCTAGCACTTGGTAAGGTTTTGAAGCTGCCCTGTAGCCAGGAGCCAGAGCACACTGGTTCTGGGCTTGCAGCTCGTGCAGTTAATGCAAGGCACAAGTCTCACCAGAGTTCATCAGTATTGAGGTGTTTCATGCGCTAATAGTCATGCAGTCCACTTAAAAAGCACAAGTTACCTAATCAACTGTATTTAAAATGGCACTCTAGTTCTGCTTTGCCCTCAGCAAGCATCTCTGGATTGTGAAACCATTCTGAAAGTGGCAAAATCCAGCTAGATTGCCAAACTGTTAAAATAATTACGGAATTGAAGGGGATTGTTCCAGACTACAGAGGCTGAGGCTTTGGGACTAAGGGAAGGAACAACCAGACACTCTGGGTTTGGAAAAGTCTCTGACTAAAGCACTTGACCGTGAGTTCTTTCAGTTCATACTATCATGTGCAGAATGTCTCTCTCTCTGTATGTGTGTTTGTATCTATATATACACATAGATGTATGAACACGATGTACACATATATGTATATAATGTGTATTTGTGTGTTTATATAAATTGTACAACAGTCAGAGCACTGTTGAGTGGCAGTTATATTTCTCCCAGTCCAGGCAGGGTGAGGAAGAGAACAGGGATGCTTTTGTGAGGGCAGCAGAGGGGG
Organism: Falcunculus frontatus; assembly: GCA_013398115.1. Taxonomy (NCBI): domain Eukaryota; kingdom Metazoa; phylum Chordata; class Aves; order Passeriformes; genus Falcunculus; species Falcunculus frontatus. The sequence goes on from VZRV01005057.1 coordinate 760,231, forward strand.
TGGTTGTGCCTTGTGCCCTTGTCACTGCCCAGGGTGTGCCATGAGCTCTGGGTCTCTGGCACAGAGGGATGCATCCCTCTCAGCTGCAGGATGCAGCTGTGTCCAGCCCTGGGAAAGGCCTGTTGTTGCCTGCTCTGTGGTGGCTGGGGCATTCTCTTCTCGGAACCATTCCCTCTGACATCTCCTGCTAGCACAACCCTCTTTCATGTGTGCTTAAGCTAAAGAGAAAACAAACCCAACCAAATGCCTTTCAGAGTCAGCCCTAATTTTCTGGTGCTGCTTGTCCATCTAGGACAGACAGGACTTTGCAAGTGGCTTTCTGAACATCACTGAATGTGTTGCTGTGCATATGAATTTTATAAGAACTATTTGCATCAGTGTAACAGCATTTCAGAAAGTATCTCCTTTAGATCAATTCAAATGCTGCTGAAATAAATGGATGCACAGGTCAGACAGTGATTAATGGACAATGCTAATCAACTCCATGTCTGCTGAACTGCAGATTACTCCAGTATTGCTTTCTCAGTGCCACACTCTCACAGGAAAGCTGAAACAGAATGTTGGTCAAACAGGACAGGAGTTCTTCCTGTGAAAAGCAGTAGCTGCCAAGGCCTAACTGTTGAGAAAGGATTTTTTTTTTTGTAGGTGGAAACCTAGTGAGGCGTACCTGGCTCTCATATTTTGGATTCTGACTAACTTGGAGTGCTTTTGTGATGGAGAAGTTATCAGCTTTGCACAGGAAATCAAACCTCTTGGTTTATGGGTGGAGGAAATAGAGAATTTATCAAGTCTGTGAGATGTAATACAGAGACAGCTGAAGTGCTTTAGATCTGAGTCTTAAGCCATCTGTAGATGCTGGAAGACTGAACAACCACTGAGATTAGAAGTCATGCCTGAAGAGCAAATCACTCCTCTAGAGCATTTGTCATCAGCTTATCTTAAAGTGCTTCTTAAATGAGGCCACTTTCCTAATTTCCCATTCACAGTTGAACAAACAGGCATGGAGAATGACATGGGGAACAGGCTGACCAGGGTGGAGCCAGGACCTGAAGTCATTCATCCTGAGATGCAGGAGGAAAGTTGTCCTTGGAGTCTGCCTGCCCTGGAGGTTCCCATTCTGGAGCTATGGGAATGGTGCAGTAAAGATGCTGGAGTAGCTGTGGTGTAGCCAGCTCTGTGCTGTCTCTATTCAGCCCCTCTGCTGCGCAGTCCTCCAAAATTGTACCAATACATCAAAGGCTGAACGGTTTTCTGATTCTCTTTCCAGGAGCTCTTTAGAACAGAGTAGGATACAATTGAATCAAATGTCACCTCGAAGGAGACCTCAGCTGCTTCTTGTGGCTCTCTGTGGTGGCCAGGATCCCTGACTGCCTTGCAGTGTAGGTGAGAGTAGTGTTTAACACCCTGTGTTCTTTTGAAGGTATTCTTCCTCATGATCCAACCCTCAGGGGGACGTGCTCTCATCACACTTTTGTGCATAGAAGCATGGGACTGAGGAATCGTGGAACAAGACAGGAGAGTGGATCTCATGCAAAATTTGGGTTCCAGTTTGTGCAGGGAGTCCCAGAGCAGGGCACTGAGCCCATTTGCCCAGCCTAACCAAACCATCACTCTGCACTGTAAGCCTGCTTGGTTCTGCCTCCAAGACTTGATTCATGGCCCTGGCCCCTCTAGTCTGGGATTTAGTGATGTAATTCCCAAAAGTTTTGATTGATGGAAAACCAGAAAGTGATTAGAAGATCTTGCAATGTGTTAACAAATCACTCACAGATGAATGTTGATTTATCTGCAATATAAATCACCCTAAGTGAAATGGTCTGATTTATCCTACTTACTTGTAGCAGGAGGGACTGATTTAGTGATGCTGAGCCCAGCCATTAATGTACCATGTTCATAAATCGCAGTGGGCATGTGTTAAACTGGGACTTATAAACCCAGACTTTGTGACTTCACCCTGTAGCTTTGATGTTGGGCACCTTGAAAGTTCTGCCGGCTATGAGAAGTATTGCCAGGCAGAGGACACTATTGACAAGACCTTAGCAGGGATTTCCTCTACTGGAGCCTGGGGATGCTCTGCACTTTTGAATTTGGAGATCAATAATCTTTTTCTTTCCCTTTCTCACTCCCAAGTCAGCAGAAAGAAGAGACGTGGGAGAGTCCTTTCTGATGGGCACATGGGGGAGAAGGGAAGGTGGGGCTTTATGCATCTGCCTGTGGTAATTGCTGGTTCGTTTATTGCCTGCTGCTTTATGTTTAGTGGAGACCCCAGGAGATCAGTGTGGGGAAGAGGGAGACAGGATTTAAAGTGAGAAGGAATTGCTACCGTCCTTCAAGCTGACTTCCTGAATTATTCAAGATGTGGTGTTTCGCCTTGTAATTCTCACACTGAGGGTAATAGCTTTGTAACTGAACCTGGCAACTGGGCAGAGAACCAAGCATCCTCCCCTAGCCTCGCCCCAAAAATTTACTTTCAAGTCTGTGCTGCACACAGTAGGTTTTGTGAGGTATGAAATACAGCTGTGGTTTTGCCCTGAAAAGCTGTGAGCTTTCCATCTTTATAAATTTTTATTTTACAGCAATATTGGGCTATAGGGAGCCATAATTGGCCAGCTCTGTGATAAAGATGTGTCATTCATGTTTTTCCACCAGGACATCCAGGGTTCAGGAGTTTCTTGTATGTAGCAGTTGCTTTCAAATGAAAGCAACTTATTACTTATTTCATAATTGCAGGTAGGCATTGCTATGCTTTTAAAATGGAAGATGGCTTTGGCTGCTGGAACAAAAGAGAATTTTAATTAGATTGGGAATTAAAGCAAACTATCCCCCACCACACTCTTCCCCAATGCTAGGTAATGTCAGATGAGGCTTGATTATAATTATAGTGTCATGAGTGTTAAAGCTTTCTAATGTACATAATGATGCTTTAAAAATGACCTCCTGCACACCGAGATTTATCAAGTTATTATCATTGCTGTATGTCTAGATTAATCAATCATAAACAGACCTTCAGGGGGGCTGAGGAAACTCTCTGAATTGAATGTTCTCCTGAGACCCAAAACTGGACGGGTTGACAGAGTTTGTGTGACCTAACGATCCAGTTTGTCCCTTGCCTGTGGTCTGATCCTGGGTGTGTGATGCACAGCAGGAGGGGTGGCTGTACAGCCCCTCACTGGGAGAATACAGATGAACTTTCCATTCCCCTCAAAACGAGTGTTCTTGCCAAAAGGATCACGAACTCTTTGCCTGTTTCTCGGACTTGGTGCTTGCTCCTGCACCAGCCAGGTACAGCAGCCCTGCCACGGAGCTTTGCTGGGCTCTCTGAAGCAGCAGGTTTTGACAGACCAAGGACCTTTCCCAGGTCTCAGGGTTAGTGTTCAGGCTCTCTGCTGCACTGTGCCCACCTGAACAGCTTCCAGATTGCAGAGGGCCAGTGCAAACCTATACAGAAATTTTGTAAATGAAAGGTTATAGAGGTAAAAAATTGAGATTGTGAGAAAGACCTTTGTGAAGAATAAACTGTGTCTGTCACTGAACACTGTTGCAATTTCTAGCATTTACTAGGAACATCCAGTGACACAGAGAAATATTAATTCTTCTTTTTATCCCCTCCAATTATCATCACTGCAAGTAGCACTGTTTACAGTTCTGCTTTTGTCTTTAGAACTGATAGCTCTCTTGTTTAACAACTGTAGGGAAATCTAGGGCAGTCCCATTTTTACTTAGTGACACTCAGAGCACTTAATGTTGCAATGAAATCCCAGTTTTCCTGAAATCAATAGCAACATTTTTGCTGACATCAGAAGAGGCAATGTGCATCTGTGGATGCTTTCAGGTTTTTCCTGGAAAAGCCGAAATAAGGCTAATCTGAGCTCAGCTGATGTAATTTAAACTGAATAATTATTATACAGTGGTTCTGAGATCCCCAAGCAGATAAGATCATCCTGTAAAGAAAGGGCTTGCACGAGGCAGTATCAGACTCTGCTCCACAGACGTTATGGTCCTGGCCACAAGTCAGGAGATGTTTAATGTGTGTTTAACTTCTGAGCTCACAAATAGCTCCTGTTACTTCACGGAGAGGACTTGCATGCCTAACCATCAGGAAGTGCTGAAATTCCCAAACCATGCCTAAATTAAGATCTAATACACAGACAGCCTTTCTTGAATTTTAGGTTTCTCTGCCTGGCAGCCCTGACCTTCTGCAAGCCTATGAAGGGCTGATAACTGTGTTTTTTGTAGATAGTCTCAGCCAGTTCAGTTAATCTAGCAATGATGATGGCTTCAAAATTCAAAATACAGAAGATCCTTAAACTGCATGGACTGTACTTCCCTACTTCTGGGAATTTAAAGAGGGAGAATGCTGTTAAGAGGAGCACTATGTGTGACTGTAAAATGTAACTACAGCACAATAAACCTTGATCACAGCAAAACCAGAGCAGAATGGAGGAGCTGGTAGAGTCTTCCAAAAGTGCCCAAAGCACACTGGGGTGTGTGGGGCCATTCTCTGCATTGTACCTTGCCAGCTCTCAGGAGTCACCTGCTCGTGTCTGGGGAGGCAGAGGCCAAGCAGTGTATGGAGAGAAGATGGATGCTCTCTTCCAGAGCGCATCTTTCAATTTTTTCTTTGATTTCTTCTTGTCTTGTTGCTTAGATCAGTGTTGAGATCAAAGGCATTCCGATGGGACTGACAAACAACTTTTTTTCTGTGGGAAAGAAGAAAGAAATCCAATAAGTTATTTTGCACAACTTTCTACTGTACCAGCCATGTTAATTGAGTTTGCTCCTGTGATTAAACTAAAATAGATGTTAATCGTATTTTTGGACAGGCTTTTGGCTTCTGCCCTGTGAAAACTGCCTCCCTCAAGTGAGAATTTGGTCTTTAGGGCTCTTCACCAGGCAGCATCTCCTAAGCAGTCTCACCTATGACCAATCAAGATGTTTACCATTTCTCTGTCAGTCCCAAGAGATCCACTTGCTGATTCTCTGGTCACGTCACTGTGCCTCTGAAAAACTCACCAAATGTGAGGTAACCACCATGTGCTATGGTCCCTCAGAGAGTGCCCAGAAATGGATATACTGATTAATTCCTTCTTGGGGTGGTAGTAGCAGGAATGAGCTAGAGATGCCTTCAGAGGATCCATTGCATTGCTGACCAGCGTGCTTTGAACAGTGCGTTCCTTTCAGCTGTGTCTCTCCCCACATAGGTTTTATCCATTTTCTTGATTTCTTTCTCTCGTTTCATTTTCCTTTTATATTTCCACCTCATGAGGCAAGTAAGGAGATCATCACAATCTCCATGCCTGCAAGGAGACAAGGATGAGTTCACTAGTGTTTTGGACATGATAAATAGTCATTGAGTGGCACTTCCAGGCTTTCAGAGGAGAAGAGATCTACAGGCAGAGATTACAATTTCCTTAATGAGAATGTCTATATAAACCATCATACAATCCAGCATATAATCCTTCAGCTTTTCCTCTCTAACAGTTTGTTTCACTGCAGGAGAGTGCTTTTGGGTAGTTATTCCACCAGCATTTACAGAGATTCCTAATGCCTCCCTGTAGATATGCTACAGGAAAATCCCAAATGGCACTTCATGCTGGAGAGCAAGCGTGGGGCAAGGGTCTGCGATGGAGAGGCACAAATTATCAGGGAGCCTGAATTCAGCAAGATGCCATTTTTCTCTGAACATTCCTCCTTGTACAGCTTGCTGTATTTGTGGCCTAGTTTTAATAAGAGATTTTTGACAATAGTTGTGAATGTTGACATCTTCCTCTATTTTATTTTTTTTTCTTCTTTGGGTTTGAGCTGAGCACACACTGGAGTGAGGAAGCTCAAGGGTGCCAGATTCAGTTCTACTGACAGCAAGTATCATGTCCTAGAGTCTGCTTTATAAATGCCTGAAGATGGTTAAACGTTCCTTTCCCCCGTTATTTCTACTGAAAAGTACCTTCTGCCTCATCCTTCTGGTCATAGAAACATTATAATTTCCAGTTCAAATTTGCTCATGGCCTTTTAATTCTTCTTTGGTTATTTCTAGTCACTGATCTTGACTAGCTATTTTTCTTCCTTGGTGTTTGCCTTTGAGTTATTTCTGGATTGCAGTGATGACCCTTCTCAGCCTCTGTTTGGTTAAGCTAAAAAAAGCTGGCTACTCAGGTCTCCCTGAGAGGAATGTGCCTTATTCTGATTATCCTACCAGTCTTCGTCAGTCTCGGGCTTTTTTTTACAACACACACGTACTGAAGATCAGTATGTGTGTGCTGAAGAGGGGCCCACACAACACCCTCTGTGTCCTGGCTGGTTCCCCCAGGTTCTGGACTGCTTTAAATGGCTTTGCTCATCACAAGAGTCACATGTGATTTTCAGTAAATACATGTTTTTGTTTTTTAAACTGAAACCCCAACTACCATTCAGTGAATGCAAACGCAAATTCTTGTCTATGCAGAGTAAGGAATGGTGTGTAATTCTTTGGCGAGTTAAAGGATGGAATTTTTGCTGGGACGGTCAAGTTGCTGAAAGTATTTAAATAGTTTGATTCCCTTGCTCTGTGATAGCAGGACAGTTATTGCCATCAGTCCTTTACACTTGTGTGCTCTACTTTAACTTTCGGTCTCTGCTTCTCTAGACAGGATCCTGTTTTGCAGTAATGAATGGAACATTTAAATACAGTAGTTATGGGTTGTGTCTGCACTCTCTGATTATTTGCAAATCACAGCAAAAGCTCCCAAACCCAATGCAATAAAGTCCACATCAGAGTAAGTTTTGCAGGCAGCCCAGCTGCTGCTCAGTGTGACCATTGTGAGCCTGATGCAGTGAGGTCTGAGAAAATCTGTCTCTGGTCTGCAAAAATTAGTGAGTGGAGTTATTGTGCCATTTGAAAGTATGGGAGGTGCAGGTAGGAAGTGAGAGCTTCAATGTAGTTGCAAACCATAGGTCAAAATTTCAGTCAGGGTAACAGAGGAATTGATGGCACCATGTGACTTTCTGCCAGCTGAAGATTGGGCCTAATATTTGTTTTCCCAAGTAAAAGAGTCCAGTCAATCAGGCAGCCTGCCTGGAGAACAAAGGAGCAAAACAGATTTTAATTGCCTGATGGCCATTCTTTCAGCACAGATCTATGCTTATATGCCAGAATAATTTGGATTTGTGTCTGACACAGGAGATCTGACTTGAGGAGAGACTTCACTCTGGGCTGTTATTCTTGGAGGACTGGGGAAATGAGGGCGTATCCTCCCTGCCCTTAGAGTCTGCACCTGAAGACACCTTTCAGGTAGGAGTTGTTTTCTATTGGTGGCCAGAATGGTGAATGATGTGCAAGCTCTCTTTAAAGTAATGTGGGAGGGGAAGGAAGAGAGAAAGAGACAAGGGACAGAAAGATCCCGAAGGGTTTTCTTCAGCCTGGCTTAATTTGGAGGTGACACTTCATATGTCAATTTAAATTAAGCCATTTCAGAGAGCACCCACCCCAGAGCCTCTGATGCACTCTTAAGACAGCAAGTGTGGGGCACGTTGGGTGACTGACACAGTCGAGGACAGAGAGGGAGGGAGCAGCAGGAGGAGCTGAGATGAAGTGTTTCATGGCAGGGCTGCTTTGTACCCTGCCATGTGTGATCACATGTAATTACTAGGCTGTAGTTCACCCTTGTTTTCTTTATCACGTTTGGGCCTAGTGTTCTGGTGTGTTAAGTCCAGGTATCTCATACTTTTGTCATGGTTTTCTGCAGCCCTTCTGATCTGAGTAAGGTTTAAATAGGAGTCTCGTCTGGGTGTTGAACAGTTAATGTTCTAGAAAGCTAACACCTGCATCTGCAGCCTTGTCCCCTCCTATGCAGCTGAATAGCATTTCATGATGGCAGGGAAATAATTCAGTACAACCAGGCCCTGCTCTGTGGGCGATGAATAAGCTCAAGTGAAGTAGAGGTCACTCATGTTAATCTGAAGCAAATAGGATTGTGGGACTGGGGGAAGAGGGTGAACCCCCTTTTATGTACAAATTCTATAGCTCAGAGGCTTAGGAAACACTTAATAGTAAACATTTGCGAAGAATCCATGCCATTAACCTTTTCCAAGAGGAGAGACAAATGGTTTTCCTGCTTCATTTTGTGCAGGTCTCCCATTTTGGTACGTATGCAAATTGTGCTGGGTGGCAGTGTCTCATACAAATCAGCTTGAAATGCAGAGGCAGCCATGCAAGCAAAAGGGCTTGTCTTTCCCTGCAGCTGCAATGAGACTTCTAGCACAGGAGAACCAGGCAGGGAGAGAGCCTGACTTGTAAGGAAGCATCAGGAAGAGAGAAGAGACCCAGAAATCCTCCTAAAATGCTGTCCCACTAGCAGAAAGCTTTGTGTCCATGCTGCAGTGCTGCCCTGTGATCCTGATATCTGAGAAGCATCCGGCACTGTTTTATTTTTCTTTGGATTTTGGAGTGTCCTTATCCTGACTTCTCAAGGCAAGGAAATACATGATCAACTCATGGCTGTGCAGAAGTGGGGAGGTGATGTTTGGGAAGAAGAGATGAACAGCACTTTTTTGAGATCGGGACTGAAATGGGCATGGACGATAACACAGATGTGAAACATAAGCAGGCACCTTTGCAGGAATATTGACTGCCTGTTGTAAAGACAGTGTGAGAGGGCTGGGCATTACATTGTGCTGCTGCTGTTCTCTGTCCCAGATCCTTTGTGGATCTGTGAATCAGGTATTTTCACACTGTTTAACAGTAGTTACTGATATGCCTGCATAGAATCATCCTAATTATAAATCTAATGTGTCTCCATCCCCTTTGCAATATTTCTTTTATGAGTTGGGTAGGAATCAGGCATTTACATTTCCAGGAATAAGTCCCCTGTTCTCTCCCTCTTATACTGTGCTTTTCCATCAAGCATACCAGGAGCAAGTATCCAGCAGGGTGGACTGAGTTTGACTTTCTGAGTCTGCAGTGTCTCTTGGTTAACATGGCAACAAGACCAAATGTTATTTAATTTTAATGATAGGTGACAGCAAAGCAGAAGAGAAAAGGGAATGGAAGCTGATCAAAGTTCATAAAGACATGCACTTCCTTGGCTTTTTTTTTTTTTTTTTCCCCCTGGAGTTCTGGCTCTTTTGACCCTACTGTGCTGGAGTGAGCCAGCAGTGCTGCTGGGCTGGGCTGGATTGTGGGGGGCTCTCAGCAAGCATGTACAGAGCACTCCAGCAAGCAGGGGAAGGGGCTGCTTGGCATTACCAGCTTCTCTGTGTAGGTGCAGACACTCCTTGTTTTCAGAGAGGTGAGCTGTGAGAAAACAGTGATGTGGCTGCAGCTTCTCACTGTGCCTCGCTGGATTGGCTCCTGCTTGGTCTTTGATCTCTTTTCACACTGAGTAACAGGCAGCATGACTGCAACGTGATGCTCTGGCTGCAGACTGCATTGTCTTGTTGAAAAATGAATTGCCTCAGAGCCTTCAGTCTATCTCTTGAGCTATTTCCTGTTAGAACTAGGAAAGCTGGGATTTCCACGTGATTCTGAAGCTTACAGTTCTGATGTACAGTGAAATCCTGTCTCTGGGTTCATTCATTGCTGCTTCTGATCCCTTCTTTTCTCTTCCATTATCTCAAATACTTTTGGAAACTTCATTTTCAATGCACTGTATCATCTCACTTGAGTTCCCTTCTGTGGGCATCATGGTTTAGTAGGAAATGCAACGCTGGTTTGAAATGTTTGCAGACAAGATAGGAAAAAACACATCTGTGAGTTATTAGGGGCAGGAGTAATGTCTTTTACTTTTGGAGCTTACAGATGTTTTTTGCCTTTTCATCTGCCAAATACTTACACTTTCCAGCACTGTCTGTATCCGGAGGGTGTGTCTTGGCAGGGAATTATGTTGGATGTGCAGCCTAGGTGAAGCTGCCTTGGGTGTCTCCTGAGCGCTCTGGCTCTGTGGCTCAGCCCTTCTGCGCACTTGTATTGGTTTTAGCATCTCACTTCTGGTCACTCATGAAATGATTCTGTAGTGGGAGACTTTGGTATTTTATTTTGTTACTGTTCATCCTCACACGAACTGCAGGTTTCCATAAGAACCTGGGCTGCCCTCTTCCCTTGGAACCTGAACACCTCCTTTCCCCAGCAGTGACAGCCTGTGCTTGTGACACATCTGCCTCTGCACAATGATGACCAACCAACAACAGCTGGGTTTTTCCAGTGAGTTCCTGATCAGACCCTTAAAACTTGCTGGAGATTAAGCAAGTTAAATCCAGCTTCTTCACTGATCAGACCATTGCCCTCTAAAAACAATCTTTAGACAAAACACCATTTTTAAATTGTGGTAGACTTGTCCCATTTATGAGGTGCTGTGTGTGGAGGTCAAATCTTTGGTTAATGTTTCATTTCCGTGACCTTTTGTAAATTGTGTCCATTCCATTCCTACCGTGTTCCTGGCAGAAAGGGAGGAGAGATACCATAATACAAGTAATGCCCTCATTTCTCCAGCTTCCCTGTGATACAAAGATATGTGATTGCCACTTTTTTTGCAGTTTTTGCAAAAGTAGTCTTTAACTCCAGCCATTAAAAGCATATTGGACTCGTGTTGGATATAATTGCTACGGTGCAGGAGCTGCTTTCTAGAGGTGCCAAACACCTGGGAACTTCATTTGAAATGAGAAGTGTTTGGTGCTTCTAAAACCAAGTTTACTGTGGAAGGGAGCACTAGGAGGAGGAGCCTTTTTCATTTCTCTCCCTCTGCCTTGCAGGCATCTATATCCAGGGGTATTTTCCATGAGCACAGTTGGTGCCATACTGCAATCGCTGGGTTTGCAGCCCCATCATAGGGCTGTTCCACTCTCTCCAAGGTTAGGTGTTTCCTAGCTTGCAGCTTAAACTTATGGGCAATCTATACCTGCTGCCAACATCATCAAGGAAGAAAGGCAAGATGCAAAAGCTGTATTTTAATTAGGCCACAATCTAATTACCTCACCTGTGAACACAGGCAGACTGCACACTGTGATTTTCTTGCTCATTCCCACCTCTTTGGGGATTTGTTACCAATCTTTCTCTCTCTGTGGGAAGAACTTGGAAGCCAGGAGTTTTGAGCTCTGTTTCTGGCACTTGTGACTTTGTGCAAGTCTCTTTGGGTTTTGCTTCTGGGGCTTTACAAATGTAGGAGAGACGAACACACTTCCTTCACTTCTCAGCATTGATTGTGAGCCCTAATTAACACTTAGAAAGCGAGGGGCTTTAGACTACAGGGTGCTGCAGACATATATTGCTGTGGGAATATAATTGATAAATAATAGCACATATGGTACAGGAGTTCTCACACTGCATATTCCAGTGGTTTATTTTCATTATTTGTTTATTGCATACTGTCTATATCAGTCATAATATATATCTTTTTAATTTTTCATTACTGCTTGAGAAAAACCTGGGTAGGAAATACTAGTATTTTCTCTCCTAAAGCGCTGACTTAATGGTACTGTGATCCCAGGGAAACTCCTAGTGTCCTGCTATTCTTTAGGTGCCAGTTCTCAGACTCCAGTTCTCCAATCATGGTCCTGGTCACAAGAGAATGGGACAGTTCTAACCAGATTGTCTGACCTGCCATGCAAAATGGATTACAGACTTTTAACCAAAGATTTCTACTTCAAGCTCAATAACTTCTGCTTAGGTTAGAGCAGGTCATTTAGACAGATATCCAGTGGGGATGCAGAAACTGTAAGTCCCTCATGGCAGAGCCATTCTTTCTGGCCCTCAGCACATTCTGCAAGATACCTGGCTTTCTGAGTCTCTAGGTTCTCTTTGCAGCTGCAACCCTTAGACACTGAGGTTCCAGAGGGCCAGGCAGTCTTTTGAGGAAGAAGCCAGTACATGTATATATTGGGTGGGTATTTTTTGTGTTGATGTCTTGTTATCCAGATAGCGGAAGCAGCACTAAGAATCTCTTGAGGTCTCAAGTGTTTCCTTAACTTTTATCCTTACCCCACCAGGGAAACTTGTTCATTTTACTTAAACAATTCATGTAGTAGGTTATAGAATGGATCTACCTGATTTATTTCCAGTAGCTGATGCGACCAGAAGATCTGGGATATCGGAGAAGGCACAGAATTTTACCCCTGCTAGGAAGGGAACAGGAGCCAATGGTACCTATGTGCTCTGGATCTGGAGAGCTCCACACCCCACTAAGTGGCTTTGAAAGGTTAATGGAGGGAGAAGGTGCCAGCAGATGGCACTCATGAATACACAACATTGTCTCAGGGTTTTGTAGGGCCCCAATCACTTCTGGCATGTGTAGCGAAAAGTGCAGAATAGGGCAACATTCACCTGCTGAGCTCAGACACTCTAGGGCAGGTGGCCAGTGCTGCAGTAAGCAGAGTGCCTTGGGTTGGTGAGACCTTGTTTCCATTCAGAGCAGCTCATCTTTCCAGGCCTGGTGGGTACAAGGGCACAGGAGGGATGCAGTGATGCAGCCCTGCTAGTTCAGTGATGACTGGTGTCACCATCCCTTTGGGGTTTTTTGACAATAGGATGGCCTATATGGCACCAGGCATGCTGGCATCAGATGGGGTGGCACGCTCCTGCCCAGTGCCCCTCTCCTGGGACAGACAGTCCAGCTGCTGTCTGGTGCAAGAAGTGGCCAGAACTGGGGCTTTATGCTGCTGGCATTTGTTCCTGGTGGGGTGAGCAGCGACATTCAGCTTTCATTAGAAGACAAAAATGGCATACCAGGACATCTGAGGGCACATTTTCAACAGTCAGCGAAGGCAAAGAACAGGCTCTATTTCTGAGCCAGAAGAGCAGTCTGTTCCTGGTCCATGGGACTTGTCGGCCCAGCAAAGATTAGTGAGGCAAAAGCAAAGGCTGTAAAGCTCCTCCTGCCCAGCACTGGTGAGAGAAGGTGATAAGGGATTCATTGTGCCAACCAGGAGATAATTGGCAGCAGCAGTATGAAGCAATGCCAGTCTTTTTGCCATAGCAATTGTCCAGACATTTTGTTCACAGCTGTGATTCACCTTGCTGTGCAGTCAGTCTGTTCTGGACCATGCAGTGTTTCAAAAAGAGCATGGCTGCCACATAAAATCTCGTGGGATTGCCCAAGACTGTGTATGGGACTGAGTGTGAAAATCCATTTTGCTGGTGCAGGGCTTGGGAAAGGCAGAAAGTGAAGGGACTGGACCTCCAAAGGGTGAGTCAGCCTCCTCTTCCCTCACTGCAAATACCAGTAAGTGTAGCTAAGGCTGTACAGTCACTTATCTCCTTGGAGGAGGAGCTGGGTTTCACGTGCCTCAGCCTGAGCTGACAGATCAGATCTCTTACGGGAGGTGGAGCCCATGTGTTGTGTGATGACAGGCTTGAAGGAGCAGGGGTGGGTCTCTGTGGTGATGTCTGTGTAGAAAAGTGAACAGAGAGCTTTTGGCTTAGCCGAAATGCAGAGTTACCTTCTTCTGTGTCTCATACCGCAGCCCAGGATTGATGTGTTTGCCCTGTGCACAGGGAGAGTGGGATGAGGCTGTGTGCTGATAGCCCTGACTGTAGCTTGACCTGCAGGTGTCAGCTCCAGGGAGACACTGTGGTCAATGTGACTGGGCTTGGCTAAGGTGGTCCCTTGGGAGCTTTAGTCCAAGTCAACGGGAGCTGAAATATTGGTGATGGGTAAGCCCATCCTGCTCAGCAACGTGTGTCTACCAGCCAGCTTTGAGTCTGTGGCCATGTGTCACTTTGTCCTGTAGAGAGTGAGTGTGCCCTGAAGTTGCCCAGCCGTGTGTTACTCCCGGAGCTCTGCCCCAGGGGGCTGCTCTCTCCAGAAATCACTGCTTACCTGCATCTGAGATGTAACAAACACAGCAGGTGCCAGAGGGATGGTGTTTCTCTTCCTCTGGTGATGAGGAATTTATATGGCATTTCCTCCCCTGCCTTGTTGAGACTTTTTGAACTTCTGGGATTTCCTCCCCTCACCACGGAGCAGCAGTTGTTCCCACTGGGGCAAGCACCCCTCTCCTCCTGGAGCAGTGGCTCTCCCCTGGGCTGTGCAAGATAATTGGGCTGTTCCCATGGTGCGGAACCAACGGCTGTGCAAGGCCACTAACGAGAAGGAGCCAGGGTAGCAACAGGATTAAAAATATGTATGAGCAAATATCTTATTTCGACTGCAAGGATGCACTGAAGCGTGAGAGTCTGGGTCCCGCAGAAAGCCAGAGGCAGAGTGGGTTGGCATTCAGATTGGCAGCTGCTCAGTAAAGCCACACTGGTAGCACGGGAAAGGGAGGGCAGGAGCCCAGGCTTATTTACACTGGTGTAAGCTGGAGTAATGTCATGGAATCACCTATTACATTTGGCTGCATCCTGTTGGCTGCAGTCCAGTGTGGATACATGGCATCAGGAGAGCATGTGGGATACCACCAAATACAGTACTGGCCTCTGGCTCTGTTCCTCTCTGACAGTGGCCTCCATATGGGATGGGACCTGTCATTGAAAAGATTGTTTGTATGGAATCATTACCTGCTCCATCCAATATTGGGGGGTGAGTACTGAGTGTGATACCCCATCCTGGTGGGCTCCATTGGGCACTGGCAGAAGCCAAGTGTGACTATCAGTGGAGGTGTCACAGTGACACAGAGGTGGAGTGGGTGCTCCAGTGGAACATGGTGCTTTTTCCTTCATGAAAAAATAAAGATATTTCATTTTAATTTCTGTTTTAAGGGTGATTGTTCTTGGCTGGATCAGGTCCCTGTAAAACCTCACAAAGTCATTTCAGGTAGTTGAAAGTTGTCAATGCACGCCAGTCATTTTCCTCTCATTCAGTAAAGGATTTTTTTGGGAGGAAGGTTTATGACGTATCTTTGCAATGAAGAGCTCAGACTGGAAAGGAGACTTACCAGCTGACTACAAAGGCACATCTATGACAATGAAGGCTGTCTTGGTACCTTGGCTGAAGAGATGAAGGCCTGATGTGAGATCTCTTACAAGAGAAATTAACATGGAAGGAGATGGTTTCTCTGTTTATATGCTGTTTTACCAGGGATCATAAATCCCTGAGCTTTGAATTTTATGGGTACTGAAAGAAGGAAGTATCTAATGGAACATGGAGGTTAGCAGAGTAGTTGGGCAACCATGCAGGTTTGTAGCCTTTGGAATGCATGAGAGCACCCAGACACTATCGCTGGGAGAGGGATTCTCTGACCCCACGGGAGCTTACTGGATTCCCAGATATCAGCAAGCCCAGGGTGGAAGGGGAGTCTCAGCTGGCACTGCAGAGCAGAACAGGTCCAAAGTTTCAATCAGTCTCTGTCTCCAGTGGCACTGAGGGCACGTGTTTATCTTGGAAATCAGACCCTCCAGCCCCCTCTCATATATTAGCAATTGCAATAGAAATAATAATTGGATTCAGTCCATTGCATTTAACATTTTAATGTCACTGAGGAATTCTTCCTGATCCCAGCTCTTGATTAGGTGACATCTTTGAGCATCAGATAATAAGACTGACTGCATTCTCTGAACACCCAACTTTCATGGTCAGATGTGAGGGCTGAAATGTACTGTCATGCTTTATACACTTGACTCAAGCTGGCCAAAAGGTCATACTTACAATTCTTGAAATATTTTTTTCTTACTATGTTTGGTTTTGATCCATATTGGATGGAGAATAAAACTTTCATAGATCTTCCATGAACTGTGTTCTCCCACCCTGTGGATGCATGCTGAAATTGGTGCTTCCTTGAGCTTCCTAAAGAAGCTGGTTACTGAAAGTGTTTTGAAAAGGTGTCCAATAGGTCTTACCCTCTTCCTATGGACTGACATGTGGCCAGGGTCTCATGAATATGTCTTTCCTTAATCTTGGGGTTCAAAACTCTTTTGCTGTTCAGGTAAGACTTGTCAAACCTGGGTTGTTTTGTATGCTGAAATTCATAATTCAAGAATCATGAGAAGAGAAAACCCACTGTTTTGCCATAAAACTCATGCTGCACTGCTTTCTGGACTCAGAATTATGATCAAAGGATTATTTCTGGGATAGTGGCCTTCTGTCTTCAAACTAATATTTTGTTCCGTCTATGCTATGTCGAAGCAGACCGTAGCTGTCCCAATGACATGGAAGATCAATCTATGGAATGAACTTCTCCTTGGTGTTTGTACCTGCACACGTGCTTAGCCTTCACTATTGCTTATGGAGTTCTCTTTGTGGCTAAACAAAACCAAGGGTTTGGAGACAGTAGAAATACTGCTTGGCATGAACAAATCTTGCACATTTTACTGGCTGTGTCCTGACGTATAGTGAGCTGCAAGTGTGTGCAGGGGAGAAGGGGAAGGAAGGTGCTGGAGGGTTCACAGTGAAAAGAAGGGAACATTCTCCTCTAAAGAAGTAAGTGCACTGAGGTGGTCTGTACATGTAAGTTTGGTTTTGGCACATTCTCCATTTATTATCATGATGTGGTCAGTCTCGCTAAATCAATAATCCTTCCTCTGGACCAGCTTCCTGAAATCCTGTTTGAAGTGTCTCAGTTAATCAGGTTTCAGAGGAATCTTTCTCTTCAGCTGTTGCAAATTGTTCGTATCACAAAGACAGTCTCAGTCCTGCTGCTGTAGCTGGTATTGGGCACACCAAAGAAGAGAGGGGCACTTCAGCCAGTGCAGTTGGTGCCTGTGTGCTACAGCAGAGAGCCTTGAATCTTTAGTCCAATATCAACCACTTTGCCTGGTCAGCAGCTGGAGAGTTTCTTGCATTTTAATTTTCCAGGTCACAACCCCAGTAAGCTTGGGAAGGGTATTCTCTAAGTCAAGACACACATTCTCTATCATGCTTTTTCTAATTGTAAGGCTTCAGTCTTGCAGCCTGGTGTGGAAGTGCACAGACAACCCTTATCTCTGGTCTTCTAGTGCTGGGAGGGCACTGCCCTGAGCCAGCCTGGTAGTAAACTCCAGCTGTCATGGGATATTCTCCAGGCAATGAAGCCTGCATTTGTGGAAAGGGAACCGCATAAAGACCTTTTTCTTCTCCAGGCCCTGTGGGCTGATGTTATCCTGATGCCTGTGGGACCTTTGCATTGCACCATACTGGGAACCCATATTCTCCAGCCCTCACAAGCCATTGTGCAAAGCCACGTGTTTGCCATCCACAGCACCTTTGTTCATGGTCACCCATGACACCAGTGGAGCTGTGAAATCAGAGTTCATACTGATCTAGTATGAGGTTAATTCTCAGATTCACAACATTTGTTGTGGGAAAAGTGGATTTTCAAGGGAGAGCTGAATGAGCAGGAGGAGGCACATGGACATAAGGATCCACTTTCATTTGTGGAAGGGAAAGGAGCCACTAAAATTGAAAGCAGCTTCAGCTGTCTCATCCACTTTGAAGGATTAACTCAGCCCCTCCCCTGTGATAGCATAGCTGAGGGTCTAGGGTCTCTCAAGGGTGCAAACTTTTATGAGTGTGTCTGTGCTACAGGCCAGCCAGAGGTAAGTCAACCTAGGCTTGGAGTCTATCTGACTGGGTTAGCATGGGACGATGAACTGAAAATAAGGTAGAGTCTTTCCTCTTCAGCTTGTCGGTTTCTGGATGTAAGTCTGTATCTCCATCCTGTTTTGTGGTGCCTTGCTGCTCCTTTCACAGGCTGGCTCCCTTCCTGCTCCCATGGAGCCTGTCTCAGGGCTCATAAGGAAATCATGGACTTCAGTGGCATCAGACCTTTCTACTTTCACCAGAATACCCTGAAGGCAGCAGGAGATGAGGTATGGCAAAGTTTTCCTAGCAGCTACTTGACACTGCTTCTCTTCTACAGCAAACAGCACTCTAGTATCTTCAGTCCAGAATCATCCCCATGTGAAATCTTCTGGTGATGGAGTGCAACAAAGAGGTCTGAATCCCTGCCTAAGCCCCTTCTGCTCCTGAAGCACAACTGCATTCAGTGGAAAAGAGCCAGAGAGCAAGATTTTTTATTGTAAACTGTCTGGCTGAGAAACAGGCATTAAAAAGATTCAGTAGTGGTCCCAGGGTAAAACCTGTTAATTCCATTTCATTTTGTAGCAGCCTTATTGGCTTGAATCAGTTCATTTTCATACCTTCCCTTTGGATGTTACCTTCATATGGTTTTGATCTGGGATGTTGAGATGCTGTGGACAGTCACAGATTAAATACTGGCTTCCATATTCAGCATTTCTAAAAGCCTAGAATGTCAGGTACCACCAATGGTTTACCCCTTTCAAGCCTGTACATCAAGGTGGGAGCTCAGCAGGTCTCCTGCTGACAGAGCTGAGCTCAGGTGTCAAGAGCTGAGGGCTGTGCAGGCAGGGCTGCTTCACACTTACTCCACCTCAGTGCTTTAGTAATTAGTTTTAATGATTACATCGAGGTGAATGTAAATTAAAACCCCAGATCCAGACACTGCCACAGTATGGCTAAGCCTGAACTGCCACAGTGTGGCAGGCTGTAAAATGGTGACATTTCACCTCTTGAGCCTCTCTATTTTGATGTCTCCTGGCAGGCACAAGAATTGGTATCATTCCTGCTCCCAAGTCGTTGAGGAGAAAATGGAGAATGACTTGTGTAAAAATCTAGTATGCTGGCAAATGCTTTTCATATTGAAACAAAGATAAACAGCCGGAGAATGGTTTTTATATGTCTCACCCACCTCTAGACATTTTGCAAGCTGAAAACAGAGGCACGGTGATGTGTGGCTGTTCCAGTGAAGAATCACTGTTGAATGACAACTATTTTTGGAGAAGATAAATTTGCTGCACTTGCCCATCTTGCTGTGGTAGTTTTACTGTCAGATTGTGCCTTTAAAGTGTACTGCACATAGTCAGGTATAGCTGTTCCTACAGGGGAAGGGATCTCTCACCTCTGCTGAGATTCTCTAGTGCAGGGGGTTGGGCATGGTCATGTATCAGTAAATCTGGTGTTTGTGCTGGGCTGTGGCAGCTTGGCCACACTGCTCTGGGTGAAGAATCTTATTCTCTGGTGCCAGGAAGGACTGGAAACCATTCTGTGCTGTTTGGATAGATAGGGTGAATCTTGGCTTTCCTGAGAGCAGATAAAATTCAGCACGCAGGTGGGTCATCTTTGCTTGTGTTCAGTCAAATGGGATGTTCCCCATGAAGGAGCATGGTTGATGTTTAAGTGCAAATCAGGATTGGACTTTACAGGGATTCTCCTGAAAAATTCCAGATCCCACTGGTGTTTCTGCAGGAAGCTGTGGTGTGTTCTGTTTACAAGCTGAGTTAAGGTAGGGCTTGATACATTCAAGCTGTTAGTCTTGTTACTCCTGTTGGAAAGTGATTTAAATTGCAATATAGAAAAAAACAAGACACTGGGGATCCGTGGGAGACAATACTGGGACGTTACTGTACAGCTGCCACTGAGCTGCTGCCCAGCCTGAGCTGCTGCCCAGCCTGAGCTGCTCTTTGCCTCAGCTTCCCCTCTGCCAAAACTGGAGGAGCAATGCTGCTGGGCTGTAGAGCTTCTCATGGGGAAGAATCACTAAAGACAGCTCTGGTAGGATTGCAGAGCACAGGTATGAGCAGTATCAGCTCGTATGGTTTCCCTCTTACAAAACGCTCTTCCAGGTTGGGGATCTCCTTGCAGACATTCCTGTCCTTTCTGAGAGAGGCAGGATTTGTGAACCTGATGCCTGCTATTAATCTGAGAGTATTTCTGTTATATGTAATCAATTGTATCTTTGTCTTAGCTTTGAATTTTCTATCACACACCTCCCCAGAGGAGAGCACTAGGAGAGCACTACATTCAGTTTTACAAGCTCCTGGAGGTGGATTATATCCCACTTGATTGTTTACAACAGTTGTGAAGATTCAACACCATTTTAATGAGGTATAGCAGTAGTATATTAAGAAATGTATCTGTTAAATGCAGTCTTTAGTAGTTGACTGGTATTTAATTGACATGTGTTAATAGTCCTATTATATCTCAGTTAAATCCGCAGTTTAAGCACTAATTTTGAATAGGGAAATTGTGGTTTGAGGTAAAAATATGTACTAAAAGTACAGCAGCTTTTAATATAAAAACTTTATTACTAAATAAAGTGTTAAGTGTATTAATGAAGTCTTACACTGACTTTAGCAAGTGTTTACACTTAGTAGATACTTTTAAAACAAATGAAAATTACATAAAAGACACATTCTGTCAATTATTGCTGGAAGATTCATGAGAACTTATCTATGGAGGTAATTTATGTCTCCTCTTAGGAAAGATTTAGACTTCATCATTTTACAGGAAAGGTTTTTTTATAAGTGTGGTATTTAACATGAAGGTAGGCATTCTTCTCCAGGAACTTGGTCCTGGGGATCAGTAGTTTGGCAACTGAGCTTCTCCAAGCTGTGGTGTTAATGCCATACACGAAGGTTTCAGACTTCAGCACCTCAATCCACCGTTACTGCAGCCACAGGGAGGTACCTCGCAGGTCTCTTGAGTACAGGGTGAATGAAACCCATGTTTCACAAGGACAGGGTGAAGGACAAAGAGTTTCCTGGGGTGAGAAGACAGTGCATGGGTAGATCCCAGGGGAAGACCCGGTGTTTGGTGCCTTGCATGATCCCACAGATTGAGTCTTCAGGTGACATCTCTGTCCTGTCTTGCACCTGAGCTGAGAGGGACCTTCAGGACAGCAGACTCACACATGAATTCTCTTTGAATGAGCTGTGAGTCTCTTTGTGAGTCTGTGCCCTGCCCTGAGCGAGATTGTAGGACGGGAATGGGAAGTGTTCTAACCATTCACAGAAGCTACCTGCAAATGGGATAAACCAAGGCACAGAGTCTTTCAGTGCCTTACCCTCCAAGAGGCAGCACGTGAGAGCAGCAGCACGGTGGGAAGGCCTCTGTGTGCCAGCCTCACTGTGTCACTTGTCCCAGGCTGTATTATTGCCCCATGCCCACGCGAGCCCTGGGCACTTTCACTGCTCAGCAACTTGAATTATTCCCAGGCTGCACCTGTGTGTCCTCCCTGCTCCATCCTTGCCCCATCCTTGCCTGGATCTCAGCGTATCCCAAATCCCACAGCTGAGCAGTTGAGACCCCTTGCTGCTGGCAGGCAGCCTGCCTGTTCCCATCGCTACGTGTCGGTAGGTGGTTCCTGTCTAATGAAGCTCCTTTCCAAGGGAGGCTGTTGACGCGCTCCAGCATCGCCAGATGGTCCCCTTACCTCTTCTCTCACGCTCCCTCGGAAACATTAATGATCCCTAAACCTCTCTGATGGAGGGGCTCCTTTTTGTGACAACCTCATTACGTGGTTATCAGAAGCTGCCACTATCCAGGTTGTCAGGACAACCAGCCTGATTCAGAGCCGCTGGGAAAGGTCTGAACCTCAGGCAAATAACCATCCCCAGCTCCCAGCAGATGCTCACCCGCAGCCAATCGCCGGGGCGCTGGGAAGCCATGACATCATGGGCCAAGCGGGCCCCCAAATTTAATTGTTAGCTTTCAGTGTCCCTCCATGTCCCCTCCCCCCAGTGCTCCCCACGTCAGCTCCTGGCACAGTTAATCAAATGCTGCTGTGGTGCCATTTCAGACCCCCTGGGAGCTGCCTGGGCTCAGCAGGGATGGCAGAGGGGCTCCCACAGTCCCCTGTGTAATGCAACCTTGAGGAGGAGTGGGACCGTGGGGCCGAGTGCTGGTGCCTCAGCAACTTGGCATGGGGAAAAACTGCAGGGGACTGTAACACCCACAGCTCTTAGGGGACAGAACAGGTTGCTTCTTACTGGGGTTTTGTTGATGGGGATGGATTGATGGTCAGAGTTAATTTTGTCTGTAAGATGAGCTCTCTGGCAGCTACCACTGAGTGCGGGAGATTATTGGGATCCTTAATGGGGTACCCTCTTCCCATGAAAACCTACTGACGCCCCACCAGCAGTCATGCTCTATTGCTCAGATTGTGTCATGTTTGCCAGCAAGGTGTGATAAATGTGGCAGAACCAGTTCTGGTGTGGATGAAGGCTGTGTCCACCTTCCTGCCCTGCTGAAGCAGAGGGTACTCTGTGCCCTTGTGCCTTCACTAGGGCATATCTGAGCCACCTCTGGAACCATGTATCCTATTAAGGTTACATCCTACACAGCACTGACCAAGGCATCCTGCAGATGTGTATCTGCAGAGCTTTCCTGAATTCCTGCCCTGCTTGAGCACCTTCCCTGTGAAAGCAGGATCAGGCAGCTCTTTGAAAGGATTCCTCTTTTTGCTCAAGAATTTAAACTCACTGACCATCCCAGCTAAGTGTCCATTTTTTTTTCTGAAAATGCTGGTGCTTGGTGTCCTTTGCTGAGACATTCAGCCTTGCACACCCCTCTGGCACAGGGAAGGGTGCTGGTCAGGCAGTGCAAGTCTGCAGCTCTGCAGTCAGTTTGGGAGGTTCTATCTGATTAAATTTAAGAGGTGAGGTTACCTGGCATCGGGCTTTTGAAGTCCTCAGGCATGTTGTGGAGGCTACAAGAAGGTTATTTGTTGCTCAGAGCTAAAATTTCTTTCTCTTGCTTTGCTAGGTGTTGGCTACCTGGCCCTGAATTTCTGTGGGGTTGCATCTTCAGGAAGGAGTTGCCCCCTGGGCTGGGAATGCCCCAAGGAGGGGCTGGGAAACTTATGCACAGCCCATCACAGAGACACTCCAGCACAGATGGTTGTGATACAGCCAGTCCTGCCTATTTTAGTACACAAGAAAGGAGCTGTTGGGATTGGTGATGCATCTGGTCCAGCCAGGTCCTTCCTCCTGCTTCTCAGACACCTAAAAGCATTGGGCATTGGTGCTCAAATTAGGGCAGCTTCTGAAGTTATTTTTGCAGGATGAGATCTTTGCTCAGAGACCAGATGGCTCCTGAAAAAACAGGGTTTGGGCAGGCCCTGCGGGTCTTGGAAGCTGGACCTCGTGGGTGGGTGTGTGGACTCTCGAAGCATTTCCAGCTCACTGGGACATCCACATGACAGTCACATGGAATTGACGTCTAGCAGGGACTGGCCTGCTTTCCTATGCCCTGTGGGGACAGAGCCATCACCATGTCCATGTCTGGGCCAGGTCAGCCACACTCTGCAGGTCGGGCCCAGCCCAGCCCATCCCAGGTGGACCCGTGGAGCAAGTCCAGCTTGCACTGCCGAGCCCAGCACCCTGGGACTGTGTAGGTGCCTTGACCATGCAGTCACTTGTCTTTTCCCTCTCCCAGCAATGTGCTTGAGCAATGTGCCCATTGTCAGCACATGCAGCTGCTCACAGTGTGCAGCAGAGCCCTCCAGCTCCAACAGAGTCAGCCTCATTACAGCTGGGATGAGGAGCAAGGGAGCCCTGTGGTTTGGGCAATTTCCCCTTTGTGGCCTTTGCTTTTGCTTCCTCTCTTTGTCTCCTTTGCCAGGAAGGCATGGGACAGGCATGCAAAATCAGCTTCCTATCAGGTATGGGACAGTTGGCTTCCATCCAGCAGCTTAAAGATAGCTGGAGAACCCAGAAAGGCTGAAATCCACAGGTTCAAGGGCTTTGTGGTCTCCAAAGGCCAACCTGAAAGGCACAGATGTTTAAAAACCCTCTGTAATTTTCAGGCAAAACTCCACTGTGCACAGTCAATGCTTGCAAAGTTTCTTTGGCTCACAGGAGAGTTGTAGCTTTGGAGAGGGCTGAGAGTAGGGAATCTGATCTGCTTTTTCACTGTGTGCAGTCACGGAGTCAAATTTCTGTTCTTTCACAGGGGAAAGGAAACCGAAACTTTCTCTTCAACTGCTCTTGCTCAGCCTTTGGCAAAGTCAGATGGGAGCCGAACTGGGCTTGGTGCCTCAGAGAGCCTGCAGTTTTCTTATGGTGCTCATAAGAGCAGTTTTGCTGAAAGTTTATGCTAAAACTAGACTTTAGTTGGACTTTTTAAAAGGAATGGAAGTGATTCACTCACAGATTCAGTCCTAACATCTGTAATTGCCTGATTTCATGCTCTATCTGCAGCTTTTCCTTGAGCTGCCTCCCTCTTTTGGAAGCCTGTGAGCGGGACACGCACTTCCCATGGCTTGTGGTGCTCCAGGGTGTGGGGCTGGTAAATGAGCCACCAGTCTTTCCAAAGCCATCGGGAATGATTTTTACTCTGAAGGTGGCTGGATACTGCTGGTCCCCCACCTGCTCAGTCCTTTCCAGCTCTGGGCTGTTTTAAACAGCAGTTTGCAGCAGCCAGTGTGGTTTGCAGGGCTGGGTGAGCCTGTGGGGTCCCTGACAGCTCCTTCAGCTGCATTCCCTTCCTCACTGTAGTCAAGGGACATTCCTTCAAAAGCTTTGCATCGACTTTGAAGGGGGAAGAGCCAAAGACCAAAGCCTGCACTGTCTGCTAACTAACTTGCTTTGGCTCAACAAGAAAGAGTGTGTCCTCTGCAGGAGTCACCCCACTGCTTGTCCCAATGCTCTTGGATGCACGCAGTGCTGGCACCAGGGTGGACTCTACATGCAGCAGAAAGTGGAAGGCCTCCTCTTCCATTGTCAAGGGACAGCAGATTTGCACAATTCCTGCTGCCCTTAGAGGATCCTGAAAGTCATCTATCCACAGGAGTAATTCTCTGTGGGGGTGGAAAGAACACTGACAACTTGCTCTATGGCTTGACTGTAATCACTGCAGAGCCAGCCAGCTACGTGACAGATTTGACTCATACTGGGGAAGAAAACCTTGGTGAGACTTCAGCTTACAGCAGGAAGGGACGGTAGTGATTCAGTAGGGGCTGCTTGTCATATCAGTGTGGACTGGGTGACTCAGTGAGCTCCTGCTTCTGGAGAACCTGTCCTTTGAACGAGCTGTAAGGCAGCAGCATGATTCCTCGTGGTCAGACAAGATCACATGCTGTGTGGTAGGGCTGGGAGGGTTTGTTATCTCCTCTTGGATACATGTTGCCTGCCTTACCTTTGCCAATAGCAGCCATCAGAAGGTAAGTCTTCATTGCTTGCCCTTGGCTGCTCCATAATGTATTATTAAACATACCCAGTGCATCTCCATCAGGAAAAAAACCCCAACAAATCAAACAAAAAAATGGTCAAAGGTATGCTCACTTTGGTATGTAACAGCACAGCCCTTTCCATTGGTGACACCTGGAGCTGGTAGAGCTTCCTGCCAGCCCTGGAACCAGGCACAGCCCCAAGCTCAGAGCATGGCTGGTGCTCCCAGCCCCAGCACTGCTCCGTGCCTGGAGATTGTAAAATTGGTCATGTTTATCTGCCCCCTTTTTTTTTTTTTTTCCTGGAGATATTGTAAATGTGAGATCATCCTCATCAAAGCTGGGTCTGTTTCTACTTTTGATACCTTTCATGGAGGAGCTGAACCCGTGGATTCGAAAGGAGCAGAAGGGCCACACTTTGCCTAGGGAAGCATAATTCGAAAAGAATGAAGGAGAAGGGAAAAGACAGACCGTGAATAAGATTTTTCTTCTGGTGCGTTGGGGGATGTTTGCAAGGAAGTGCCCTCTTTGTCGCAGGAGTGGCCGGAGCTGGTTGCTCCAGCCTCACTCCTGCTGGGCTTCTCCCACGTTTGGATGCGGACAGGAGAAGCCCACAGGCTGTCACACGCAGACGTCATCGGGGGGAGCCCCGAATTTCACGGTGCATTTCCTATTCCCAGTGGACGAAGACCAGGGAGCGTGATGATGCCTTTCAGGACCCGTTTCAGCCCCGGCCGGCGCTGGTCCCGCCTCCCAGGTGCCCGCACACCTCCGAGGGGGCACCCGGGGAAGGGTCTTGGAGGGCGAGCACCCCCCCGCGCCGCGCTTTCCCTGCGCGCTGCCTTGAAACACAAGATTTGCCCCCAGCCCCAGCCCCGGCCCGTGTGTCNGCGGCGATGAGCGACCGCGGCTCCAGGTAATCCCGGCCGGGCGGCAATGAGCGACCGCGGTTCCAGGTAACCCCGGCCGGGCGGCAATGAGCGACCGCAGTTCCAGGTAACCCCGGCCGGGGCGGTTCCAGATAACCCCGGCCGGGCCCTGCGGCCGCCGGCGAAGCGCGGTGCCCGTGGCCGCGTCTGCAGCGCCTCTTCTCCTCCCGACGATGGGAGGATGATGCCGCGGGCAGGGCCGGGGTGCGCCGGTGCCGGGGTTGTCTCTGCGTCTCCGGGGTGCTGCTGCCGTCAGTGACACCTGTGTTGCCGGGCAGTCGGCGGTGGCCGGAGCCCGGTGTCCTGCGGGAAGGATTCCCCGAGCCGCAGAGCAGCGGCTGAAGTTGTGTCAGCGCCGGCACCGGCCATGGACGCGGCCGCGGTGCGTGTGTTCCCCATCTCCCAACAATGCCGCCTCTGGGCTGCGCTTCTGCAGAGGAGTGAGAAATTCTGGGCTATAAATAACTCCGCCTTTTCCTTTTTTTTTTTTTTTTTTTTTTTTTTTTTTTTTTTTTTTTTTTAAATACTCGTTATTGGCAACGCGCATCCGATTGACCCGTTCAGCAGCACCTGCCAA
Source organism: Falcunculus frontatus (assembly GCA_013398115.1). NCBI lineage: Eukaryota > Metazoa > Chordata > Aves > Passeriformes > Falcunculus > Falcunculus frontatus. The sequence goes on from VZRV01005057.1 coordinate 786,583, forward strand.
GTTTTTCCCAAAATCCGTTCAGGGAAGGGTGGTCTCTGCCTGTGCATGCATGGTGGTGCCTGATGCCACACTGGAGCTGGTCCCTGTGCTGGGTTGTCCCTTTGTCCCAGACTTGTACACCAGCCAGCCGAGGAAGTGCTCCAGCGTGATGTCTGGCCGCTCCAGGCTTCCCTCCTCCGGCGGGGGGATGCACTCGGCACGAGTGGCCCCTTTTGCTGGTCATTGAAGCAGTTTTCAGATCCAGTTTTCACCGATGCCAGAAAACGGGCCTTGTTTTAAATGCAGCGAGGTATTTAATGTGGAAGGCTGAGAGAATTAAGGCAGGAGAAGCCATGGCTTCAAAGCGAGCAGCATCTGAAAGAGATGGTGGGCCCGGGCTGGGAAGAGCGGGGTTGTCTGGGGGCCTGCAGCCCCGAGGGGTGTTGAGGGGCTGGATTTTGCCTCTCCCCACGCCGTTCCGTGTGCGGGGTGGGCACAGCGTGTGTCAGGAGTGAACAGCCTGGGTATCTGTGTGGAGAGTTTGGCAAACCCCCTTAAAGGCTCCGTGCCCCTGATGCCCCACCTGCCCGGATCCGACCCCGCGCCGGGCTGCCTGAGAGGGGACGCTGCTTTCTCTTGTCTTTCGGGACACGGTCGAGGATGCGTGCACAGGGAACCTGGAGGCCGGAGATCACCGTGGGCTTTGCTGAACGACTCTCGGGCTGACATGGACCGCCTCAGAACGAGGAGGAGGGGGAGGAGGACGGGCTGTCGGGAGGGCTGGAGCCAGCCTGCTGCCTGCCTGCCCGAGGGGGAGAGAGGGAAGAGGACGCTGCGGCCGGAGGGGTGATGAGACCGACTTCCCCGGCTCCTCTCGTGTGAATCCACCTTCTCTGTGGCTGTCAGGCGGGGAGGAGGGGGCTCGGGCACAGCTCCGGAGCCGCCCGGGAGGAGGACGCTGTGCCGAAGGAAGTGTGGCACATGGCTGCAGAGGAGCGTCGGGCTGCCAGTCACAGGTTACCCAGCGATGTGAGCAGAATACGGAGTTAATTATGGGTAATGGGTTGTAGGTCTGGGACTAGTGGGTTGTTCGAGGCCGGGTTGTGAAGGTTGCCGTGGTAGGTTATGTGTATGGAGGAGAGGGATTGACCTGAGCTGAGTTTTCTGCCGTAAGCCTAGGCTGGTGAGGGAGGGTGATGTTTGTGGCTGTATAGAGCTGCATGGGTTGGAGCTGCATTCCTTGAGCGTGGAACTGGGCAGAGGAGCTGGTGGCAGGCACGGTGCAGGGGGCTGGGGCTGGCGGCTGGCTGGCTTCATAGCTGGGGGGCTGCAAGCAGCTGCCTCTGGGCTGCAGAGGAGGTTGTATTCTGAACCAAGATCTGCATGGATGGCATTTCTTCACTGAGTGACTCTGGATAACTAAAAGTAAGTCTCAGTAGCTCCTATGAGCCTGAGCTCCTGTTACAGGATTAAGTTTCAGGCCTCATGGGCCACTGCTTGCAGCAGCAACAGTTTGGGACGCAGCTGTGGCAGCAGTGCTGCAGGAGGCAATATCCAGGGTGAGCTCCTTTGGTTGTCACAGGCCCTGAGCTTGGGCCTCCTTCACCTCAGGGCTTTAGCACAAGCATGCTGGCTTTTTGTAGGGACTAATGGGGGATTTGTGCCCTCTAAACCAACAAGCCCAGCGAGACTGCGTAGGAGGGTTCCCCAGAAGTTGGTGAGCATTTTGCTTCTGACTGCAGGGAGGAGAACTTTACCTTTCCAGGTAGACTGTTGACTGGGTAATTTCTCTGTAAGGATCTGACCAAAACTCAGAAAACATGTGGAAGTTGGAGTCCGGATTGTCCTGTGTGTCTTGAACCGACTTACAAGGTCTGGAAAAACAAAATTGGGCACAAGAGGTTGTCTTCCTCCAGCCCCCCGTACTTCTTTGCAGGTTTTGTACATATAGTTACAGGGATAGATGAGACATTTTCAGCTCTTCAACATATTGTTGGTCATAACAAACCCATCTTTTGTGTTAGCCATCTTCTGGTCTGGCAGCATTTGCTCTTAGAGAAGAGCTGGTTTGTGGGGATAGTCCCATTTTCACTTCCTGTTCCCTTTGCCTGAAGCTTTCTTCTCTTTTTCTTTTAATACTCTAATTGTGACTGTGGATCCAAGCATCCCTGGAGCTGCCAGTGTTCTGGGATCAAAACCAGCTGGGAATCTGAAGGTCTTTCAGAACTGCCTACAACTCCTCCTTCATTTTAGCCATGTCTGCACAGAACTGGTTGCAGGGGGGATGTTGCCAGATTTGGCTTCCGCTGCCGCTCTGGTTGGACTCCCTGTGACTTTGGGACATTAACAGTGCTGTCACTTTGTGCCTCTCTGGTTTGAGTACTGATTTCTGTTCCTTGCTGTGCTACACAGTGGGCAGGCAGGAGCCCACTGTGATCTTCCTCTTTCATTACCATCCTTAGCTCATGCCAGAGGTGCTTGAAGCTTTTCTCCCAGGAACTTAATGGGGAGGGCAGCAGTAGAAAAGGAGAGAGGAACATGAATTAACTTTCACCTGCAGAAATAAACCTTTTCACTTGCCAGTGCTATTTTGTGTTTAGCTAGCGTTTTCTCCCTGCAGCTCTCTTTTGTCTTTTACCTTTCAGACACAAATAGTTGAGCTTGTATATCTTCTTTTATGTTGGCTTTGATTTTTGTGTTCCTTGAAGAATGGCATTAGGCCGAGTGGTAATTGGTAGGTTTCACTGGGCCTGGGTCAGCACAGGTAGAGACACTGATTTGAATGTCTTATCTCAGACCTGCTGTTGCTGGTTGTCTCCTGCTCCTAGCAGTAATTTTATAATGGAAAAATATGACAAAAGTATCTCTAGTTTGCTAGTGCATAGTTTGAGTGCTTGGAGTTCTGGAGATTGTTTCCAGGTGAACATCAGCAACTGCTTGTATGCAGTGAAAAGCAAGTGTATCACTGTGCTTTGTTGGAGACAGCCAAAAGACTTTTCATTTTGCATGTTCAGTTGCACTGCTCCAGCTTAGCTCTGACAGTGCACTGTTCATGAGTTGGCTTCCTGGGTTTTCTGAGACAGGGAATTGGGCTACAAGGTGGCACTCACTGCTTCAGGCTCTGTGGGATGTGGCAGGTGGGTGCACCTTGCTCTGGGCAAGAACCATGGCATCTGCCCTGTCAGTCCTACTGACAGGCATCCAGAATGCTGTGATGTTGTTGATGCAGTCTCGTGTCCCCACCTTCTGGAGCTCTCGACCCCAGGAAGACTTGGGCAGGGGACAGGCAGGCCTACAAGCACTCCAGGACATTGGCTCCTGGATTGGGAGGATATTTGTGTCAGCATATGGCACCTGCAAGCCTGGCTCTTGGAGCACTGGGCTAGGTGCACCTCCAGGTACCCTGATGTCCAGTCTTGTATCATCCCTTCCAGAGGCAGACTTGGAAATCATGTCCCTCTTAAACGGGGGCATGTCTTGCTCAGTTGGGAAACCTCTGCCGTGAATGTTGCTTTATTTTGCTCTAAAGACTTATCATTACGATTGTGTGCATTAAGTATTCAAGGGTAAAATAGTGTTGTTATATATTTAGTGTGCTCATTTCCCAGCGTTAGGTTTATTGTCAGTTGCTTATCTAGTAGTGTGCTGACAGATGTGACTGAGTCTTGAGGGATGCAGAGCAAAGCACGTCTTTGCCATGGAGTCTTTGCTGCCAGTTCCACAGTTGGAATAGTTTTCAGTGCCTCCTCGTGCTGGGTTTGGGGCTCGGTGGGGTACAGTTGCTCTGATACAGCACTATAAGGCTCATAAAGATGGGGAATGGCAAAGGTAAGGTTGGATACATATCCTTTGCTCTGCTCTGGTCATGTGTACTGTTTTATTGCCATCAGAAGCAAATTAGGGCAATTTAGATCCAAAACATGCTCAAGGAATCTTTGGGTAATTTCATGTTTCTTTATTGTCCCAATGGCAAGAGTGTGCTTTCTCAGGGAATGGAAACAAAGATTTGGATGTGACCCCTTGACTTCTGAAAGTGACACCTGGCACATGGAACAGTGAGCTCTGTGCTGTGGTCCAGCTTGCTTCTCATGCATGTGCTTGGCTTTGCCACAACTCAGGGTACTGCAATGTCATTTTTGTCCAGCCGTACATCCCCATAAGCCTGAAAAAAACTGCCATTTCAACATTGCAGTACGGCACAGACTCCAGAGCCAGGCCATTCTCATTTCCTTTCTAATCTTCAAGTGTTGAAAATACTCTGGCACCTTAGCAGGCTCAGTGTTGCTCTGCAGGGTGTATGCACAGTTGGGTGCACGTGACAAGGGGAGTACTAAAACATTTTCTTGCTGTGTCACCTGAGTGGGCTCATTTCTCCAGACAGTGCTGTTGAAGGGGCAGCAGCTGTGCGCCTCCCACCCCCAGTCTCTGTCCATTTGGTGGCATCAAAAAATTAGTTTCCTTTATTTAGAAAGGGCAGTGGAAATTACTTCTCTGTGTCTCTCGAAGGGACTGAAAGGCCTAATGTTTTCCATTTTCTGTCTCCTCCTTCTCTATTCCCTGTTGTGAAGGAGAAAATCCTCCAGATCAGAAATATTCTAGGCGCTTCCCTGCAGAGAGTCTTGATTCAACCTGCAGTGCCCAGATGCCAGCTCATATTTATCAGGTGCATCCAGCCATTCCCCAGATGAATCACAGGGCTGCTGGTGCATGGTAAACCTGAGAGGGAAAAACTGAAGGCACACAATTAAAATCCTGGATATTTGCTAAAACTGTTTTTAGTGTCTCCTGCCCTCACAGGCAGAAGATTGTGGACTTGGATTTGGGATGCTCTTGATGTGCCACCAGAAAAGCTGTCAGATACATGCATGCAGAAATGGAGGCTTGGGAAATGCTTTTAATTGTGATTCTGCTCTGCACAACACAGATTGTCATGCTTTGAGCTCAGGTTTGTTTGTATCAGGGACAGACACTGATACCACAGCTCCTATTGGTGCATGAATATTTCAACAACTGAAACGATGCCTGCTCCAGAAAAGAGCTGCTTACATCCGCGTTTGATCTTTTTAGCAAGCCTAGCCAGCTCAGGTTGGCATCCTGGTTATTTATTTCCTACAGATGTGGTCTACATTAGCTGTGCTGTGCTATGACTCTCCTCTCTTCATTCCAGAGAATTCAAGCTGGGAAGAAGTGAGATTTCTAGCAAGAAAAAAGACTAAAGCAGACAGAATTTGCTCCCTGGTTTGTTTCTTTTTGAGGAAGGCACCTTGCATTTTGTAGGATGCGTGGACCAGAAAGAGGTGGGGTAATATTTGGAAGTATCTAGAGTGGTAGTCCATGGGGACAGTCTTCTCCCTTCATTTCTGTCCCATATCCTGTACCACACCTTCTCTCCATGCTCTTGTTCTCTCTCCACTTCTTCTTGAACCAGGGAAATGCAGAATCCTCCTTTTTAGTGGCATTAATGAATAATGTTTAGCGCTTCAGGAGGAGTAAGCTGAGACTGGAGTCTTTTCTGCAGTATCTTGACAGTTCACACACAGAGGCTGTGTCCTGGACCCTTCTTGAAAGCTATAATGATACTGAAATGCTGGAACTTCTGCTGCCTTTGTGTGTTTCTGAAGTAAATTGTCCACAAAGCATCTAATTAGGGGGCACTTATATGCCCCAACTCGTAATGCAAACAGGACTTTTGAGCAACCTGCTCTTCAGGGCATGCCCTGTCTTCTCCCGTGGTCTGTGGAGCACTCTGGACACTCAGGGTGAATGCCAGTCTCTTTCATGTAGTAAGGAGAAGCAGTAAGAATCTGGTTACAGGGTAGTTTTCCAGTTCTAAGTCCTTGATTTGGTAAGCTCTCTTTCCTCTCACTTGGTGGATGAAGTTCCCAGGCCCATATGTGACACAAGAGGTCTGTTACCTGATTCTTGAGTACTTTTTGAGCTGCATTTCATGTTGTTTGCATTGCTGATCCCAGCAGAATGGCAGAGCCTGGCCTCTTGGGTACACCTGAACACATGTGACTCTTAGAACTGTATCTATTGCAGTGCTTATCCTGAGTGTAATTGCTTGAGTACTGGAACAGGAATTGCACATAGCTGTGTTATGTACCCACAAGCAGTCTGGTAAACATAATCTCAAAATCAACCCATAACAGGACTAGCTTTTGGGCAAGGAGAGGAAAAAATTGTGCTCTTGCATAATCCAACAGCCTCTAAAGCGCAAGTTCTCATCAGACTGATGCCTTTTGTTGGTGGGGTCATTAGGCTGAAGATACCTTGCCCTGGTCTGCCTTGCAGTGTTGATGAGGCATTGCATTGTGATCCACGGAGCTGGCTGTGTCTGACTGCTGATCCCCCTTGCTGTGGAAAGGGTGGCTCAGGCTCCCTCCTGTGCTCACTGGAATTTTGAATGTTGGTGCCAGAAGGCAGTTAGCAGTAGGTGCATGCTTCAAGCATTTTTCTGCATTCTGAGGATCTTGAAGCATATTTTCTGTGAAAACTGTTTTAAAGATTTACAATAAATGGCTAAAAGTCAGGCCTGGAAAAAAAGCAGAGATGTGTTAAGGCAGGGTCTGACTGCTCCAGGGGGGCTGGGTGCCAGGTTGACTCGTGTCAAGCACAGTGGAAACAAAAGGATGAAGTCAGATGCCCAAGGTCATCAGTAGGGTGCTGTCAGACCAGTGGAAGACAGCAGTTAGAAGCAAACATGATTGAAGTTTTGTGTCCTAACTCACCGTGGGGAATAGTGGTGGGTGGTATGGCTGGCGACCTTGAAAACCGAGCCTAGTAGGTGCCTGAATGGGTCTGTGGCAACTAATGAGAACAATTTCCATCCAGCAGTGCCAGGGAGAGAAGAGCCTTGGCATCCTGAGGCCACAAGGCTCATTTGAAACACACAAAGTGAAGGAGTGACATGTTGGCTGGAGAATTGCTACTTATGATATGTTAGGTGTTAAATGCATCCGACACAGGGAGCTTGTGAAAAGGTCTGGATTCAGGATGTGCTTGTGCTTAGCAGAAATGTTCTGTTCTGTGACTGCTGTGAGCAGAAAGACAAGGCCCTCCAGCCCCTGCTCAGCTGTTGCAGACTGATGCCAAGCCGAGTGTTGTCAGGTTGCCATTGCACACTACACAGGTGGCCACGGAACACCGTGGGATTTGGAGTGGAAGATGTAGGGATCCCTGGGGACTGGGGATTTAAAGGTGCTTTCGACCCTTTACATTGCATTTTGCTTGTGAGTGTTTGGGAGGGGTGTCCTTGTATGCGTATATATCATATGGAAATGGATTTTGAGTTGTGTGTTTTGTCTGAATTTAGAAAAGGAGTGATTTGGAGAAAGAATCCTCCAGGAAATGCTGCTTTTGCAAGCGCAGGCCTCTTGACTGTGATTTTTGGGGGAGGAAGGAGTGGGAATGAGGGGGAGGTTCACTGAGGTTTTCTTCTTTTCTTGTTGCGTTTTGGGAAAACTCCAGCCAAGGCCCACATACAGTCGGATGAATCAGCCTCCCTTTTGCCATAAGTAATTGGCAGCTCTAGCTGCAATGCAGTTTTGATGTATGGCTAATACACTTTTCCTTAGTTAATTGAGAAGAAACACTGCAGTAGACGCATGATGTTGAGTTGGCCTTTGTATGGAGTCTTGGAGCTAGTAGGGAGATACTGTAGGCTGCTCCTTGAGAGGCTGGAATTTGCTGCAAATGATATTCCATACTCTAGTCTGAAGGCTGTCATTGCTGTTCATCTGCTATAGAAAATACATTTCCTGTCTCATACACGTGTAGAGAGCACTGTAAGTTGGCACATGGCACTGTTACTCAGTGCAGGGTTTCCTTGGAAGAGTCTGATTTTATAACAACTTCAACAGAATATTCATGCATTTAGATGAGTGGCTGTTCCTATGCTGACAAATAAAGCATTTTGGCCTTCTCATATTTCTGTAACAAAATGAAAATCACTTGTTTTCTAAAGCATCTGGTGCCAATTCAGATTCAGAGCTTTCTGTGTCTGCTCTAGGATTTCCACTGGGCTCAGAAAACTTACCAGACAAGCTCAGCATTCACCACTGGAAGTATCTGGAGTAACTGGAGGGCTTTCTTGTCCTGGAAACAGGACATGGAGCAGTTGCCCTTGGCGAACTAGGACTTGCTAAATGCCTTGTATTTCCTGTTGGAAGCCTATTTTTACATGGAAGGACTATATTACTTTCACAACTATAGTATCTGCTGGTAAATATTTGCTTTAATAACATACGCTTCACTTTAGCAGAATATCAACAGTGCAGTGAAATAAGTGTGCTGTACTGGGGCAGTAGCATCAGTGTTCTTTTACAGTGTTTTCAGTGGTAAATACCATACCTATTAGTTTCGTAGCATTTGAAAATTCATTAGAAAGAAGTCCCTTTGAGGAACCTGTAGTCACAAATGTGATTAACTCAGCCTTGGAGTTTTAGTCATGGCCAAAGCTTCGTTAAATGTTGTCTAAAAAAAAAAAGAATAAGCCTGGCCTTGGGTTATTCTTTCATGGGATTGCTTCATATGCAGGCAGCATGTGGCTTTCCTCCCTCCAGTTGTTCTGAGGTGGAAGAAAACAAGTACAAATGCAAAGTCTTAACAAGGGGCAAATGAAACAGTTGGCTCTGTAGCATTTTGCACCTGAAGTGAAACACAGAAATGGCTCTTTTTGCCATGCACCTTTGTAGGGTACGGAAAGGACTCTTGGATGTTTGAAGATACAAGCACAGAGAAAGCAGCATGGCATCTCCTTTCCATGCATACTTAGCTGAGGAACACCCCTGCTTGTTTGATTCAGTGTGTTACATGAGTCTGGAGAGGGGTTGTATCCAGGCCAGCTGTGCTCTTTCTCTCTCCAGTTCACTGGACAAGTGTTTTATGTTTTCTTCAGCATAACTTTAAATGAGCATTATTTTATCCCATTTTGGAAAGGAACTGGTATTTTTACAACTCAGGCTGTCATATAACTAACCTTTTTCTTTCCTGAACAAGGTCATTACATCATGATGCAGTAATCCTCTGTCTGTGGGATAAACCATCCTCTCTCTGTGTCTCTGTCTGCTGCTCTTATCTGTGTTTGCTCTTTCTTAAAGTGTGAATAGTGGGGAGGAGACATGAGAGGAGAGAAAAAGTTTTGATTCTGGCCTGTTAAACTATGTTTAGAGAGAATAATGCATGGGTTGTGAGATGCAAAGGACTGTTGTCTCAGAGCTATTGCTTTGATACTTTATCCACAAAGAGAAGCTCCACAGTCTCAAGTCAGAAGAGCCTGGGGATGAAATTACACCTTTGCCAGGCTATGACAGGTTAAACTTTATGGAGATGGAGGTAGCAAATTATCCACAGACTGAATTGCAAAGGAGGGCTTTAAAATGGGCTTTAAAAACCTGCTGGGGAGATTAAGTGGATAAAAATAGTTAGTTCTTGTGTCCCTCTTTTTGTCGGTAGTGCTGAAAGCAATCTGTGAAGGAAGGAGGGACAATGTTATCTTGGTCTCAGCCTAGAGGAACCCGAGGGATGGAGCAATGGCACTGTGGGTGGAATGGGGAAGAACAGGAGCCAGCAGCAGGGCCCAGCCGTCTTGCTGCCTGTCCCATTTCCTGGCCATTAGACTAAGCTGCCTCCCTGCTTGTTGCAGTTTCTAATTTGTCTTGGATGTGTCTGTGTACTTTTTCCCGAGTCAGTTTACACCACAATATGTCATTCATGGCTAGTCTGGGGTGTGCCCAGTGAGGTATGGTTCATAACTATTTTTGACTCACTTACAAAGGGATTAGGTGACGTGGTTGCCTGGACAGCAGGGGCTGTACTTGGTGACCCAGTGGGTCTCTCCCAGTCCTATGTAACCTGAGGTGATGCCATCTAAGCTGCAGCAAGATGCCAGTGATGTAATTTCAGACTGTCTGGCCTGAGCGCCAGTGAAGGCAGGGAGGCTACACATGTGTAAGACAGGCCAAAGCAGAAGATAGACACAGTTTGATTTGAAATGAAACCAGGTAACTGAGCAAAGTAGAGCAGGTGTATTAGTTGTTGATTCCATCTTTCACCTGCTCTGAGGGGAAATAGCCCATACTTATTTTACTGAACATCTCTGAGTCTGTTGCAGATTAAGACAAATAACTGAGTTGAGTCATCAGGTTGTAGTGTCTCAACAAACTACTTAAAAAGATGTCAGGTCCTCTCTGTGGGTGGATGTTAAAGTGGCAGAACTATCAGAGAAACACATCTAAAATCACATGAAGACCTCACTGTGAGCATCATGCCAGGTTTGTGGCAGTGATAGAGCACATGTCTTCCAGACTGGAAGTGATAGACGCCCGTAGCTGTCAGCAGGACAGGACTATGATGGACACCTAGCAGGTCGTGCTGGCGTGGGCACAGTGCTGCACTCACGTGCTTTTGCAGCTCTCAGAGCAGACACGTGCATCAACTTGCTTGGAGTGCAGGCAGGGAGCTCAGATCGGGCTGCGCCCATCTGTGGGGACTTAGCTGTGGCTGAGCAGTCCCTGCTCCAGTCAAAAGGGACACCAGTAATAACCACTATATCCTCAAGATAATATTTCTGTGCTTTTTGCTTGTCCTTAATTTATTAAATCCCCAAATCCAAGGGTCTTCTTATGGAGATTACATGGCTAACAGTATTTGCATCCATGTTTCATCTGTACTGACTCTGTTGATGCAGATAGGCTCTGTATAGTTTGGTCCAATGTCAGTGTTTTAATGGAGAAGGGGAGATTTCTAAATTAGATTGATTGTGCTCTTTTATTGTTTTCTGTTACTAGAAAAATTCTAGCAAATGAGTGTGTACTAATTTGTTTGCATTATTGGTTTGCATCTGTTGTATTCAGTGCAGGGCGGATAAGAACCTTTGGACTCAAATTCCAAGGGAATGACCATGTTTGAGAAAAACCATGGTCACAGCAGCACTGTCCATTGACTGACTTTCCAGCAACCATTTTTTTTTCTGCCACGCTAAATTTCAGAGCAGCATTGATTTTTACTTCTTCATATAACTTGTGATTTGCTGAGTTACAAGTAACAGCAGGTTTCCCCCATTATTAAGGGATCATTCTGCATAGGTGTTTGCTTTGCAGCAGCTGAGTCAGCAGCTGTGGAGGCCAAGGAGCCAAAGATCTCTGGAACAGGAGTGGCCTACTGGTGGGCCAGCTCCAAAGTTTAAGATCACCTCCTCAGGGTGGGAAGCTTCCCCCATCAGGCTTTGTGGTTCTATGCAGATTTGGTCTGTCTGGTTGGCCTGTTGGCCGTACGCCCCTGCTATCCCTTAATAGGTTATAACCCCGCCTTCTCTCCGCCCCTGTACCCTCAAACCATTGGTTACTGGTGCTCTGCCCACCTCCTTTCTGTACCCCTATATAAGGTTGTCCCAGCCCTCAGTTCCAGTTCTTCGTCCATGGAAGCTTTCATTGTGGTACAATAAACCCTTCGGAACTCTACACGAGGAATCCCTCCTGACTCTTTGCCTCTGGTAACGCATGAGCTATCCAGCTCTGTGTGTGCTTTCGTGCCTCCGTCGGCACGGGTGTGAAAGTTGGCCAGTGAGCGTGTTACACGGCACCGCTGGGGTGATCCCCTGCCAGGGACGCTTTTGGGAAAACACAGCGACCTCTCCACTGTCCACCCACCCCGCGTTCTGTGTGCGTGTTTAAAAGCTGCAGAATCACATCGTAAAAAGAAAGTCCTCTAAACATGCTTAGCTGAGTGTAATACCTTTCCTTTTGCACTTAGTTTTAAAACCAAATATAAAAATAACTCTCGGTGCTTTGATGTGGATTCCTAGTTTTTTCATCGATGCTATTAATATTGTATGCCCAGTTGCTCTGTGGTGGGTGTCAGTGCTCTGTAACAGCAGCCATCTGTGAGAAAGGAGCTGCTTCCTGGCGTGGAGTAAAATTTAGGCCAGCTGTGGATGCTGGAACCACATCTTAGAGACTGTTCCTCTGGACTCTCCCTTCCCTGTGCTTTGCCTGAGACTCGGCACTGAGCAGAATTTCTGGTACCCAGGATCCCACAGCCTGTGGAGCTGCATTTCTGTGTTAATGTCTGAGCCTCACACTCTGAAGGCGGAAGGTAGGGCCTGAATTACTGCCACATTGGGCTTGTGCTGGTGGCATTCCAGAAAGCTGGTTCTCCTCAACTCGAGGGACTCGCCATGCTCTTGTTCAATTTGAGCAGTACTCCCCCTGCACCCATTCAGCACAAGTGGTGCATTATGGGTCTTGTGAAACAAGTGAAAATGCAATTGCAGCTCTGGCCTGATACTCTAGAGGAAGCCAGGATTTTTGTGGTTTTTTCCTGTGATGTTGGGAAAAACATTATCTCTCTGTCCTTTAGCTTTAATTTCTAGGTATATAAACTGGTTAGAATTGAGAGAGCAGGGGAAAATAAACAAACTGAGTAGCATCCCAGGTAAGTCTTAGATGTAGAGGATGTGTGTCTTGCCCTATGCTGAATTGTTTTGCCGTTAAACTTCTGGGATCTGAATGGCTTTCCAAGCCTGTGTAAGAGCTCCCACAGAGAGGACCTGACAGATTACTGTCAGCAAAAAAATAGTCTGTCGGTACTGTTTTCTTAGTCTGAGTTAAGTACCTTGGGGTGTCATGACACACCTTCTAGCCTAGAGGACAGTCCTTATGAAAAATAATGATCATTGGCCAAATTCTGCCTGCAATTACGTGGTCTGACCTCAACTCATTTAATTTACAGAATTGTGATTTATAAAATAGCTGTGTTTAATAACGCATCAATTCCTACCTTGCTGTGACATCCTCGATGGCATTTGCAATCGGAACATGGTCTCAGGATTTCTGCTGTTTTCCAGCACACGTTCTTCCTTTCTGTAGCTACCTTCAAAGTCCTTTCCCTCTCACAGGATTTCCTTTCTCAAGAGTTCTTGGGACAGGCATTTTGCAGATCACTGCAGGCATAAGCCAGTTACTCAGAAAAGGGCTTCAATCCTGGAGATGTTTCCTTATAGACAGAGGAAAGAATACATGGTTCTGCTCTCTATGCAGCCTTTGGAAGAATGGAAACTTGTTTCTTTGAGGGCAAACAAACCTTCTGCAAAGACCTGGGAAGTGATTCATCTCCATTTACACAGTCTGCAGTATCGGTTTGTCAGACTGGGATCATATGTTGCACTTTATGATATAATGCCCCTGAATGTAAATTAGATCAAGACACTCTTAAAGTTTGCAGCAGCCAAAGTTATATTAGTGCTGATGATAATTGCTGAAAGAGTGTAATGATTACCCAGATAATCATGGCTGAGTTCCATCAGAAATGCTGAACACTCACCTTCTGATAAAGGGCCCAGCTTTCAACTGTTGCGAGACTTTGCTGAGCTGGGAATGGTGCAAGTCCAGAAAACTGGCACAGATTCTGTCTTGGTGGCTTGTCAGATACTGGCCTCATGGAAATGTTTTGTGGGATCAGAAGACAGATCAGAACGGGATTTATGCTTTCTTTCTCTCAGACTTCTATGCTATAGAAATCAGTGGAACTAGTCAGAGGCAGAGGGGCAGAGCAACTTTCCTCTTCAGCTCACAAGTCATCAGAGATTTGTATTATCTGATGTGAAACCTGTTTCAGACTTAAAGGAATGCAATCCCAAATCCTTCAGCAGCTCCCAGTTTTTCCATTGCAAATACCAGAACCACTGTTTAACTACTGCTGTGGTGGTCTTGGAGACCAGAACCTGAATGGTCTGTGGAAGCACCAGGATCTGTCTCAGTCATGTAGGATCAGAGAATCATAGAATGGCTTGGGTTGGAAGAGACCTTAAAGATCATTTGGTTCCAACCCCTTGCCATGTGCAAGGACACCTTTCAGGAGAGCAGCTTGCTCAGAGTCCCAACCAACCTATCTTTGAATGCTTCCAGGATTGGGACATCCACTTTTGTGGGCAACCTGTTAAAAATACAGAATGTTTCATGAATCTAGGTGGGTTCTTGGTAGTGAAGATATTAATCTTGGCCAGGGCCTGAAGGTAATGTGCAGGTATATGTGCTCAGTAAGTCTAAGTAGCTGCTGCTTGGAAGATGAGTAGAAGTATTTGCTTCCCACGTGGAGGGGGAGGCACATGCAACTGGAGCTGGATTCCAGTTGGAGCTGAGCACTGCCTTCCGTGTGCACCTGAAATGGGCAGTAATTTCTCTGCTGCATTACTGAATCCCATCATATTTTTTAGAAATTTATGGATAAGATGTTTAGCACAGGAATTTTGTTCCTGAATCAGATATGGATTCAGGTGGAGGCCTTGCACGAGGAGCAAATGAGCTGTGCAGTGAGGTCTGGCAGTGTTTTCTGATCAGGCTGGTATGTCTTTCTGAAGAAAGAGTGAGAAGAGCTTTGTTTTGACAAAGAGGGCGTGGAGGCTCTCTTTTGTTGGTAGAGGCTATTTGTTGACTCCTTCATAAAATCCTTGATGGAAGAAGGAACTTTTTATTGGTGGAAAGTGCTCATGCCAAGTAAAACAATAAGAGGTGGTGGCTTGAAATAGAATTAAGTATTTCTAGGAGAAGCATGAAATGCATTCTATTTTCAATGTGTGCCTTAATGCCTCATCTTAAGAGTTTCCTTGATAGCATTTCTAATCATCAGACCTGTGTCCATTCTCTATGACTAATAGTTGCAGCTTAATGACACATAATTGTATTGGTTCTTTATCACTCAACTTGCCAAGTTGTTTATCTCTTGGAAGGCAGGATGGAGAGGAGAATTTATTGCCTCACAGTCTCTTGATGTTCTGCAATGCAAACACATATTTTGCCAAAGCCTTTGGGAAGGTGCATTATCAGAAATTGTAGGTGATTGCACACCTAGAAGTAAAGATGTTGCACACTACCTGCACTGATCATCTTGCTGAGTCCTTTTAATGTCACGTTACGCTACAGCCACAGAGTTTGGTAAAAAGATTAGTGAGGAAGCTGAATTTAGATAAACACTAATTTTTGATGTGTGCACATACATACACATGAATTGATTTTTTTGACAGCTATTGCCAGCAAGCCATCAAAGCAATTTTTTTACTGAGGGTAGGTGAGTCAGGAGTAGAGGTGTGTAATTCCTGGGGCACCAGAACAAGTGCAGTGTTCTCTGCTGGGGCAAATGGTGATGCAGCAGTTAGAGGGGAGTGCACCTCTCCTCCAGCTTCTCCATGGAAGTCAGCGTGGGCCAGCTGCTCGACAGGGCAGTGTGAGGGTGTGTGTATCTTGTGCTGATGTGCCTGCTGGAAAAGCAAACTTGGGAGCACCTTTCAGAACTGCAAGCACAGCTTTGGCAGCAGAGTAGATGTTTCTTTTGTCTTAGTGTGGGAGGAGGAATCACTGTAGAATCATAGAATGGTTTGGGTTAGAAGAGACCTTTAAGACCATCCAGTTCTAACCCCCCTGCCATGGGAGACCTTCCACTAGACCAGGTTGCTCAGGGTCCCATCCAGCCTGACCTTGAGCAGTCCCAGGGATGAGACAGCCACAGCTTCTCTGGGCAGCCTGTGCCAGGGCATCACCGCCCTCACAGTAAGAAATGTCTTCCTAACATCTAATCTAAACCTGCTTTCTATCAGTTTGAAGCCATTCTTTCTTCTCCTATGACTACATATCCTTGTAAAACATCTCTCTCCAGCTCTCTTGTAGCCCATTTAGGTACTGGAAGGAAGTTCTGGGCTTGTCAGAAAAATGGGAGCAGCTTAACTGTTTCACTTATAAATCCTCTGCTTTGAGTGGTGTAGACAGCCAGTGTAAACATGCTTGCACAAATTCCAGCCTTTGCTTTGATCCGTTTTGTGGAATTGGATTGTCAAACTAAGTAGTACTGGCTGCTGAAAGAGTTAGGCCAGCATTTAGATGTGTTGGCATTGCAGTTTAGATTATAATAAGTAATTTTCCAGGGAGAGTCTGGCCAGTATGTTCCGTGTTGTCAGTTGGGTGAAGACCTGAAGGAAAGGCTGGTGAGCTCCAGTAGATCCAAGTCCTGGTGGTCCTCCCCTCTGGTGGGAGTTACCATCCTTAGAGCCAAGTTGCCACAATGTCTGCCTCAGCATTTGTTGCTGTGGAGTAGGAAAGTTATCCCAAATCCCTTTGGTGGCACTTTAAGTTAAGTCAGCAGATGCTACACAGAAGTGGTTTAGTACAGAGACATCTTCCTTTCTGCCAGCGTCTCTGGGTGAACGGGAGCTTTTGGCAGAAGGGCTGCTTCAGACAGTCTCACGGGACACAGTTATGTCACACGGCTGCCTTTGCATGTTAAGAGCGTGTGGCCCTGTGCCCATCTCCAGAGCTCTCTTAAAAGGTTCTAGGCCAAGATCATTGTTCACTTGCTATAACTCACACGTTGTGCTTGGAGGAAGTGATTTGTGTTGAGTCCAGCATCACAGATTCCTATGAAGGATAGATCCAAGTTGCCTGTTGCACGTATGTCAGATAGCCACAATAATAGTGGGAAATAACAGCACTCCCTCACCTTCTACCTTTTCTAAGCACTCACCAGTCATTAATGAATTAATAATCTGCACAGAATCCCTGGGAGGTGGCCAGCAGGTTGGTTCTTTGTTGGAGGGAGATTGAGTGAAGATCTGACCTCCCTGGACTCTCGACAGCTCATCTTGTGATACCCTGGTTGCTGTGTATACACAGCACCACTCACAGGTAAGTGGAACCTGAGCTCTTCCCGTTGTAGGGCCAGGTAGGAAATGGTTTTATCTTTGATATCTCCCTGGAACCAGGGTCTTTTAAAGCTTTTCAGGAAAGAGTGGGAGTGGAAGAAATGCTATTAAGTTTTTACAGAGGAGTGGAAAAATTGTTCTGGGGAATCTGTATGCCCTGCCTTGCACCTACAGTGCTGGTGCCTGCACTAAGCCCAGGTTTCCCAGCCCCAATTCTGTGCTTTCTTCAGCTGCTAAGAGAACAGAAATGCTCTTCCCTCTCTGTTTTGTCCAGAGACACATCCTTCTGATGAAGCCTTCCAGAACAGTGGCATATTCCCATGAAAAGATTCTCTTTCAAGCCACTGACATGTAACTTGCTGAAAAATTCATGACCAGTTCCTGTCAGAGACCTTGGCTTTCCCATGAGCATGGCCTGTGCCTGTCAGATGCCTTCAGGGGGGCAGAATCTGAAGCACAGGATCAGTCCCAGGTGACCAGGGATTTGTTTCAGCATAATTGTAGCCACTGAGAAACAAGGGAATTGAGGCACATTGTAATTATGCAATTGGCCGGAGTCCCCATGATAAGTCGGTTACAGAGCAGATGAGAACATCCGATTCTTGGCATTTCCTCCTGTGCTCCTGCACAGGGAGGCAGAATGGGAAAAGTCCTTCTAATTTTTGGATTTGATTTGTGTACTGAAGGCTGTTTGAAAGGCCTTAGCTCCCATTAAGAAATTACGGGGATCTCAATAGTAGAATTAATTTTTTGAAAGAAATCGGCAACTAAGAGATATAGCTGAAGATCGGGGGATCACAGGTCAGGGGCTGCAAACATGCAGAGGGGATGTGATCAATTTACATAGTAGGAGAGTGTTCAATAAGGAATGTGGCCAGGTGCACCTGTATCTAGACCTGTAGGCAAGTATTTAAATGTCAGAATATGAAGGTGAACATGTGCAGCAGTACACTAGGGCAAGAGATGATGTTGCTGTCATTGTTTTCAACTGACAGTGATTTCTATTCCCTGGAGTACAGGAGATGATTTGTACAATTTAATTCAGAATATAGATTTGACGTATTAGGTGCTGTGTGTACAGGGGGCAGAACCAGGGCACTCCAGTTGTGTTTCTTAGCTGCAGACCTTACAACTGCTGGTGGTGAATGCTGGGCTGCAAGAGGAGGAATTTGAGCTCTCGAGGTGTATTTCAGGGACAGGTGGTGGCATGTTTGTTAATTTATATCATTTTTGCCTCCATAGATTTATTAGGGCAATTTGGAATGGTAATTTGATCTCTGTGCGTAGATTTCCTAATTTGTAGGCTCTTTGCAGACTGGTGGCTGTGCTCTGGCTGGCTCAGGTCAGCTGCGTTCAGCTTCTGATGCCAAGGGGGAGCTCTGTGTGGCACAGGCTGTGTCTGTGCAGTCTGCAGGGTCTGCCCTTAGTGCCTTTTCTCATTTGGGCTGAAAGGCTGACACTTTCACCAGTGGAAAGCCCAGGATTCTGGCCCTTGCTCTACAGACAAGGGCGTGATTTGTCTAATAAGAATTTACTGATTACTCCAGAAGTGCTTCGAGATTATTGGAATTAGGGATGGCTGTTACTGGCATTTACCTGTATGGTGTCCAGGGATTTACTTAATTGTAGCTGGCGAAGGGCTTTATAAACCTGAGATAAATCACTCTTCAGATGCCCAAAATGTTAGCATTCTGTATAAATATTTTCTAGACAACGGAAGAAAAATATTTTTAAACCAGGAAGTAATACAGGAACAAGATCTGTAAAATGTTGAATTCAGTTAGGAGCTGTTGCAGGCTGAACAGAATCTGAAGATAATGAAATAGTAATAAACTGTGGTGTGATGGCCCACATTTTCCAGCAGAGGCTCATTCCGTGTGCACCATCCCGCGTCAACCCAAATTAGACACGCGTATCCCAGGATGAGATGGAGAAATGTGCCCACTGGTACAGCAGGACTTCCATGTGACTGGCATGCCCAGAAGATGATGCAGGGCTGCCCATTCTGAGCCACGGGCTTTGCCTTCACACTTTGTGTCCTCCCAGGGTTTGTGCATTTATTAGCTGGCAGCTTGGCTTTGGCCCCTGTGGCAGGCAGCCTGGTTTTCGGCGTGCGGAGCCTGAGAGATGCCCTTGACTTCGGTGGGAGCAGAGGGAATGCAGCCCTTCTCATGGCTGGGCCAAGTGTGTCTGAGTCACAGAAAGGGCAAGCAGCCAGGGCTTTTCCTCACAAAGCCGAGGAAGCTGAATTCATTTAGTTCTTAAAGGAGTGTTTAGCTCTCAGATTGGAAGGGCCCACAGAAATCTGATACAACATTACTGGAGTCTATTCGGATACTTTGGTGGAAATTGAATAAGACTTGAAATGTGTTAAAGTCTTTGCACTTTTAGCTGTAATGATGATGTTGATAAGCAGAATTGAATTCATGATAATAAAGGAGAGAGCTGTCTTCCCTCTACTGTTACCTGGTTTCTCTTGAATCTCTAGAAATGTCTGCATCTAGATTATTTCAGGTTTTGTTCTGTTTCCCTGTGGTATCATACTCTCTTTAATAAATAAATTTGTTGTTCTTTGTGACATTTTTTCTTTACTCCTGGAGGGAGGAGATCCAGTTTCATATCCCTTTTGGCTTTGAGGTGTGTGGTTGCAAACAGCTTCTGCCATGTCTCTTAACATTTCCTCCTGTTTACAGTCATGCCTGCACCCTGAGAAAAGTTTACTCAATGCAAGGTAGATATTTTCTCTCTTCTGGTACATTAAGGTTTTATTGTTTTATTTTGTTTCTGATGACAAATAAAAGCTGTTTGAATTGCAAGAAATTAGTGATTTTGAAAAAAAAAACCCTTCACCTCTTAAAATTGAGTGGATACTTTCATCCAGGTATAAAGATTAAACAAACAGGTTGGGTGGTCACTGCCTTTTCCTAGAGTCTTAAGTTTCCCTCTGAAATTTATCACAAGGGGGGAAAAAAAACTCTGAACATTTACAGTAGTAGATCCTTGGCTGGTTTTCCACTGTAGTTTTCTCCTAGGCCTGTGTATCTCAGTGGTGGGTTGGATCTCTAATCTGCCAAGCAGTCCTAGCAAAGACTGGGGAGTAAGAGTAACTTTTTGTTGCTGTAACTTGTTTCACCCGGGACTGGGGCACTCTAATGATGCACGTTGTTGACAAGAGATCTGAGGATGGTGCTGGCTGGTATATCATGACATATAGTCTTGCAAAGAGAAGGCATTGGTTTTTTCTCTTGTGATCTGGCCCAAGGAGGCAGTATTGCATTACTGTCTGTGGCACTCTGAAATCACTTGGAGTCTCCCATTGTAATTATATGATAATTTGGTGTGTTAATCCACTGTCTTCCACTGGGACATGCACGTGTCATTCTTTAAAGTTTCCCTTTCTGCATGTCTTTGCTGCCATTAGTGACCACCAGGAAGTGCTGAAGGCTGATGCTCTCTGAAGAACAGGGGCAATTATCGCTTGCAAGTACTCCATGGGATTGTTTTCATGGTCCTTTCTCTGGCTTGTGACCCAGACAGTGCTGGTGACTAGTAAGGTGTGCATGGACCTGTCACATTCCAGGGAGTGTAGCTGATGGCTCCTTTTCTGTCTGAGCAAATGCACTTTATGAGCTGTAAGGCATCAGCTGGTAAATGGAATGGGACACTGGCTTTCCATACTTGCTCTTCTTAGGTTTGTTGCTGAGGCATCTTGGTGTTGCCATGAGCTGCTGTGTAGGACTTTGGTACCTCGGGGCGGGGCAGGGAAAAGCAGGCATCTGCCTAAGGCTGTAAATTAGAGAGGAGCTGACAAAATCAAGCCAGTAGCAGAGCAACTTCCTGTAAACCAGACTCTTTGGGTGGCTGAAGGGACAGGGGCTGATGTAGGTCTCCAGCTCAGGAAGAGGCCGTGGGGCTGTGCTGTCCCCAGCTCCTGGCTGTGGCTGCCTCCAGCCTTGCCCTGCTTAGGAGAGGCAGCAGGATGATGAGTGGCCCTTCAGCTGGGGTGGGACCCATGTCTGGCCGCATCCCTGCGGTGACCCTGACTCCACCCGCTGCTGCTGAGAAACCCCCAGGGTGAAGGTGCTTGGCCCTGAGCACTGCAGTGTCTGCTGGTGGCCTCAGATGTTCCCAGACTTCAGGGTCTGCAGAGCTGCTGCAGCTCAAGGTGCTCATCGCGTCTTTGGCTCCAAGAATTTCTTTAAAGGCCTCAGTGGTAAATGCAGGGCCAGGAATTAATCTCACTGGGAATAGGTTCACTCAACGATGATTCTTAGATCATGGTTAGTCTTTGTGGCCTGTAATTTAGTGTGGCTTTTATTGGTTTAGTGTATTCTGTGGTCTTCCTTTTCTGTTACAGTTTTTTAATCAAAACCTCTTTTTTTAAGGCCTTGCAGGGACATAAGTTTCTACGAAAATGATAATATTTCTTTATCAAATGTGTTTATCATTTCATGTTTGCACGGTTTTGCTGCCAAGCAGTGGATGGTTCTGTCTGTCAGCTTCTGTCAAGCTAAAGTGATAATACCTCTGATTTTGTGAGGGTTTTTTTTTATCAACAGCTTGTATTTGCCCACTGATCTCAGAACATTTTTTTTATTCTACATCTTCAGCATTTGGTGGCATTTCTCCCGTCTAAGATTGCCTCTTATCATTGCAGCTGGCTCTACAATCCAGCTGGAATCAGATTCATCTTTGATTTAACGGCAGAGCAGCAAATGTAGCTGTAGAATGGCTGGCAGCTTCTTGTGCAGAGCCTGACTATTGAGAGTCTGCTGAGATTTTACTGCGGAGATCCTTCTTTCCACAGGATCATCCTCAGGCACTGCATTCACTCTTGTTATTCACATTCTGGAGAAACTGCATTGTGGAGGCATTCTGTTTCCTGTGTGTGTTTACCCCATTGCTCTGAGCTGAGCCTTGCTCTTTTTGCGTATCTCTCTGTACTGTGCTCTGGATCACAGAGCCTGGATTTTCAGGCAGCCTCTCCGTGTGCCCTGGGTTTCTTTAACCACATTCCTACTCAGTGCAAATGCTCTCGCTCTCAGGGTCTGTCACTCTCCCATGCTCCCTGGATGTTCCAGGTGGCTGTGCTGTTTGGGGGCATTTCCCTAGAGCCAGATCAGGCTCCCGTCTCACCTGGAACAGTGCATGTCTGGGGCTGTCACCCATTTCACTGGGGGACCTCTGCTATCTCTTCAGTCCCACACAGACGTGGTGACGCACAGCTCTGTAACTAGAGCATTTTATCTTTGTTTCATGATTTTGCCTAAACAATAGTACTTTTAGACAGGTTCATTTTGTCTGAGATCAGACAATATATCAGCTGTTCTGGGTTGGGTTTTTTTAAAATACCGACCCTGGCAACAGCGTCTTGCCCATTTCTCATCGTTTTCTGCCACTCAGTAAAATTATTTTACCTCCAGTTTTCTTGTCTTTTCCTCCTCAAGAACGGATCAGTGTAAAGGCTCTGTTCTCACTTTTGTTGACCTGTTATTCCTAGCAATCCAGCATTTCCAGAGGTTTGATATCCCCTCAGTACTTCCTGTTTTCTCAGCTCATTGGAGGTATTTTCTTGTTCTTTTTCTCCTCTTCACTTGCTGTCCAGGTTGTTGACACTGTATTGCATGTACTCTGTGCTGACTAACAACATAATTGCTGTCAGGTTTCTGAAACTAACCTGGCTCTTTATTAGGTTCTTTAAGGTCTGATAGATGTGGCAAAATAGAAGCAACCTCTTACCTACATTAACAGCAAAGGAGAGAGCCAAGTCCCTCACAGAACCAGAAAGAACACACAAAGACGGTGTGTAACTTGTCTGAGGTTATTTGTGAAGTCTGTGGCAGGTGTCCCATGCTTGTACCCTCAGCACATGGCTCTGCCTATCAATATGTTCTGCAAGGAAACAAAACAAGAGGCAGATTCCTGGTCCTCTCCCCTGGTGAAGAGCAGCTCCAGGCATAGGTCTGTACTGAGGCAGAGCTGAGGGTGCTGTGAGCCTGGAGGCTGGCGGTGTATCCCATCTTCCCATTGCTTCTACTGTTACTTCTTCAATGTGGTCTGGAAAGGAATGAGCCTGTGCTGTTCACTGTGTATGTGGATATCTTGTAGCCAGGTACCCATCTGAGGTGGCAGTTGTTGCTGAGGAGCAGCAGATTTGCTGCTGTCTGCGTGCCCATGGAAATGCTCTTTACAGTTCCAAAAATCAGCCGGAGTTTGTCCGTACTGGGAGTGGGACACATTGGGGCACAGCCCTGTTGAAGATTCCAGCTGTGGTTCTTTATGAAGCAAGCATGGAGACCTCTCATCCTGTGTGTGCTCGCCAAGCTGGAGGGTCACGAGCCATCTGTGCCTCGGTGCTGTGTCAGACACAGCTCAGGCACGGTGCCGTGTCACTGCAGCTGGGCTGCTCCTCGCTGGCTGTGTCCGTGCCCTCACACAGGCTCAGCAGGCTGTGAGTCCCTCCTGGGATATGTGCCTGGGCGAGCAGTGCACCTCCAGACCCTTGGCCCTTCTTTGTATTGACTGAGGAATAAAGGCAGGCAGAGGAGCAGTTAAGGTTTTCTTGGGTACCTTCTCTCCTTAGGTGCTACTTCTCTGATGTCCTCCCCATTTCTCAACCTGCTTTTCTTCTTATAGAATGTATAACAATGCAGCTATCATTTTTTGCCTCATAAAATCCTCAATTAATGTACTTCAGTTTTCTTTAAAGCCTGAAGTTGTAAATAGGAAGTAGGGGTGTCAGATGGTAGTAGACTTCAGCCAGCAGCAGAGTAAATGTTCATGGACTGTTTTAAGAACAAGTTTCTTTGCAAAGCTTTTATGCCATAAATTTGATGTATGTGTGCCACAAAGAATCTATTTTGGGTCCTGTTGTTGTCTTCTTTCCTCTTTCCTTGCTCTTTTTTTTTTACTTGTTTCTGTGCATTTTGATGGTTTCTTATTTTTGGTGCCTTCTTTGACCTGATACAAGATTACATTAGTGTCAGCTGCTGCCCTGGGAGTTGGTACTTTTGTAGGGATTTGCAGTAGGATCTAAGGCTGCTTTAGAAGCACTTACTAAGCAATGAAGGCAGTTCCTTTTCACAGGAGCTGTTGCAGATAGCTCCCCACATTTTGGACAGTGATCTTTAGATGAGGGTACCCTGATGTGTTGGGAATGGAAATGTCTTGGCTCTTGTCTGCTTATTTAAAAAACTTTGTGTCCTTTTGCACCAGTGACTTGCAAAAGTGCTCCCACATTCTGCAGACAAGGCATCTGTGGTTATATGGAGAAGTTGAGTGGTTTGTCCTAGCAAAAATTTGCAAGAAACAGGAATGAATCCCCGAAGTGTGAATACCTGCCAGTTCCTCTAACTAGGATTTGTAGCATGTACGATTTCCAAAACCAGAACAGTCCCTGCTGGCTCAAGTATTCTGCCATACGGGGTCTGAGGCCAGAGTGTCCCAGATGCCACCACCTTTGGGGGCTTTTTGTCTCATTCCAAGCCCAGTGTCCTTACCGTGGTAGTTGCAGTTTCTATGCAGGAGGCTATGGACAAGTGCAGAGGAATTGTGAGTAGATCCCCAAATACCTTTATTTTTTCATTTAGGTCATAAGAGGACAGTGAACTGTTTTCCTGTTGTAATGTGAAGTCAGGCAAGAAGGAACCTCCACTGCTCCACTACTCTGGAGCAGAAGATTATTTTTTGAGCAATGAAGCGTTAAATGCTGAATCCTTGTTGAAGTAGTTTAAAAATATCATACCATTGTGGTAGCTGATAAAACAACAGATTTTGTGTGTGGATCTTGTTTTGCTTTCTGCACATAGGTGTCATTTCTTCCCTGACCTATTTAAGAATAGCATTTGTACATTTGTTCTTCTAATCTTCCCATCCTGCTGCTCTGAAGCCAAGGTCTTGCTGGCAACTAGAAATAAATAAGTGCATGCAGCAACTGCTCCATTTCTCTCCTCTGCCTGCTCCAGATCCATGATACCCCCAAGGTAGATAGGCCATTACGCACGCTAAGATCACTAACGTAGCAGGTGAATATTAGATATATGAAGTTAGTCAGCTGTAAGTAAAAGGCCTGGCAAAGAATAAAAGGCAAAACGTTGTCCCTGAGGAAGTAAATGGGGATATGATGCCTTCCTGCCCTAGTGCCCTAAAGAGCTGATGCAGGATCTGGACCATATTCACCTCCCAGGTGAAAAGCATGTGACAGCCTGGGCTTTGCTCTTTCCTTCCTTGGAGGTAGGAGCTGTGTCCTTCCAGACATACCATAAGGCTTTGAGAAGATTGGTACAGCAAATCTTCTCGTGTGGTGTTGGTCTCTGCTTGTGGGATTTGGAGGTTTCAAGTCCATCCCATGCTCTCCTTATTAGTGGTCTTTATCCAGCCCCAGTAGCTATATCCAGAGGACTCCCTGTTCTTTATTTTTGCTTCTTGCAGTGTGGTTTGTCTCCCAGCTCTCCCTGGCAGTCCTGGGGTGGCCTTGAGTTAAGTCTTTTACATGTCAGATGCATCCTCTGACACAGAGGTTTAATATTGTTTACTACAGCAAGTTTCTCAGCTAAAGGTTGCAAAGGCAAAATAAGCTAAAAGGTGACTGGAAGGTGCTAGAAATGGCAACTGTCTCTATGTTTCAATTACTGCATTATACTGCTGCTTCCTTGTCTCTTCCAGAGTTCTGTGGTGATTGTTCTTGGCTTGGCCTACTTGTGTCTGCTGAGCCATGGGCCAGTGGTTTATCAACCCGTGTAGTTGTAGTCAGGACAGACTTCCTTCCCTCTTGTTGCCTTCCTGGAGAGCTGCACATGTCTTGAGGCAAAACCAGCTCTTGCCCTGCCTGTGGGGACCACTGCAGGGAAAAGGGCCGTGGCTGTTTCTCTGGTGAGCACTGTTAGTGTGGGCTGGAGTGGTGCTAGGCTGGGGTTCAGCAGGTCATGTTTATAGTGGCACACCTTCTGTGAGTGTGTCAAGCAGAGAATAAACTGTGGAAAAGAAGAGAAAGCAGCAACACCTGCAGAGAAACCAGGGAAACTGGTCCTTTATTCTTTTTTACCCTTCCTTCTTCTTCCAAATGTTGGTTTGGTTTTTTTCTAATGTAAACTAAATGAAAAACATGATAGGCAAGATGCCAAATGGCGTATGAAAAGCAGCCTTAGTGCACCAGCTGGAGTTCAGTAGGAGTTTAGGATGCCCAAAAATATGAACTCAACGACTTTTTTATTTATCTAATTTTTATTATGGAATTCCAAGCAAGAAGATGCTTCCTTTGATACCCTTTACAAGGTAAGAGAGAGAACAGTGATTGGGAGCAAGCTTACATCTACCAAACCCTGTAACTGTGATTGCTGGTTTTTAGCCTGGGTATAGATGTGGACCAAAACTCTGCTTGAGAGTGGCCAAATTCAAGCTCCTGTGCTGGTCATTTGTAGTGCTGCCAGTTTGTTTGTCAGCCTTTCCTGTGCTATGACAGGACAGGCTGTGTGAATAGGATGTGAGGTGACTGCCTTGGGACGCTCCAAGTCCATCAGAACCTCAGGTGTCTGCCTTGGTATGCTCTGGGTCCATTTTAAGATGGTTCAGTAAGGTCGGCAGGTGAATGTCGCTCTGTTGAGAGTGTAGACAGAGCCCACTTGGGTGGTCCTGTGCATGGAAGTTGGAGACAAGCCCTACACCCAAATGGATGGACACTGGAGAGGTGGGGAAGTGGGGAAGAGCAGATAGGAGGTAGGAGAACATGGTAGAGAGACTGGCAAGCTGTCAAAGGCTGGCAGAAGAACTGGCGGTTCAACCTGCACGTCCTGAAGCTGTGTTGACAGAAGAAAGCAGAGTCTTCCTGACAGCGTGAAGTGATGACATGGCCCTTATGTGGTTCCAGATACATCGGTGTAAGGGAACTTTGTATCTTCTGCAGAAAGGAACACGCAGGATGCGTAAAATAAGATGTTTGCATTGATGCAATACCACAGCGTGATTTTTCCTGGGCATTTCTCACATACAGGTGGAGCATGTGGAGTAGCCTGCTACCTTACTAGGCTAATGTAGATTCACCTTCAGCATGCCCTTACCAGAGAAGATGAGAGAAGGGGTGAAATTTTTGTGCTGAGTTGCAACAGTTGGGATCTTTGAATGCCACAAGAGTCTGCTTCCCACCATATCAATATGAGTATTGTTCTAACCCTGGCAGATCAATAGTTCAAGGTGCAATTGCACTCCTAACTGTTCCAGCAGCAGGCCCGGATCTGGGTTTTCTGGACCACTCTGTGGCTTTGACTGGTCAGCTAAGTGAGCCCCGAGTGTTCAGCTTGAACCTGCCAAAAATCCAGCAACTTGTTACAGAGCCTTCCTGTGGTGAGGGATTGCTGCCCGCCCGGTGGGTTGGAGTCAGACTGGTCCATTTTAACTGTCAGTAGCTTGCAGTAAGGGCTGGCATCTCATACCTGATCTTGGACAGTGCTTCAGGGTTAACTCCGAGTTGCTAACTCAGATTAGAACTCAAACCATTTTTCTTGGCTGTTTTTAATGCAAATTAAGGTAATGCAATTTTTTTTGTGGCAGTCACAATGTTGGTGTCTCCATTAAGTAGCTTTTCTTTGTTTACATTTGAGTCTTTCTAGAGAATAAAAGTGAACCTGTGGCCTAAGCTCTGAACTAGGAATAATAAGGTCCATATGGAGAATTATTTCAGTCTCTCTGTAATGGTTTAAATCCACATTTCATTTCACACAGGCTCTTTCATGTGTAGACAAGGGCAAGGGATGCAGTCCTGTGGAATGTGGGATATTTGAGAGGCACAGTTGATTTTGAGACATCTTTTCCAGCTTTGTGGAGCCCTTCAGCTGTGTAAATAAAAAGCAAAACAGGGAGTGGGGATTTTTTGTTTTCCTCTTGCATATAAATGCCTTTTCTAGGTACTTTTTCATAGTTTCTTATCTATCCCAGAGAAGTGTTTCCCATTACAGTAAAAGGAAAAAGAAAAAAAAGGGCCAGGGTATCACCTTCACTTTTTTCTCCTTTAGCTGCTTCTGGAGTGTCCATTGCTCTGTCAGTCTTGGCATGTCTCCAGATTCAGTAGCTTAGAGCACAACCTTTTTGTTTCAAGCCATGATTCAAAAATACACGACAAAAATACCCATGTAGCTGTCTGGGTTTGGGTATAAGTGGGTGGAGGTGCTGGTGGCTCTTCCCAAGGCAGTCAGGAGGGTAGAAGCTCTCCCCTTGTTCTGTCTGGCTGGCAGAAGTGTCCTTGTGATCCAGCTGGCTTTTCTGCGTCAGCAGGGTATGTCCATACCTTTGTCATATGAAGTAAAGTCACTTTTTCTTTTAAAATAGTCACCACAGGCCACCTTCTGATGCTGCAATGCTGCGAGGTGCTCGCTTCATGTAAGCTGTAGGAATGTACTTCCTTTCCTTGCTGTGCCGTCCTGAGGTGTAATTACTGAATGCCTGGACAAAGTTTAATGGGGAAAGCTGGTTCCCTGCCCCACACCTTCTGTACACACACATCTTCCCCTCCCAGGCCATGTAACCGTCCCAAAGCTCAAGTGGTTTAGTAAGTGGCCAGGATCCCAGCAGGAGCACAGTTTGAATGGATTGCTTTTGTTTTGATGTGATCAAAAAACACCCACAAAGAAAATACATTGGGCTATGGGTGTTCTCCAGCGGGGTGAAGAGGAACTCTCTCTGGTTTTTCTTTCACAGCGTCCTGCAGCTATGCTGAAGCCTCAGCATCCTTGTTCATGTTATCTCACATTAAGCACTGGTTAAGCACAGCCCTAAAATATACACCTAACTTTAAACATTACTGGCTTTACTATGCAAAAGTAATTCTATGGTTTGCTTTTTTGGGGCCACTGCCTGAACAGCCACAGCTTTGTACAGAAGGGGGAAGTGAGAAAACCTGGGCACGTCCCAACACTAGTTGCACTTGGAAAAGTGAACCTGTGTGAGGAGCCGTGAAACCTTTGTAGTGGGAGCAGGTATGGGGTGCTAGGAGTCTGCAGAGCAGCAGTTTCACCGTGTGGGAAGAGGCGTGTAAAGCGGGTGGGCTGAGGGGTGTTGGGAGATTAAAGCCAGCTGCGTTTTGTAACTTGTGGCCTGTGGTTGCATTGGCAGTTTGCAGAGAAAGAGTTGAAGAGTTGAGGAAAGAAATGTAGTTAGATAGGTAGGTTATGTGTTTGAAGAGGGGCTATGTTTTCAATATACCTTGAAAGCCATGAACCGAGAAATGCTGTCAAATGCTAATTAAGCAAGGGGGAAAATATATTTTCAGGTTATTTCCATCAGTTGTGACAAGCTCCACTGTTTCAGTCCATTACCAGCTCTTAGCAATTTAACTGGCTGATTCAAGGTCCAGACAAAGGACATAATAATTTAAATTTGTAGAAATGTTTGGTCAAAACCATTAAATTCGCAGCTACGGCATGAATATACCTTCTGTATTCACTGACATTCTGTATTCATTGTTGCTGCAAGTGCACTGTCAAGAGGGAATTTTAAACCAATATTAGTAAGTCACTATGTAAAACTCTTAATGCTGCAATTCCTATCAGAAGTTTGTTTATCCCATCTCAGAATGGGTGTTTCCATTCCAAGTACTTGTGACCAAGGTAGTTTTACTTGGATACAACCTGAATTCAAAATATCCCTTCCACACAGAGAGCTTCTTATGAACAGCTAGTTCAGAGGCCAAAAGTTACTTGTAGCAAGTAGAGGATAACTTCTGAATAAATGAATATGTTGGTGGAAATCATAAGCTGCTTACAGGGTGTTTGCAAACAGGAACAGAGAGTACATTCATCAGAGAAATTACTCGGTTTGAATAATTTGTTCAGCTCAGAGCGCTTTTACCTGGCTGTGAGAGGAATGGGGAAGTTTAATTGGCAAATGTTGGTATTGTGCTTTGAGACAGTTGTATGCAAGGCAGGATGAAAGGGAAGCATTCCTGCTGTTTCCAGGTTTGTAATTCCTTCTGTAGTTTGTGTGAATGCAGCCTTTTCTTCAGTGTTGTATAAAGAAGGGATGCAGTGGTTGTTTTGCAACACGTGTGTGTGGGGGAGGTCCTGAGAAAGATTTCTTCACTCCAAACAGCGCCCTGGCTGTGTCTGTCCTGCCTGCAGAGCCAGCCCCACACACCTGCCCACGGTCTGCAGGCACCTGAGGGTGGAAGCAGCTGAGCACAGACTGCCCTGGGGGTGTTATGGGCCCTCAGTACACAGACATCTTCAGCTGATGCTGAATATGGCCCATTTTTTATCAAAAAGGCCTCAGTATTGTATTTTAACTTAACCAAGTTTTGCATAGAAGACAGTAAATGTCTTTCACAAAAGTAGTGAAATCATGACTGTATCTGTTCTGTCCAACTCACCGTCTGCTCTTTAAAGGAGCTGTAAGAAAACGGCAAGTATACTTGCAGATACAGAAGAGCAGATACAGGTCTGAACTGGACTGGGAAGTACTCTGTAAATACCTTAACAGAGTATCTCAGTACTCAATATCTAGAGAGAATCCTTCTCAGTTACATCACTATTGATTTTTTGAAATGGATGACTGTCACTGGGAGCAAAATTTGGCCCATACAACTAAGTAATAAATATCTTTTTGCAGGAAGTATATTTATAAACAAAGAGTGAGCCTTGGATCTTCAAGTTACATTTGCAAAGCTACTGCCTGGAAATTGGCATGGTTCCTTCCAGTCAAGGGATCTTGGAGACAGTTTTGCTGCATAGTATCTGCAAGCTGCAATAGTATCTCTGAGGCTTTGAAAATGAACCAGTGTCTCTGCAAACAGGATACTATTTGTGAGTTTTAATTGGAAACAGTCATGTCTGAATGCTGCAGACTTTGAAATAGCAGGGCTAACCTAAGACAGCTATTCAAGATCTATCCACAGTGTTCCCCAGATACATAGGGGTGAAGAGCTTACTGAGATCAAGGCCCAGCATGAGTTTCTACTCTGAACTTGAACTGAATTGAACGAATCTTTTGTGTGTAAATGTTGTTTTGAAAACATTTGGGTGCTTCAAATATCTTCCTTCCTCTCCTCCCTAGCTTGGCAAGAACTAGATGCAAAAATATTACAAGACACGCTTTTGCAAAGGGGGAATTGAGTCACAGAGAAGCTGAATGCCATATATTTAAAGTCAGTGTTTGTCTTCTCACTTAACAAAACTGGTGATTGGAAGACGTGAGGAGGAAGGAAAGGGATGTTGGATAATCTTCTATAACCCTGTAATAGTTATGTAGAAGCAACTGACCTGGCTGAGAATTTAAATTTAGCTTTTGCCACTTGGCTGGGAAAGCTCTAGCTAACACACTCAAGTGCACTGTTGTATTTTCGTACAACAGTCTGTCTCTTTAAATGCTTCCTTAAAGCTGATGGGCAGTGACAAGAGTTTTCTCTGGAAATAGGTAGATGTTGGTCACCTTTCCTCTTTGTTACACAAGTGTGATTATCTTACAAATTTCTTTTAAAAGAGTTACCAGCGCTGCCTTTGTAGCACTAATGGGATCCTTGAGGACTGAGATGAGGAAAATCCTTTTGATTGTGCACTCCATTCCCTTGGTGAGCACCAGCTGGCCTCTCCAGAAGCTGTCCCTGCTGACAGCCTGGGTGGCTCTCATGGCCTCGGTGTGGTACGGTCAAGTGCTCTGGTAGCTGTGTTGTTTCAGCCTACAAACCTACCAAAAAACCCACACCCCCAGACCCCCAAACAATGAGAAAAAGCCTAAAGAAAAAAGAGAAAGAACACCAGAATTCAGTGGACTGAATATATGGATACTCCATAATAATTTCCAGTAGACAGAAAGGGGGTTTTGATGGAGTTGCCCTATGCAGAACTAGACTAGCAGGACCAAGGACTTGTTACTATGACAGGAAAACCTGGACCCAGAATAGATTATAACTTGAGCTATCTACTGTTGACATTTCTCTACAACGTAAACCTGAGAGATTCCTCAGCTGAATACGTCTTATTGCACCTCCATTCTTTATGGGTTTTCTCTAAGTTTAGGTTGGAGTAAATCAGTACAAAACACTTAAAATATGAAGTCTTGTGTGATAGTGAATGTTCTTTTGTCGTGATGCAGTGGTACATGGAAAATCTCTAAATTAGAATGAATGGAAGAGCAGATAGATTTCTCTGACCAGGAAAACCATAAATTTTAGGTCTCTTGGTGTGTATTGCCTTGTGGTTTGCTTAAGTCTTGATTTAGACCAGCTTTAGAAAGTTAATATCAACCGTTAAACCTTCTAAGCTATCTTCCCCCCTCTTTTTTTTTTTTTTTTCCTGGTTTAGAAGTGAATAAAAGAGCTTTGTACAGTTCTTGAAACTGAGCCTGAAACAGCTCTGAACAAAATATAGTGTTCCTTTCAAAATCTTGGAAATAATTACATCATAGGCAAATTGGGCCAGAAACCGTTAATAGTATTCTTTGTGGGATGAAATCCCATGGGAGGACCTATTTCAGCAGACTGGCATTGTTTACAAATAGATGCAGTGACAGATACAGTTGACCCATTCTGAGGGACAACTGAAACTGTGGCCTATAATGGACTTCTCAGAATAACTGCCTTGCTTTTGATAACAGGCTGAAAATGTGCCTTGGTGCTCCTGTGGTCAGCTTCACGCTGACCATGCTGGGAGTGAATGCTGTATTTGGCACTGAAAAACTATTTGTAGGTGGGCTAAACAGAAAATAAAATCCTCTCTCGCATAAGCTCCTGGTCTTTGAGAATTGCTGGAGGAACAGGGAGGTGTGTCCAGATATCTATGCTGGGCTTCATAAGCTGGGAACTCTGCACAGAAACCTGGGCATCATGGGCTTTCCCTTCACCAGGATAACGAACACGGCATGTGTGGATCTCCGTGTTACCTTACAGTGGTTTTCATTATGGGCTACCCCCTCACCTTCCTTACTAGAAAACCGTCTGCATTTCAGGATGGAAATCACAAAGATTAGTAATATGAACTGTTTGACCTCAGTCTACAAAAGCATTTAGTTCTCTAGGTAAGTAGGCTAGTCTGTACTCGAAAACTAAACTGGCACAAGCTGTAGTCTGGGCACAGTTACAGCTGTTCCTGGGTGATACAAAGCACGTTACTGCCTGTGTACGTGCTTCTGCAGGAGGGTGAGCTGTGTTCCTCCATCACCAGAGCACATCTTTACCTGGACAGTGGGGCTGTGTGGGCAGAGCCTTCTCTTGGGAGCCAGACACATGCTGGGGACCGTGGTTTTCTCTGAAGGATCGCTTTTGCTTTCCCAGGTGGTGTGGTCCAAATGACAAACATATCTTTCTCTCTGACAGCTGCCTCCAATACATGACTCCATTAGTTACAAGTGTGTGATCTTTCCATGCTTTTAGGCCTGAAGGCAAAGCTCTAGAGAACAACACCTGGTCAGTGGCTTCCGGCGGTTTAGTGTTACCTGCAGTTACAGGTGGAGGTGGGCAAACGCATGGTGTAGGGGAAACCTGGCAGTTCACACAGGGTGAGCCTATGAGTTGACATCCTCTTTGGATGGTGAACGTCACATTGATCTACCAGCGGAGCAATTGTTTGAGCTCTCCCTAATTTGCTGCAGGGAAAAGATGCTGGATAAGGTCAGGTCACTAATTTAACACAAACCTGTTGAAGGCAGCTGGGAAGGTGCTTATTCAGACTGCTCCCCTGATGGAGGTGAGCATCTGGGGGGTCAATAGCAGCTCCAAGTGTGTGTTTGTGAATCAGGATCTCCAGGATCCCTGCTCTATTCTGTCTGTACTAGGGAGAGGACTAGGACCAGCTGTTGCTAGAGTTTTCAGCTGTGTGACTTGGGACGGGTCTGTGGGATCCCATGGAGGTCCAGATGTTTGGGGACGGATGCAAACTAGAGATGTGATGGTATATTTCATTTATTGTTCTTTTCACTGGACTGGTGCTTTGAATCTCAAAACTGGCATTTTGGGATTTAATTTAGATGAAATTAAATATGTAAGTCATTACATATGTAATGTAAGTAATTTTAAAAAGTGATCATTTTATGTGTGGTAATTTGAAAATTATAACAAAGGCTAAAATGCTCGTGTCATGAAAAAAGTCTAAAGTGAACATCTCTAAATGTCTCAGTTGATCATTTAGCCTTTACTTGTAAGGTAATGTCAGTTAAGGCAATGTGGATTTCATTATTTCCTATTAATGTACCAGCCAGAAATCTGGCAAAATTACAGCTTTATCAAAATAAATGTGATTGTTGAAAATGTTAATCTTCATTCTAATAAAAAAACCGAAACAACCCAAGACCAACCCTGAAAACCCTCAACCATGGCAGCTTTACCTGACCAAAGGAAGACCAGTGCTGCTGTTACCACTGGAGCTTCAGGACCTCTCTCTGTGTGACAGTCACCATGTTTGGCTGATATTCTAAAAAAAAATCCTACAGCTTCCATAGCTGAAAAACAAGTTGCTTCCCTTTAAATTT
Source organism: Falcunculus frontatus (assembly GCA_013398115.1). Classification (NCBI taxonomy): domain Eukaryota; kingdom Metazoa; phylum Chordata; class Aves; order Passeriformes; genus Falcunculus; species Falcunculus frontatus. Next base: position 820,697 of record VZRV01005057.1, read on the forward strand.
AAGAGAGTAGCTGATGAGGGCAGTAGCTTGTGTTACCTGTGAATCAGCACAAGGAGAAATCCAGAACACATTCACAGTGATGTGCATGTGCCTTCTGTAAAAGGAGCTGCATTGATTTTAGGGGATGGAAGATGAGATACCTGTAGAATCATAACCTTTAAAAATATGCAGTATAGCCCACATCACTTCTGATCTGTCTGAAATTAGACTCTATTTTGGAGTCTTAAAGCAGTTAATTTTATGAAGTGTTGCTTGCTACCCATATCCCCTCAACAAGCACCTTGTTTCTTACATCATAAAAAACGGTTGACTACAATGCCAGGTAGTTTCAGTAAATCATTTAACTTTTACTTTGGAATTCTGTTTTAGAGGAAAATTTGGATTGTAAACAACTACAGGGAAATAGTTATAAATAAAAACTTCAAAAACCTGTAACAGGGATAAAGAAAAACCTGTATTTTAACAGTAATACATTGGTTTTTAGGAATTGGCTGCTGAATTTATTTACAGCAACCAGCAGCAACCTTATTCAGAGCAAACTTCTAACAAAGAGATTTTCTTATGCCACCAGAAAGCTTTTCCTGCCCTCTTTCCTGCCCAGGCCACCAGCCTTGGCATCCTCCCTTGACAGACATGTTTTGTATTGTGCTTTGCAGGAGGCTGTGAGGGCTGCTGAAGATGTCCGATAGTCTGGATATTGAAGAGAAACCTCCAGCTCCACCGTTGAGAATGAACAGCAACAATCGCGATTCTTCAGCACTAAACCACAGCTCAAAACCGCTTCCCATGGCCCCTGAGGAGAAGAACAAGAAAGCCAGGCTGCGCTCCATCTTTCCAGGAGGAGGGGATAAAAGTAAAGTATCAGCAGTGTGAAGGGGTGGCTCCTTCTCTGGGCTTTCTGGTTGTCATTGGTTTTCGTGATTTCTTTCTGCCACTGTTTTCTTTCTGTTTCAGTGCAGGCCATGGTACCAAAACCTTCTGTTCCAATTACTCTAGAAACACATTTCAAAAGAGGAGGAGGTGTTCAGTCAGTTACTTTCTTGTCTATGAAAAGACACTGAAATGTGCACACATTGTGCAAGTTGCCTTTTAAAAATAACTTTATAGTTAAGCTGGGGAATCCTTTCTTTGGATTTTGCTTTGCATTAGCAGTAAATACAGAGATGAGGTTGTGTATTTGTGAAAATACATTCGCGGAAGTGAGAGGGCAGTATGCCTGACACTTTGGGGCTTTTAATGGACTTATTTTCCAGGAACAGGAGCAAGGCTCTTCTTGCTTGTTCCTTTTGCAGTGAAAGTAGACACAGAATGGCTTGGTTTAAAACCTGCTGGGTGTGGGTGCGGCAAGAGAGTCTTTTAAACATGCAGCAAACTGCATTTAAGTTGCATTTCAGTCACATTCTTTGAAATGCATTTGTGGAAAGCAGTGTGTTTTGAGTTAGCATATTCACAGGTTTAAGGGAAGGGATATTCTTTATTTCTAGTGCTATGGGAACTGACGAGCTGCACCTGCAAGGCTGATGTCACTGCAAGGCCACTCTTGATTATCTTTGAAAGGTTGGGGTCACTGGGGGATGTTCCTGATGATGGAAACAAAGCAAATGTCACATCTGTCTTTAAGAAGGAGGATCTGGGGCAGTGCAAGCCAGCCAGTCTCACCTTGGTCCTTGGGAAGATGGTGGAGAAAATCTTCCTGGAAACCGTTTCCATGCACATGAGGGATAAGAATGTGGTCAGGAAGAGTCAGCATGGATTTGTGGAGGGGAATAACTATACTGACAGCATTTTACCTTGAGGTGACAGGCTTGGTGGGGAAGGGAGAGCAGTGGTTGTTACTTCTGCTTTAGTAGGGTGTTCAGCAGAGCTTCCTGCAGTATCCTCACAGGCAGACTGATGAAGTACAGTATAGATAAGTGTACAGTTAGGTAGACTGAAAACTGGCTGAAATGCTGGGCTCAGAGGTTGTGGTCAGCAGGATGAAGTCCAGTTGGATTTCAAGAGCGATTCTGCCTTCAGTGTCCTTCAGTGTCCCTCTGAGGAGAGCTCAGAACTATGGAACTGCAGTCATTCCCTTGGAGCTCCAGCTTACCTTCGCTGCTTGGCTGCCCCATTCATGAAGCTTCCTGAGGTTGTGTGGAGCAGCTGGAGATGATCTGGCATTCAAAACTCCTCACAGGCAGTAGAAGGCACACTGGCAGCCCCATTCTTCCCCTCAGCCATGGGCAATCCTGATGACTTCTCTGATGGGAAGGCTATACATGGATGGGCCCGTTTCTCAGGCAGACCTGGCCAGTTCACTCTGCAGATTGCTCCCCCAAATGTCCCCTTCTGGGAACAAAATTAATTTTCAATTGATTCTTTTTGAAGGCCAAAATGAAAGTCTCTCCAGGCTTGCTTAATTCCTGAAAAGACTTGGGTCCCTTCTTCCCCTAAGTGCTGGCAGGATGGTATTATCCCTCTCTGAGGAAGCATTTCTTAAGCAGGAGATGCTATGTGAAATGCATGCAGAAAAGGGGAGACCCAGAAACAACCCCTCCTGGAAATGATCAGTGACATTAAAAATGTAATTAACTACCAGTCAGAGCAATCTTAGGGAACATACAAGTGTCATGATTTTAAATGTGACTGTGAGGAAAAGTCAGGTAAGATTTATAGCTTAATTTTGTTGGGTGAAATAATAAATGGAGGAAGTTTAGCTTGACTGGCCAAGTCCCTTGAGGTAGTTTCACTGCAGGGTTGGTTTGTGGGTCAAGGTATCAGCTGGCCTGTGTGTGCTTCACAGACACTGTGACACATTTTTGAGACTCCTGCTTATAAAACAGAAGGTGATTGCTACGTCTGTTCTCATCTAGTGCAATGCTTTGCAGCATCACAATGTTAAATCCGTAGCTCATCACTGGTGCAAGTAAATAGAATGTGAAGAAAACACCATGGCAGGGTTATTCTGCCTGAACCTGCAGGTACTTTGTTGTCTTTCATTTGCTCACCAGACAGGAGGGATGTGAGGATGGATATGGTACAGTGTGTTCTCTCCAAGGCTGTGGTGTGTGCCAGGACTGCTGTGCCTGGGCACCAGGAATCTTTTGCAGTCCCTCCCCTGCTGGCGTGCAGCGTTCTCAGTTAAAGTTTGAGCACTTGTGTTTAAAACCTTGTTTTGGCAAGCCACTGATGGCTCTGTGGAGCCCTTCTGTGCATCTACAGTGGAAATAAACCATTTAGGCAGTAGTGTCCTGCCCCTTCCCATAGCACTTGACTTTGTGTTCCTTGTATAGCTCCTCTTGCTGCTGTCTCTGGGCTAAGGTACTGCAATTCCTGAGGGCAGGAAGCCAAGGCAGACAACTGAAATAAGTTTCCAGTGTCTTGCAGGCAATCTGTGTGGAACAAGGAGCTGAACCTGTTCTGGTGAAGCTGTGAAATTGGCCTTCCTACCTCAGAGATAATCACGGTGCTGGGAGCCACAGTGGAGTCACAGCAGTAGTGCTTCATTCAGCAGAGGTGTTACCTCAAGAGAAATGACTTGGTTCTTCCAGTTGTTTGAAACAGGCTTGTTCTTTCATTAAACCACCCGTGATTGCTGTAAAATAAATTCATGCTGTGTGTGCACTGGGGGCTCCATGAAGGCACCGTAGAGCATTTGGCCTAAAGAAATCAGGGGGAGGCCAACCTGCACAGCTCAGATGCCCCTTTCAGAGGTCCATCCATGTTAAGTTCCTGGGTGAATGATGCCACTTCCATTGAAGTTGCTTTTATACTTGGCTGCAGAGGGGAGCAGAGTCTGGCCTTTAGGCATCTGGTCGCCTCCTGTACAGAAAAACAAGAAAAGAGGGAAGGAGAAAAATCCAGCAGAGTAAAAATCAATGGAGGAAGAAAAAAGGACAAGGCTACTGGAGGAGCAGAGCAGGAAGGAGGATGGGAGGACAAGTGTGAGTGGAAGTGGAAGAGAGAGGGAATGGAGGAAAGAACAAAGTGAGCTGAAGAAAAGGCGAGCAAACAGGAGAGCGTAAGCATGAGGTCAGACCCTTCTCTGGCTCTGAGAAAAGCTGCCACTTAGCTGAGTCACATTTTTCTCCCAAACAACTGCTCTTTTAACATAATGATGATGATGGTGATGCAGACTGTGGAAGACAGAACAATCTTTCCTTGTTCTATTTTAATCTGTCATAGGTGCTGAGGTGGTATGGAGGCCCTCATGGCTAACTCTCTGCAGCAGGAGTGTATTATGAGGGGCGTTTACAAGAAAATCAAGTAGGAATATTCAGTACAAACCCCTTGGATCCAGTAAGGTGCTTCAAAGAAGTCATGCCTTTTCATATCATTTTGCCAGCTTGCGTGAAATAGAAATTATTTGATTTGTGGGGCCCAGACAGAAGTGTCAAAGTTTTCAGACTGGGGAAAGGTGAGGGTGTAGTAAAGAGATGTTTAATTTTGTACTTCATTTGTAATGTATCAGCATTTGGACCATAGGTGTTATATCACAGTCTGGTAGGCACAGCTCCATGAAGCAAATGAGCCAGATCTTGGGGAATGGGCCAGAACACTTGTCCTCCAGCAGGAGAGTCCTAGAATGGAGAAGTGCTGCTTTTGATGGGATGTTTTATATAATCCTTTATTTCACTTCTAGATTTGACTGCTGCTTTGAACTGAATTTGATAATCCTTTAAATCTAATTTTCCCTGCATTTGCTTGCAAATGATGAGGTAGAAGAAGCCAGTTTTGTTATCTACACACAGATGACATCTTCTAACTGCCAACATCTGTCCTGAAAATTAAACAACATCATCTTAGTGATAAAAGAAGGGGAAAGCCTTTGCATTTGTATTTGATATATTGCTGCCATCTTTACTAAATGCTAAATGAAAATATTTCATCAATGAACATTGTGTAGGGGTGTGCAGCACAGACAAAAGATGACAATTATTTAATGAGGATAAATGCAGCAATGCAGAGAAAGGATTAGAAGCATTCAAAATAGACTGTAAGTACAAAGAGCAGAGTATCTTCCACCTAAAGGAGGCTGTAAGGTAGAATAAGAAATATGCAAATAGAGGCCTCCTGGAGCTACTGGCTGAGCAAAGATAGACCTGGATTGGGAGGGCTGCTGGTACATAGTGAGTCCAGCCTTGGATGAGACCCCTAGGTGAACCTACAGAGCTGGCAAACATCATATTAAAACACTGCAGGAAAGTGAAGGCAGCTTCCCTCAGCCTTTATTCCACTCATTCTTTATCAGGGTTGGTAAAACTGGGCTGAAGTGACATTTGTCAGCAGTCAGAAGCGCAGGAGATGGATGACCACAAGGGATGTTAGTTTCAAAAGGTTGTAAAGAGGGAGGGAGATGAGAAGCATGTGCAGGTTGACTGACTTCCAAGTCTGCCTGCTTAAGTAAGATGCTCCACATTCTGGGAATACTGGTGGAGTGATTTAAAAAGGAAAAAATTCTGGAGACTAATAAAGCCTGCATTTTATGATTATATGTCTTAGTTAATTGAGAGCTCAAATGAAGCTTTTCCAAAGACATTTATGGGATTCTGTTGCTGGGCAGATTCTGTGTTTTCTAAAACAGAGCTGCTGTTTCAGCCTTTTAGTTGGAAGAGGAGTCACTGCATGAGCTGCTGGTTTTCACAGAACCTGTAGGGAAAAAATGGTTATCTACAAAAACCTTTCCTCTCTGATCTGGCTGATTTTGAAGTGGATTCAAACTATGTTGGAGAACAGACACACATACACACGTGTGTCCTGTGTGATTTACTTCTGCAGGAAGCCACAAAGTCAAACAGGAGTTAGTTTCCAGATATGAAAACTCAATAAAAAAAAGAACTGAAAGTAGAAATCGTACTGGTTAGGGATAGCCTAAGAAGACTATTGCATGAACAGCTTGCTTTGGCAGCAGTCACATTGGCTGAAAGACAAACAAAATAAAATGACATCTTTTAGACCTTCCCCAACAGGGGTTGACAGGTTGGTGTTATGTTAACGTGGGTCTGTTTCTCAAGTTAGATGGATGTTAATTGATTTGTTTTCCCCTTTTAAACCACCATTTTGAGCACACCTGATTGTTAAAAGTTTTAAATTAAAAGCTATACAGACAATAAGTGCTTGTTAACATTTTGCCTCTAGCCAACAAGAAGAAAGAGAAGGAACGTCCTGAGATCTCTCTTCCTTCAGACTTTGAACACACCATTCATGTGGGATTTGATGCCGTCACTGGAGAATTCACAGTAAGTAACTGCTGTATTTTGTGTTTACCAGAACTTCTAGTTTCTTTATGGTAAAATAACCTCCTATTGCTGGAGACATCAGATGACAGCAACCAGGCTGTGCAGAAAGAGACTTTTATTTGTTGGGCTTAGGATTTGGAGTGTTTAACTTGTGATTCAGGCTGCTTTTTTTTTTTTCCTCCAAAGATTGTCAGCAGAGTGTCTGTGGGAAATGAAAACTAGGAAGAACGTAGGTGTATGCTTTTACCAGTCCCCCAAGCTGCTACAAGGGTTGGCTATTCAGTGTCTTTGGAAAAGCATAAAAAGCCCCTACCACATGCACAGTAGACAGCCAGCCTCAAAGTGCAAAGTCCAGCTGCTCTGCAGGGAACCCTTGGAGACACTCAGCAGCAGCATTGTGGAAGTCCATTCATTTTAATTTAGTATCCTTCAAAATATGTTTATACAGTAGGTGATCAGTGTTTCTAGCCTTCATGTATTAATAAAATAGCTGTCAGCTTTTGCTTCTTGAAGCTCAGCAAAGTGTTGGGAAAAACGAATCTGATGGAAGCTCTTTGAAGTATGCAGGGGGCTTCAGAGCATTTTTTCTCAGATTACTAGTAGGGTGCTGGAACCGTTATTCCTTAAAGCTGAGATGGCAGTGAACTCACGTTTTGTTAAGCTGTGGAGGTGAGAGGGAGCATTAGCAACTCTCCTGCCACCAGTAGTGCCCTGTGAGCTGAGTGGTCAGACTGTGTAATCACCATTGTGGACTGTGCTAGTGCTCACTGGCTGCATACACCAAACAGGATGGGACAAATCATTTGCCTGGACAAAGGATGGCTAATTTTCAGAATTTGAGCCCTAAATGTGATTTCTTCGTATTTTTTTACTTTGATTGCTACTTTTGTTTTGCAAAGCCGTTTCAGAGAGCTGGAAACTTTCTGTGTTCTACAGTAGCAGTTGCAACAATAGGCATAACAGTAGAAGAAAAAAGACACATTTAATGACAACATGTCTTCAAAGGAGTAGTGAAATTGAATTATCCTTAGTAATTAGGAAATACAACTGCATTTAAAATAAGTGGACTAGTTAATTAGGCTTTTTTAAATAGATGTTATAAAATCTTACTTCAGAATTTATTCTGTGCCAAACCCTAGGGCTTGACTAAATGCTCATTTAAAAAGCCCAGATTTGGTCATCTTTGATCAGAAACTTTGCATAAAGCTTTTAAAATTGTGTTTTCCCTGCCATCTATCCTGGTTTTTCCTTTTTTTTCCTCTCTTTCTTTCCCTGTAGCCTTTTTCTTGTTTGGGTTAATCTTCAGTGCCATTCTCCTTATCTTCATGTCATATTATGTTGCTTTCAGCTTTTGTTTCTCTCCTTTTGTTTGCATCACTTCTTCTTGTCTGTCTTCACCTTCCCACTTTCCTTTCTCTCCCCACTGGATGTTCAGCTGTTCTTATTCTATATCTGTTCTTCCTTTCAGCCTTCTACCTTTATTTCTATCGTGTGTTTGAGACTTTTTCCTTCTGACTACATGCAAACATGTTGGGTCACACTCGTGTGCTCTCATAATCTGACTGGTGGTCAGGGTCCTGGTTAGTTCATGTCCCTGCCAGCTGGAACAGAAAGGAGGGACATCAGGCTTAACACACTTCAGTTCTAAGCACAATCATTCACTATCTGTATTTCAGGGATCGAGGTTCTGATCATTTTGAATGTTGTTATTATCTACCAGTGTGTCAAAACAGTCTCTAGCATCAGAGAGTTTTTTTTTTGGTGTCAGATGCTGCCAACACAGAGCAAAGCAATTCTACATGGCTAAATAGGTCCATCTTTGTTGCTGTAGCACAGTTTCTTTTAAAATATATTTTTCTCTTTCCAAACAGTGGTCATGAGATGTCTGCTGTCTTTGCAATTACACTTGTTCCTGAAGTGTGGAAGTGCAGTGCTGCAGTCTGAGAAGGCTGTAACCAATTCAAAAGTAACCAAAGGGACGCGTGACTTCCCATATGCAGCTTGCCAGCACAGGGCTTAATGCTGTAGTCCTTAGTGGAGTCAAACATCAGTCAAAGGAAGGGAATTTTTGCACCATTAAGAACTAGGTATTGGTCCCAACTAATCCCAGATGCAGGCATTACATTACACACTACATTAGGCATGTATGATTTGTCCCAACCTGGATAGAACCTGTGTATCAGCTGGGTAGTCATGTGGTAAGTACATCCTGCAAAGGGCCTGCCACTAGCCCATACCATGTTCTGATATTCCCACTGTCTAGTGATCATGCTGTCTGTCTCCTTCAAAAGTTTGGAAGTGCCATGGGAGTGCCCAATCGATGTGCAAACATACGGGGGTTTTTGTTTGGAATTATTGCAGCTGTCATGCCACTAGTGCCTGCTCTCCTGGTTATATGCAATGCACTGGGCCATTTTTCAAACCATTGCCCCCAGCTGCATCCCCTGATTGCTGTTAGATGCATCCCAATGCACAGTTGCATGGGCTCCTGAGTTCTGGCTTTCAGGCTTGAGCACCAACCTGTGTTGTCCATCATGAGCAAATACTGCATCTCCATTTCACTGTGCTTGGAGCAACCACATTTGCTAAGAAATAGGGCTTTTAAAGCAGAGAATAAAATTGGTTGGAAACTGTTGTGTGGGAGCATGTTGCTAGAGCTTTATGTTCCTTTGTTTGAAAAAGGGATTGCATTTTCTGAATGAAGGACAGTGTGGTCAGCAGGCCTTTGGGGACTATTTTCTGTAAGGCATGCATGTTTGAAACCATTTCCTCATTCCCTACCTAGAAGAAAATGTGGTTACCCACCAAACTTTTAAAGCTTCAAGATTATGACATTAGTAAGTGGGAAAAGTTGTGGCTGTAGATCCAAAGAAGTTCCATGTTCCTAATCTAATCAAGCATTTCTTTACAATTGTCCTCGTTTTCAGTCTGACACACACAGATCATTTGTGTTGTGACAATGCACAACCTCCCAGATTTCACAATCTAGCTTTGACCATCTGCTCTCTCCACTGGTCAAATGGTGATCTTGGGGCTGGAGAACCCCCAAGTGTGGAAAAAACTTTTGTAGAGCCATTCAAAAATGGTAATCTGGCTTCAAAACTAGGCAAACAGCAAAAGCCCAGATTTTTCTCTTTTTTTTTTTTTTTAAATTTTAAATTGAGAAAGGAAATCACTTGTAATTTTTCTAGTCACTTGCTATTAATTCTCAGGAATGTATTTTTATGAGGAGAGAAAAACTGTTTAAAAGCGAGAGGAGGGGGAATGATGCTTCCAAACTTTGGAACGGTTGTGGTTTTTCTGTTTTCCTAAACCTGCCTTCCTGTAGCCTGTCTACCACCTGATCTATTTGGTATCCACCTTGTAACTCCCATTTTAGATGGGACTTGCCCATTTTGGCCCATTGGTTTCCTCCTCCTACCACCTTCTAAGTTGTCCCACATTCTGTTTTAACTTTCTTTTCTTTCTTATTTTACGTCCATTACAGCCAGATCTCTATGGCTCACAGATGTGCCCAGGGAAGCTCCCAGAGGTGCGTCACAGGCCCCAAATGCTTCTTTGAGATGTCATAGCACTGCAGCAGCAGGTTGATGTGTGTGCAGTAGATTTGTTGCTTGGCTTTTCCCACTTTTTTTCATCAATCCTAAACTTTGGAGGCCCATGTCACACATTGTTTTGTGGACAATTTCTGAGAAGAAGCTGTATGAAAGTAGGTTGGGGTGGCACCAAGGCTAAGATGTCATTTTTCCTTCAGTGAGCCCTACAACTTGCTGGTCAATGTCAGCTGTGCAATAAAGGGGGGAAATGACAGGCTGTCAAATCTAGGGAATTATCAGGGATAACTAAAGCAAGTTTTCATCAACAGAATTTCAGTGTAGAGCTGGGGCTTTTAGTGATTGGATCGATTTTCAAATTCCACCTCACCCATAAGATGTCCAAGAATTCATCCAAGGCTTTGGCACTCTCAGCCTGTTTTCTGAGTCCCTGGTTTCTGTAAGTTTGCAGTAGAGAACCTAGAGACATCCTTTGCAGCAGTGGTACACCTCAGTGTCATGATTTTGAGAGCTGAAAGGCAGATTCTTTACCCCGCAGTGTTCCCTGGTATGCTGAAAATTAATTGTAGCAGGGTGGGGTTTACCTTTGAATCAGACAGCAGTGATCATTTCAGCAAAATGTGTTTGCATTCCTAAGCATGAAAAGTCCAGTGTAAAGCTCCTAAAAGACACTGTGTTGTCCACCAGTAGAGAAAAGTCTTGTTATGCCTGCCCTGAATCACCAGGCAAACAAGCTTAAGCCTTAAATCATTATTCCATGGAAGAGCAGAGTTGATTTCCAGAGACGTTTCATGCCCTTTTATTCCTCTCACAGTCATTACTTTCTTTTCTTTTTAAAGTTGGGTCCTGATTTTAGCTAGATTTTTGATAGAGAAGAAATGATTGCATCTAATTTTAATTGTAAGGTGTCAATCAAAATTTCTGCAAGTAATCTTACAGGGAGCATGGGATCTTGGTAAAGATCTGTGAGGCTGCGGATTTTAAATACTCTAAACCCACTTTGTTTCCACTCGACACCTACAGGGCATTCCAGAGCAATGGGCCAGGCTACTACAGACCTCCAACATAACAAAACTGGAGCAAAAGAAGAACCCGCAGGCTGTTCTAGATGTTCTCAAATTTTATGATTCCAAAGAAACAGTTAACAACCAGAAATACATGAGCTTTACGTCAGGAGGTAAGTTGACGTCTCCCAACAGGGGAGGTCAGGCTCCAAAGCGAGTCAGACCAAAGTTCAGCATTCAAGTGGTCAGGAAGCAACCTGAACCAATTCCACCATGTGGAATATTCCTGAAATTAATTCAATTTATCCTTTTTTTCCCCCAGACATTATTAAAATGGTGACCTTGCTTTGCTGCTGGATTTTAGAACTAACCAAGCTTTTGAAACAAAAATGCCATTAAGATAGCATTAGTTTGGTAGAGGTCCCGTTGACAGCTTCAGCTGGGAAACAGGGTGTCTGTAGCCAGCAGGGTGTGGACAGCATTTGGAATGTCACCTGCTGAGCTTCCATTCCCTCCACAGGATTGTCTGTGGCAGTGGAGTCTGTCATTTCCTCAGTTTGAAGGTTCAGCCAAGACGACTTCCAAAATGCAAAAGCTTCTCAGAAGTCTTTCTGAAAACTGTGCACTTATCTCCAGGATTGAGGGAAAGCATCTTTTTTTCTCAAATTCCATAATTAAAGGATTTGACTAATTTGACACTTACTGTGTGCTAAAATAGCAATTCCCTTTGTGATGAAATGCAGACTTCAAAACAGTTCATGTGAGCTCCTGAACCCAGGAGCTGTTCTCGCACTTTGTCACAACTGAGCTGCCATGGCTAAGGGGGATTTGGGGAAACTTTTCTGTGAAGATGTTGTCAGCAAGCTAATGAGAATGAATGCATGCAATTTATTGAAAAAAAGTAAAACACAGGAGGGAGAGGAGAAAAAGCGGCTTTAGCTCTTGAGTGGAACAGAAGCATTGGCAGTTAAAGAACAATTTGCGTTTTCTTGACCGAATTTCTGTTTACTTTATTTACTGACAAACAGGGCAAAAAATAGACACGGTCTGGAATTTTTTCCTGTTCTCTTCCTTGCTGTTGCTCCTGAAGGGATGGTGGGAAAGAAAAATGATCTCTATTTGGGTTGACATGTTCTGTGGGATTCCCCAAAACAGGCAGGTTTTTTTTCTAACATCATCTGGTTCATTCTCCTTTGCTCATTGCAGATAAAAGCGCCCATGGATACATAGAAGCCCATCCGTCGGTGAGTGGGAAAGCAACCTTTGATGTTCCTAGTGTTTAAGAATGGTGGAGCAGGTCATGAGCTTTCCCTGGCTGATTTTTAATTTTCTGTTTGAGATCTTTTTAAAAGGTAAAAGTCTGGTTTAGCAGACAGAAGATTGCTTGCTGGTTTTAGCCATGGTATATATAATTCACAACAATATGCAGCACTGCCTAATGAGCCCATTTTAATTTAGTTTTAAGAATTTAGAATCCCATTTCTATCAAATTTCATTATTTCTCCTTAGTACAGCTGGATATATATAACTGAATATAAATAAGGTTATAATTGATATGTAACTCCCTGGAACCATTGAAGGAAAGTTTTAAATAACCATCCACTCTAATTAATGCTGGATTGCAGTAGCAATCCCAGAGATATTGGAGTGACATACACATTAATACTGACCAAATTTATTTCGGTTATTGTTAGTGAATTAAATAGCAAGTGACTGAATGGGGATTTGGCTTTTATTTTAAAGTGTTAAGCAACTTCAGGTGATTATGTGAGATTTGTGATTACATGGCCAACTGTGTATAATGAAATTAAAATCATCTTTGAATATTCACACTTCAGATTTTCGATCAATGCCACTTCCCTTATCTTTAATGAAACACACTTTTCAGAGGAAGTGTGGTGTTCACCAGAGCAGAGTAAGCCTTCTCAGTAGCTTTTCTAGTGGATATGGACACCTTGGCAGATGCTGCAGTATTTTCTTCTAGCAGACAGAGGCAGTAGTGAGACAGTCAGCACATCAGCTTTCCGAAATTACCGACTCAGGTCTCCCTATTTGCTGTGGGCTTCCCTTACTGGTATTTCTAGTGGACCAAAGGGATGGCAATTTAAAAAGAGTGCCAAGGAGATGTGAATATGTAGAGTGGTGCCTTTGATTTGCTTCAGTTCTCTTAAGTGGCCTGTTGTAACCAGCTTTAAAGCAGTTGGTAAACACTTCACAAGGCACATTTTCATTTTTTTGTTTCACCAGCAAATTTGGGATGATATTATATAACCCCCTGCTTCTGAGCAGCAGCTGGGACTGGTGGAGTTCAACACACCTAAACCTTTAAATTGTGTTGTTCTGTGTTTAACTTAGAATGTAGGCCCATAGGAGCATGTGCACATCTAGATTGGCCTCTGATGTCTAGGAAGACTAAGGATGTAGGTAGCTATCAAAGCTCCAGAGTGGCAAGATAGTGACTGTCACTCACAGTACTGTCTGTCCACAGAGCACAAAAACAGCATCAGAACCTCCTCTGGCTCCCTCTGTCTCTGAAGAAGAGGATGAAGATGATGAAGAGGAGGAAGATGACAATGAACCTCCGCCTGTTATTGCCCCACGGCCTGAACACACAAAATCAGTAAGTGCCAGCTTTGGTTAGGTCTATGTTTGGTGCAGTGCTGAGCTGCAAGTTTCTGATCAGACAGCACTTGCCATTTGGGTCTGAAGGTGGTGTGGGCGGGAGTCCTGTCACAACACAGAGCTTCACTCCAGCCACTGACACTCGGAAAATCAGATTTGAACTTTCACATTCAGGTGTCAGTTTCCTGGGATTCTGGTGGGGGCCATGACTTCCTCTTTGTATCAGGTAGGAGGTACCATCATGTCCTTTAATGCTCCAAGTGTGAAAATGAGCCACTTTGTCCAGCTGTGCAGAGGCTCCCTGTCAGCAGGGAGAGCAGTCCAAAGATACAGTTCGTATCCTGGCAAGATACATACGACACACTGTCCCCTGGAGGTACCTGCCCCTCTCCATGGAATATATCAGAAAATTCATGAAAATTGAACATGAAACTGGCCATGAACTTGTAATGTTTCACTTTTGCCCATTCAGTTTGAGAAGTGGACAGCAAAACTAGTTTTAGAGTTCTGGATGTGGTTGACACGATCTTCCTAAGGGTTTGCATTTGAAATATTATCTCAGGGGGATCTCTGCCAGCCACCTTTCTGACACAAACTAATTTCTTGTCACAGATCTACACACGCTCTGTTATTGAACCTGCCGCTGCACCAGCACCAGCTAAAGAAGCCACCACTCCCCAGCCTGAAAACTCAAACACAAACACTCTGTACAGAAACACAGACCGGCAGCGAAAAAAATCCAAGATGACTGATGAGGAGATCCTAGAGAAACTGAGTATGTATTGGGTATTTTGAATCTGCTAGAGCAGTGTATTGCCTGCACGTGTCAGCATTAGCTGTACCAAATGTTCCTCCTCAGTTTAGTGTCTCAGAGTCATTTACAGCTCCCTACAGAAAATGTTGTGCTTCGAGGCAGTGAGAGAACACTCGGGGTGTTCCTGCTGCCTCTGAGGGCAGCTGGAACTGGGTTGGGTTTGCCTGAGCTTCCTTCAGTGCTAAAGGCAAAAGCAGAGATTGTTTCTGGTTGAGCAAAAGGCTGTAACCTAGTGAATGATGTAAGGAACTCCTGTGTGCTAATGGCCAAATGGACCAGAATGTTTGGGTTCCTAAATTCTCTTTAGACTCCTAATTTCTCACAAGTCATTGGAGTCAAAATACTTTGCAAAAATCTGTTGGGTTTTGGGGTTTTTGTTTGTGGGAGTTTTTTTTATTGGTGTGGGTTTTTTTACCAGTAGACAACTGCAGCACTAAGCTGGTTCCTTCAGCCTCAATGAGCTCTCCTTGAGACAGTTACACATCTTCCAGCTGTTCTCTTGCTGTCCTTTTCATAAGTGTTATTGCTCCTCCTTCTTCTACTACAGTTTGTTTTTATAAGAATTTTACAGTTTTGTCAGTGAGATCTCCTTTGAAAGGAGCATCCGCTATCTGTTCCTCATATCATGTGGCACTTTGTCATGGCACAAAAATTAACTTGCCAGGCAGTTAATACTATTGGAATCCTAACCATTGGCCCCAACCCCTCTCAAGATCATACTCTAGTGAAGCACACCAAGCCCTTCGTGATTCTGCAGTGCAACCAATTTAATTTATTTCTTGCATGTGACAGCTGCCAATGCAGTGTTCTCAGATTAAATGATTGGGTTCAGAACAGCCCAGGTTACTCTGTGTCTACCATTAACTGTTAGTAAAAAAAGCAGATTGATCTACACTTCCTTGTGTCAGATCACAAAGGCAATAATGTGTCTTTAATGGGGGCAAGTACTTGTAACAGGGTCCTGTTTGGCTGTGGCTCTTTCTAAGTGGTTGTCATTGCTCAACCTTCTTGTCATACTTGCCCTGCCACTGATGGCTGCTACGGCTGCACAGGCTGAAGCCTTCCTTAGCTGTGAGATTTCAGCTGCTTGCATAGAGTTTCCCGCATCCTTACCAGGTTGACATGAATCTCAGTGTCATTAGGGAGTATCCAAGGGATAAATTCAATAGCTTTAGCTGAGGGCACAATGAAATAAATTCTAGAGCAGATAGTTACCTGCAGGTATGTCAGCTTATAGACATACTTATAGAATTCTGCTTCTTCAACTGATGCTAAATATTTGAGGCAGGCTTCCCCCATGAGATCTGCAGGTACCCTGCATCCATGAGCTCAAGTATGTGTATCATTTATTCAAGCTGCTGTGTATGCCAGGTTGGGACTGAGCCCTGGAGTTTTGGGGGGTTATATCTTTGAAATGTTACATGCTTTCATGCTTTTTCTTTCTTAACAATTTGCTACCAAGTGAGCAAGGTCTGAATATCTGCCTTGGGCAAATTGTGATGTGGGCACTGAAAATATATTTCTGCTTTCATGAAGCTATCTGAAAACAGGTGTGATGCTTTTTTGTTAGAGTCTTGAACTAATTATATTTGAGCAGTGTGGTGCTTGTTCTGTTTTATTTTAACTCGCGTGACTGCTCCACCTTGCCTACTTCCCCCACAACTGTTTTTATGCTACTTTTAGGAAGATGTCCCCTGCCCTCTTTTATCTAAAATTGCTTTCATAATTCTTTTCTGCTTGAAAAAACTGGGGTTCTTTTAGAGCTTTTAGAGTTTTATTAGTGAGTAAAGCCTGTAATATTGAGATAAGATCAAACAAAATTCTGTCTGTAATGAAATCATGACTGTGTTCCGCTGATAACTATAAAACAGAACTGGCCCAATTCAGCTTTCTTATCCACTTAATTTAGGACTTGATAAAGGAAAGTGCTTAAAGACATCAAAATAGCTGATAGGTTTATCTTTTGTCCGGAGCAGGGAGTGCTTGTCTGAGTGGGAGCTGCATACCTGTCAGTTTGTTGATTTTAGAGCTATAATATTTGATGTACATTGGCTTAAGCACAGGAAGCCAGCCACAATTACCTTGGGAAAGCAGCTACTCAAGTCTTGAGGAAAAACTCTGGAAATCTGAACTTTAAAATTAGTGACAAATTTGGAAAATAATTTTTAAAAATCTTTCGTCTTCAGTCCTTCTCTGTATTCTTTTCTGAAGTGAATGAACTTCTGATATCTGTTCTAATAGATATACAGTTCCATTAACTTGCTGAAAATAGCACCTAGCCAGGCACTGGCAGCACAGTGTTGTTCCTGTTGTCCAGCCCAGCACAGAATTAGAGCAGTGTTTGATTTACTGCTGCAGAGCTCGTGGGGTTGTGAGCCACAGGGTGTGAGACTGTCCCATGTGGGACAGTCTGGCCCCATCACCCGTTGTAGAGCTTGTGCCACTGAAAGCTAAAGTTAAACCTTGCCCTGCTTGATACCTTCTTGCCCATTTGGAGATGCCGGGAATCTGAATGGGAAGGAAAGAAAGCAGTAATTAGGATATTTTGTTTGTGTCTAATGAAAGAGCCAAAATCTGATAGACTCAAACAAATCCAAAGGCTTAATTAAAGAAACAATACTGTTTTTTCTGGTCTGGTAGTTGCCTTGATACAATGCAAACGATGAAGCCTAAGGTGGTGACTCAATGCAAATGTCTTCTAAAGATTTTCCTTGGAACATACAGCACTGAACTAGTTTAGGAAGATGAGTTCCGAAGGAAAGACTTCAGTGATCTGCAGCATATTTCCTTAGACTAATCTGGCTGTATCCCTGTATTACAAATACAAACACATATTTGTTTACCTGTGCATCCAAAACAAAATGAGATGATGCGCTCTTCCCTCTTAGTAGTAACAAACACCTCTTCCCCCTGTCCAGGCCATTTTTATGAAGCAGAGGTCTTTAGCATCCAAATGGGCATCTGACTGGATGCCTAGCCAGGAATCCTGCCTGCCAGCACAGCAAGAAGACAAGGCATCAGCACCATCTGCTACACTCCCTGCTAAAGCAGTTTTGCAGCCCTTGGCAAGAGCATTAATGGGAGCTGCAGGAGAAGAGGTTTCCTTTGCCCCGCAGTGCTCGCTCCCTCGCCGTGTGCTCCAGGAATGCCAGCCAGGGCTGATGGCAGGGTGAGCCTGCCCACTGCCCGGGATGCCCACACAGTCTCAAGTGCGCTGAAGTGGTGCTGCCCTGCTGTGCCTGCCTGCAAGAGTCAGATGAACTGGAGTGTCGGGAGCCCAAGCTGAGGATGTAACACCTTCAGAATGTGGTTAACTTTTCATAGTTTCATCTCACTGAAACACATGGCATAAAACAAAGCCCGTTCTGCCTCTCTAGAGCATGTCTTCACTACAAAGTAATTCTTCAGTAGAGAAGAACATGACCAGAGGACTCCAGGACTCCCTTCTAACTGACTAGAAGGAGGGATAGGAGATGAGAAGGTATAAACCTCCTGCTCACACTATGGAGCTTGACCATCCCATTACTGCAGCATGGAGCTTCCAGGAGGCAGCAGCCCTTTGTTTGGTCTGTCTTCTGCATCGTATCAGCTGGACTCAGCATCCTTTTGGATGCCCCAGGAGCACTGCTGTCCTTGTCACCCATCCTGCTGGTTTGGGGAGAACAGCGTGTGTGTGGTGGTGAGAGAGCGAGTCCAGTGTGAGTGACAGGTCCATGTCACATTGAAAACCAGCAGTGTGGTTCTTCAAATGGTGCAGGGCAGGCGTGTCTTCAGACCTTAGCCTGGAAACCGGTGATGGGAGCCCTGGTTCTAAAGCCCCGTAATTCTTGATTGTAACATGAGATGCTCTTCCCTGCAAACATAAAGGCATTCTTTTGGCAAACTGCTGAAAGGTTAAGATGATCGCCTCCTCTCCTGGAAGCACGTGCAGTCCTCTTCCTGTTCCAGAAATGGTGCCTGTTCATTAAAAAGTGAACACAAGGTACATTTAATCTTCAGAAGTATTAAACCTTCTGTTGAATCACAGAATGTTTATTCCCAAGAAAATAAAGGCACTATTCCAGCTCTCCTTAATGTTTGTAGAGAACACTTGCATTGTTGTCTGTTGTTTTCTAATCTCTGTCTGTTCTGAATGTTTCTCCATGTGTTTAGTTTCCTGTCAAGGTAACCCTAAAGGACTGTAGAAAATCAGTGTTAGTGGAGGCCATCCGTGCTATGGAGCTGCCTCTGTTGTTGCTATTGTTGTTACCCAACTGACCACAAATGGCTCAGAGCCCTAAACAGTGGGGCTGCATTTCAGATCTGCTGGAAGGTGGGATCTCTGTTTTGAAGTGAGAATCTTGCATTTTGTTTCTTTCAGGGAGCATTGTGAGCGTGGGAGATCCTAAGAAGAAATACACTCGGTTTGAAAAAATTGGCCAAGGGTAAGTCCAGTCCCAGTTACTTATGCAAAACCATGGGCCGGGTATTTTGCTGGTGTAATAACAAGCATGAAGACAGACAAGCTCCAAACGTGTTCAGATATGATCAGATTTAGATCCTCCTGTCTCTCCCTACTGGTCAGAATTTATAACTGTGGTCAAAAAGAATCATCAAGGACAACTTGATGCTGACAATATCTTATCTGCAGCAAGGAGCAGGACCTGAAAGATTTCCTGTCCCTCAAGTGTGTGGCTCTTGTTTGCTTATTTTCTTAGGAGAAATTGTTTTTGTATGTCTCAAAATAATATGACCATGCTCAAGAAAGGAGAAAAGACATTATTACCTAAAAGAGTAACTTATCACCTGGTAGCTGTCAGCTGACAGCTCTCAATAACATTTATTTCAAATATTTGCTTAAAACTATATTCAGCGGTCAAGCTTATAACCACATATTTTAGAAATTGAAACCAGAGATGAAATAATAAGCTCTCTTTTCTACGGGGGTTGTAAAACCCAAAAATTCAGTAGTAGACAGTGCCAATGCACTTCAGAGGAAAATACATATCTGCCTCGTGGCAGATCCCTCCTGGATCCTGCAGGTTCTAACCATTTACTGAAAATAATCACCCAAGCCATTCCCTTTTGAAACCCAGCTTTGCTTACTGTAAATTGGATCAATTTGAAATATTTCCTATGTGAGGAGGCAAGAACAAAAGAACTTACCTCAAAATTAGGTATCTGACTTGCATTTTAAATATGGACTGCCTGGACCATTAGCGTTTCCTTGGCCGTGCTGTCGTTCCAGGAGGACTGGCACCATCTGTGTAACACCAGGACACTGCTGTCAGTGTAGGACAGAAGCTGTTTACTGGCATCAGGGGATATTTTTCTGCCTTAACTGTTTGTGAGGTCTGAGCTCAGAGTAGCCTGTTGCTAACCTAGAATGGATACATACTGCAGAAGGGCTGACACATTCACATTCTTTCTCTGGTAGGTTTTATCTTAGATCTCTCTGGTTTGGTAGGGCCCTTGTGGGAAGGTTCTTATGCTCCATTCATTGTACAAAACCCTTTCTCAAATTCTGACTTGCTTCCTACTTGAAGCTTTGGTTCTTACTGTCATTTGTAAAATGTCAGTGGATACTTCGAGCTGTGCCCATTTCTTAGAAAAGAAGTGTCAGCTGAACAAGTGAGAGCAGAATAAACATGCGTATGAAGCAGATTATTGCTGTCACTGTGAGGATATGACCATCACCCTCAGTGTCTTTTATTTTGATAGTCCTGGGAGTGAGCTTGTACAAAGTGCCTTGACAACTGGTGGAAAGACAAGTGGCCGGTGTATGGCCTGAAAGGATATCTAAATTGATTTCCTCCAGCTTTTAGCACAGCGTGGAGATTGCATGGCCTCTTTAGAGAGGAGTGAGTGTGCTGCCATAACCAACTCATGCCTCTAATACCACAGGCCAATTTACTGTGATAGGGAAAGATCCTAAAGAGAAAGATCATCAGAAAGGTAATCAAACAGGATGATCAGGAGGACCCGAAGTGCTGCATGGCTGGGGTTTGGGTGTCTGCAGCAGTACTGGGATGTGGCACTGCTTCAGCAGGTGCTGCTGTGCTCAGTTAATGCAGGTGCCAGTTCCTGAGCTGCCACCTCTGCAATGAATTGAGTACAGCTATGCCAAAGGCAAGTGTAGTAGTGTTGGAAGTGAGCAGGTTTTTGGTAGCTGCTAATGAGAGCACTGCAAGGCAGGGAGAGGTGTGGCTGCTCAGAGAACTGCAGGTAGGGAGCAGCTGCTTATGTAAGGAAAAGCAACTTGTCCAGCACATTGCGCTTCATGGCTTCATACAGCTGGGAAGTTAATAAACAGTGTGATGGTTTTACAGCCACTTTGCAGTGAACAGTAGTCAGCAGGCCTGTGCTGCAGAACAGGTCCGTGCTGAGTCCCTGTTTTGTTGCCTCTCTCCAGCTGAGGGCTGAAAATGTTGCTGACACCAGAGGAAACTTAGTTCTAACTAGCACTTGATAAAGAGGTTGTCTTTGCTCAAGCAGTGTTAGCTCTTGTAGCAAGACAAATGAATATGGAGCCATGAGCAGCCTGGTTTGTACTGCGCTGCATCACAGTGACACAGATCTAATGATGAGTCCTTGCCTAACTGCAGTAAACACAAGGTGCTGCAGAACTGATTACAAATTACTGATCAGAAATGACTTACTCAGAAGTAAAAGTTTGTAACGCAGAATCGCAAAGCCTTTGCAATTAATTCGCAGCTTTACTTGAATTACTTTTATCTAAACTCCTCACAGGTGGCCTGGAGCATTCCAAAGGCATTCCAGGAGCTGTTTTTAAATAAAGCCTGATATGACTTTGCACAGGAGAATCATCACAATGTTGGCAATTCTGAATAAATGTTGTTGACTTTTTATGAAAACAAATTGGATTAATCTCGTCAGTTAGTCACAGGAAAATACATTTGCCTTTATATTGAAAGAATGCATAGCATCCCCAATGAGAACATTGCTCTCAATGCAGACATAAGGTCTCTGTTGAATTAAACTGCTTCTGAAATATTTCAGCCTGCAGGTAAACGAACAAGCCAGGGGATCATGTGAAAAGGAGCAAACTGATTTTGTCACTTTCAGTCACTGGGACACTTGGTGGATGCATATTCCTGCTTGTGAGAATTCCCTCCCTGGCTCTCCGTTGCCTTGCTGCCCCTGCAGACATGGGCTTCTTAAATGATGGTAGTGTAAAGCTGTGGTTTAGCTCAGAAGGAAGGCCTTCAGAAGCAAGGGTTCGCAAGCCCCCAGTTGCTTTGAAACCCAAATGAATTTCCTCTGACTGGGGCCTTTCTGGCCCTTCACGTCATTATAGGGGAAGAACATCTTTGAAGGAGAGGCAGATGGCAGACCAAACCCCACCCATCTAATCTGCAGGTGAGCACACCATTTATTTCTGGTGGCTCTGCAACACAACCTATGTGTGCCACAGAAGCAACACATGGACACCATGAAGAGTCCTTCACATGTTACGTGCACTCAATAGAAGTAGCTGCGTCCAGTTCTTGACACACAAAGAAGCTCTGTGAGGATCTTTTGTTCTGAGTCCTTCTCAGTTTGTGTGTGAAACAATAGGTGCCTTAACCTCCTCTAGCTGTGACCTCACAGGATGGCTGGAAAATTGTTTGCTTGCATGCTGGAGAAAGCTGTATTTAGACCTTTTCCTCAAATGGCTGTCATTTGTTCAGGGTTCTCAGAGTGACTGTGTGACATTGCCTGAGTTTGGCAGATGGATTCAAATAAGAGGTGTGAGAAGGCCCAACTGGATTGTGTGTTACATTTTGTAGAAAAAAACACACTCACAGGCACACAAAGAAAAAAGAGAAAAAAGACTAAATACAACACAGCAAAATGGAAAAGAATTAAATATATTATTTTCCAGTTTTTGTACACACACCCCCCCCTTAGGTTTTGAATTAAAATAATTTGGTGGGTGCATTGGAGATTTGCACCAGCCCTTTTTCTTCGTGTTGGGACCTCCGTTTTCTGTTGGACACCCTGCATGGCAGAGGGCTGGTGGGCTGCCATGCTGTTGGCTGAGGAGTGAGTGAACCCAGGTGTTTTATAAACACTCTAGGCAGCAAAGCTCTCCTGTCTGGGCTGGCTTTCACTTCCAGGGACTGAAGTGTTTCTCAGTTTCTCCTGCTGTTTTGTTTCTAGGGCTTCAGGAACTGTTTATACGGCGATTGACATCGCCACAGGACAAGAGGTAAGTGTCAAAACTCCCAGCAGCTTCTGCAGCTGTTGAGTGCTTTCCCCTGTGGCATGAGCTGTGGCTGGAGCTTTGGGTGGCCAGTAGAGCTTTCCTTCAAAGGCTGTTTCTCTGAAGCATGGACAGATGTCAAGTGGCAAAATCCATCATCTGCTGTCTTCAGCGTTTCAGTGAAAGGTCTTTAAGGGCAGTGTGGTTCTGTGCCTCAGTAACTGAACACTTACTGTGGCCATATGCTTTCCAGCAACACTTCATCTGAGGTTTTCGTAAATGCCTGAAAAGGTGCCTGTGAATTCCTAGAATCAATAAGAGCCTTGGTGCTCTTTGTGCTTGGCTGGATGCTTCACCCACAGCTCTTAAGGCCGATTTTAAGAGATTAATTTTTTTACTTTACTCTGTCTTCAGAACAGGTTGGTGCTCTCCACAGTATTGTTGCTCCTACCCTGCTACCATGTTATATTATCCCTGAATGTTTTTTTTAATGGACAGAAATCTGCTAAGAAATCCCAACAAGCTTTGTGCCGATAAAAAGTAGATAATTTTTATTGCCAGTATAAATGTATAGATTTAGAAATTGTTCTGTCTCTGTTCCCCATTGTGTATCAAGTTGTGCTTTTACATAGAATGTTGGCCTAGATACACAATTTAACTCTGTGCATTTACAGCATAAAATCTGCCTGTGCATGTGGCCACAGACTGGTTAGGAATGCAACTTGCAGAATCAAAAGATGTGTCATGATTAGAGGCCTTGGGAGAGCCCTGGAGGTGGTCACAGATTTGCTTGCTGCTGTGAGGAATGAATAGCTTTGTTACACTGCTTGATTTCAGAAAGACTTTGTCCATAGAACTGCCAGAAAAAGGAGAGCAGTGGTATCTGTCAGAGAAGGACACGGTCTCAGTCTTAATTACTAAATCTGTTAAGGCATCCACGAGCTGATGGTAACTGCCATCATTCAGGCCCAATTTATCTCAGTCCCAGGTTTGAACAGTAATGCTATTTACCATTTGTTCCGTCACGCATTTGGTCTTCAAAGTATAATGCAAGACATAATTCAGGAGAAATCATGTTTTGGAAATTTAGTTTTGTGTTTCAGTCATACTGCAGCTGCTCGTAAGAAGTCAGTTGTGTTTTGGTCTGGTGTCAGTGACAGCCCATTACAGTGATCATATTAGTGAAAGGCGAGGTCGTGTCTCAGAGAATCCCACTGCTCTTTGGGGCTCCAGCTTCAGGTTCCTGAATTCTCATTTCTGGCTGTCAGCAGAGATTCAGATATCTTACTGGTAGTTCCTTATACACCTGCAGTGCTGTGTTTGGTGATTGCACTTAGATTGGAGTCTCCAAGGGGTCTAAAAGGCCTAAGCCTTCCTTATAACCCTGGGTATATCCATAAAATACCAACACATGGATTATTCCTTTTTTAGACCCTGACTATAACTGTAAATGTAAACTGTGTTAAAGAGTGTTCTTTAGAGGGGCAAATCAAAATTTCAGAAGTTGGGAAGTGCTAGGGTTGTATTTTTGTTGTGGAATAACATCTATAATGTATGTCTGTGTTTGCTTTGTTATGCAATCAAGAATAGCAGGTGATATAATCAAAAATCATGTAATTGTTCACTGCATGTTCATTCTGATCTTGTGCAATAGACTACTCAGGTTAATGGTTTTTAATGTCATTTTAGGTGGCCATAAAGCAAATGAATCTCCAACAGCAGCCCAAAAAGGAACTAATTATCAATGAAATCCTGGTCATGAGGGAAAATAAGAATCCAAATATTGTTAACTATTTAGACAGGTAAGTTGTTTTGGTATTATCATGTCAATGTTCATTTACACACTAGAGCCAAAGGTTAAAAAAACCCTTTGATCACTGCAGAACATGGAGCTCTTTATTATTTCTCTACTCTTCTCCAGTGGATGGGAGGAGATTGCATTGGTTCTGCATTAGTCTTTTCTGGCATACATAGTTTGAAGTCTGTTTTAAAAAACCTGGATCAGCCATCTTACTAAAACAACAGTCTGTCAGCTCCATGTTCCAAGCACCTCAATGCTGGTTTTTTGTTCTGGAGTTTGTTTTTTTTAAAGTTGATCAGATTTTCAGTGTCTTGTGCAAAGTGCTGACAAACCATCATAGAAATTCTTTCCTTTGGGCTGTTTCGACTATTTTTCATTGCTGAGGATGCCAGGAAGACTAACTTATTGTTTCCAGAAACACCTAATTTGACAGTTTTTTAATTGCCTTTCCTGTGTCTGAATATATGTTTTGCAAGGTTTTCTAAACACTTGACCAACTTCTGTCCTCAGTGGTGCACACCCTCCTCCCACGGATAACTTTGAAAGTTGCGTTGTCTCGTTCCTGGGGTTAATGGTAGAATTCATGAGTTAAGATGATGACCAGCTGGTGGCATGTGTCCTGGTTCCAGATTTATCTTTGCTATTACTGAAGGGCATTCTTCACTTGCTTGTCACCTAAGACATCTCCATTTTCATGGATGTGCCTTTCTCACGTAGATGGTGCAGATTCCAAGAACTGTGTAGCCTAGAAGGAATGTCCTTTTCATTTTATTCTGTCTTCATTTGCAAGTGACCTGGGGACGAAAATCAGTTGTAGATTATGATAATTCGTTAATTTAGCTATGCACATTCATCTCCACAGCATTGTTTTCTCTTTTCAGCTACCTTGTTGGTGATGAACTGTGGGTGGTGATGGAATACTTGGCTGGAGGTTCTTTAACCGATGTTGTCACCGAGACATGTATGGATGAAGGACAGATAGCTGCTGTCTGTCGGGAGGTGAGGGATCCCACTTGTGCTTCTGTTTGCATGGACAGGATGCTGCTTCTGTTTCTGTGGTGTTGTCATTATACGGAGAAGAAAGAGCAGATCCACTGCAGCAGCAGTCATTCTGTCTGTGTTTGTGGGGGACAGTCTGTAGCAGCAATTGATGTTTCCCTTTCAAAAGCTGATACATGCCTTCTCTTAGAAAGACATGACTCTAACAGTGTTGGAACAGCAAGCTCTTCTCTTGAGAGCACTGTGTTCTGCCATTCCTCACCATTCCCCTAGAAAGGAAGTCTCTTAGAGCCATTTCCTTTCTTGTGTGATGAAATCATGTCATGAATTTTTACCCTTACATTTCTTTTTTCTCTTATCAGTGCCTGCAAGCCCTGGATTTCCTTCATTCCAACCAAGTGATCCACAGGGACATCAAAAGCGACAATATTCTTCTTGGGATGGATGGATCTGTCAAATTGAGTAGGTATTCTTGGTCAAGTGCAGCATTCCTGGATGTGGGGTGTGGGATTGCTTTTGAGTGATGGCCAGTTCTCCAAAAGTGATGCTGGTGGGAGTGCCTGGTCCCTTGCTGAGGGCACAGCTGTGAGGTCTAAAGGGAAACAGGGTGTCAAGAGTGGCTTTGCTTTGTGTATGACCCTTCCAGATTAGAGGGAGTTACAGTCTAAAGCTTCAAGTGACTAAGTAAAAGCCACTGCATGAAACTTGAGGGTTTCTTTAAGTGGTCAATTCCATATTACCTTGGCTGCAGCGATGAGGAAACACAGCATGGCTGCTTTCCCAGCTAGATTCCACAGTCCATTCTCAGACTTAAAGTTGGGGATTCTTTTGCTTGGTTTCATAATTCAAGCTGGCTTTAACAGTATTTGTTTTTCTCCTCAGCTGATTTTGGCTTCTGTGCTCAGATCACCCCTGAGCAGAGTAAACGGAGCACAATGGTGGGGACTCCTTACTGGATGGCACCAGAAGTTGTAACAAGAAAAGCATATGGCCCCAAAGTGGACATCTGGTCACTTGGGATCATGGCAATAGAAATGGTGGAAGGAGAACCTCCTTACCTTAATGAAAATCCTCTCAGGGTAAGGTGAAATATCAGATACCTCTGTCTTTCTCATCTGTGCCATATTTTGTTTTCCATGAGATAAAATCCCATTCACATCAGCTTGAACTAGTTCTACGAAGGCCCACTTGTAAAAATGTTCCTACAGCACATCAGCATCTGCTGTAGCTTTGATTGCATTACTGTGAGAACCTCAGAGGAGAAGTGACATGTGCCTGTGCAGAAACTTGCCACTTTGGCCTTCAGCGATGCTTGAAATTTCTCATGCCCTTTTTGAACTCTCTTTGAGCTGTATCTCCAAATGACAAAAATTTTGAAGTGCCATGCTTCTCCAGTTGGGGAATTTTTATGAAAAGCATTGGAGCTGTACCTGCAGGCACAGAACTCTCTTCAGTCTCAGGCTGATTGATTACCTGAACCTTCCAGGAAAGGTCACTGGTTCTAGTAATGCCGTAATTATTTATTACCAAACACACTCTAAAAGTATCTTTTAGCACAGATCCTTGTAGTAAACTAGTGTATTTTGAAGTTTTCAGTTTTATCCTAATGTCTTAAAATGAAATGGCCAGTTCTTACACCAAATGAGTGTGTAGTAGTGGAGTGTACCTGGAGTATACCAGGATAAAACCTTGTGACTGACAGCTGAAACAAAATGCTGCACAGTTAATTCCTAACACAATGTGGGAATTTATGAGAAAATTAATTTTTACCTATTACATACCTATTTTTTGAAAAAGATTCCCGAGTTTTCTTGGAAGACTTCCTTTGGTTTGGTAGGTGCCCTGGCGTTTTTGGTTCCAGGGCACGCATGTGGAGCGTTGTGCACTGTGTCACCTCGTTAGGGTGGATAAGAAAGAAACAGGTTTGGATTCAGAGTGGTGCTGAATAAGCAGAGTGCACTGTAGCTGGCAGGGTGGCATTAGGCCTCTGTCACTGCAGCCCTGTTGTACCAGCAGAGACCTTTACACATCACAGTTTTGCTTCTGTTTCCTGTGAACCCATATTTCACTTGCAAAAAATGCAGTTGCCTTGTATAAGGCATCAAAAACAGGTGAAAAGAATTAGCATTATTGATCTGGATGCTGAAAATTACCTGCTTCCTTAATCTCAAATGTTGATTAGTGTTCCTTAAGAAGCCTCAGGTCAGCTGTTAGAAAGATAACTAGATTTCCTATTTCTGACCAAATTCACAGTCAGATATTTTTGAGATCTATGTAAGAGGTCTCAGCTGCCTCCAAACAGGAGAGCTTACAAAGCAAGACTGCTTTTTACAGCAAAATTTTTTTAGCTGATAGCGCACAATAGTTGTTGGATTTCTTGTTATATATAGTGAACAAATTTCTTTCATAGCCCAAGCCACTTTCTCTATGTTACCAAGCCTTCAGTATTCCAACTGCCAAAAACCTCCTCTTTCTTGCCTGGCAGTTTCTGGGATGGGGATGTCAATAATGCATTTACTTGAGTATTAAAATGAGTGGAGGGTTACCATAAGGATAGAATTACTCCTTCTTCTGATGAGACTGTTAAAAGTTTTACAGTGTAAGTGAAGCTGATTTGGAATTTAGAGACCACTGAAAGATAGTTGAAGGTGGCTCCTGTCTGCCCAGTTTTGCCTTTTCATCATAAGGTATTTGTGCATGCAACTTGGCATGTCTGTTGAACATGAAGCTCCAAATGTTTCTGGTTTTTTATCCAAGGAATAAGATGATGGATTTAATTTTTTTTTATCCAGTAACAATTTTTTATCAAGAACAGAGCAAAAAACTTGATGAATTTTGTTTTATGGAAGCTGTACTTTAGGGACCAGTGAGCACTGCAGAGATGCATTTTATGTAATAATCCTTTGAAATAATATATTTAGACCACACCGACTCTTTCAAATGGCCTGTGAAGCTGTGTCAATACTTGGAGAAGTAAAATGTGCTGATGTAGTTCCTACTAACTAGGTCAGCCAATGAAATCAGCTGTCAAGGCAAGATCATTTTGATGTTGGAATAGCTGTGATGCATCAGGGTTTTTTGGGGTTTTTTGTTGGGTTTTTTTTTTTTGTTGCTGTTGTTAATATAGGAATGTCATCTCCAGCCCTCTGCCAGGGAAGAAACTGCCAGTGGAAATTGAAGCTTAAAAATAGGGTCTATGTGAGCATTTCTGGGTGTGAATGAAACAACGTTCTGTTTCCTTTGTCTCCAGGCGCTGTATCTGATAGCTACAAATGGGACACCGGAGCTGCAGAACCCAGAGCGACTCTCGGCTGTGTTCCGAGACTTTCTCAACTGCTGCCTGGAGATGGATGTGGACAGGCGAGGGTCTGCCAAGGAACTTCTGCAGGTGAGATATGAAGCAACTGCAGGTGAAACAGATGTCCAAGGGATCAGTTTTCTTGTCAGATAAAGGCATCAGGTGCCCCCTCACACGCATAATAATCTCCACTCTTGGTACTTTCAAATGGAAACAAAGTAGAATCCTGGAACAGTTTCGGTTGGAAGAGACCTTTAAAGGTCATCTAGTCTGACTGGGCTGGGATCTCTTAAACTAGGTCACGTCACTCAGAGCCCCTTCTGACCTGACCTTGAATGTTTCCAGGGATGGATTTCCACCTACATCATCCCTGGGCAACCTGTATCAGTGTTTTACCACTCTCCCTGTAAACAATTTCTTAATTAGATTAAATCTAAATTGATCATCTTTGGGTCGAAAACCATTCCCTCTTGATCTATTGCAACAGGCCCTGCTAAAATATGTGTCCCCAATTTTCTTACAAGCCCCCTTGAAGTACTGAAGAGTTGCAAGGTGAGGTCTCCCCAGGGCCTGCCCTTCTCCAGGCTGAACAAGCCCGGCTCTCTCAGCCTGTCCTCAGAGGAGAGATGTTCCACCTCCTGGTCATTTCTGTGGCCCTGTTTTGTACTTTTGGGAGTACATTCAGTTTTAACTCTTGGCAAAAGAACTGAAGTAGAATGATACCAGGTGTAAGAGGCCTAAAATGGTGGTGGTGGGGGAGGAACCCGGTAAAAGTAATCCCAGCCAAGCTGTCAGATTGGCTGTGGGAAGGAGGCGGCTGTGGGGAGTTAACTGTGAGCCTCTGAGGGGGCCCCAGCTTGTCCCTCCTGCTCCTCTCTTAGAGGTTTCTGCCAACAAGCCCCATTTTTAGAGGTTTCTGCCACCCAGACAGGGACAGCTGAACAGGACTTGTCCTAGCCCTGTTTGCTTCCTGGCACAGTCAAGCTGTGCCAGGTTTGCCGCCAGGTTTTGTGGCAGAGAGGGAGCTGCAGAACATGCCACTTGACTGTCCCTGCTGGGAAGGAAGGTGCCAGCCAGCACAGGAGGGCCAGGGGATAGAAAGGTAGACACTGCTCTCCCTGCAAGCCAGACCTGAGTCCATCAGCACTCTGTCACTTATCTCCCTGCTCTTGACTTACTGCTGAAAACCTGTACCTCAGTGCAGGTCTTGAGAAAACACATGAGCCTAAATCCTACTGTTTAACTAGGGTTAAACATTTCTTAGAGGTATTGGGGTTTCCTAAGGAATTACTTACATGCATAATTTTTGACAATTAAGACAGTTTTTGTCTTTAGAAAGGATGAACCTACGTGAGTCTTTTGAGTTTCCTGAAAGGAACAAAGCTCTGGGGCAGCAAGCAGCATTCCAGAGCACTGGCAGGGCAAAAATCCCTGCAAGCTGAAGACACCTGGATAAAGGGATTGGTAGGCATGTGTGCCATGTTTGCCTGTGATAGCAATGTCCTAGACATGAAGGTGGAAGTGCAGATGGTCCCCTCAGTCCTGTTTCTGGGTATTTCTGGTAACAAGTGGAATCCTGCTTGAGCCTGTGAGGAACTGAGTTTGGAAATTAATGGTTCTTTTTTTGGTTTTTTTTTTTCCTTTGGGCAGCATCCATTTTTAAAATTAGCCAAGCCACTCTCGAGCCTGACTCCTCTGATCATTGCAGCGAAGGAAGCAATTAAGAACAGCAGCCGCTAGCACTGCAGGTCGGCTTTCTGCCCTGCCAGCTCGGAGCAGGACTGAGAACACAAACTCTGTAAAACCTCAACTCTCGTGCTGCGGGACAGATGGATGGATGAACAAACCAACGGTCACAGTCATGGTGGTAGGACCACCCCAGTTCCTCAAGGAGTAAAAAATTATCATTTGTCTTCTTCCTGCTTTCTGGCTCCTTAATTTATTTTTAAGATGAATCGGGGCTAAGGACAGAGAGGTAATGACAGAAAATGCTTTGCTGCCTCAAATCATTTCCAAGGTAAAGCAAATTCAGTTGGAAGATTCCCTTCCTTCTCACCCTGTGAATAAGCGTACATTCAATTTTAAATTGTCAGTTCTTTCTTAACAATGTAAAGTCGTGTTTATGGGGTTTTTGGTATGGTTTGGAATTGGAGAAGGGCAATTCTTCATTCATCAACTCCAGACTGCACTGCCTTTTGAATACGGCCCACTTGCAAGTTTTTGCCCAGTCGTGGTACTTCTAGATGAGGAAGAAAGTGCAATTGCATTTCCAACCAAAAAGGAATGAAGAGTGGAACAGACAAAACATCCTGTGGAGATACAAGCGTTCAGCTGGGACTGTGTAGTGTTTCGGTTCTTGCCAATTGGATTTGTACCCCTAACTGCAATCTCTTTGCCTGGGTGAGAGTCTTACTCAGCTGAAGAAGCAGAAAGATCAGTCGGTGTACTCAGAACATGCTCATCTGATGCAAAGCTGTCAGAGCAATGTGAGGGGAGAGCGGGCCCAGCCGTGCCCAGGGCTGAGCCCCAGCAGAGCCCTGGCAGAGCCCAGAGCAGCCTCAACATCGGCAGAGCCAGGCTGGAAGGAGGCACTGGTAGCAACAAGCAGGAGCAGCCTGGCCCTGGGTGCCTCTTCCTGGGACAGGACTAATTCTCCTGTCTCAGAGCCAAACTGAGCGTGGGCTGCTCCCCAGGGGAATCGTGGGCTGCTCCCCAGGGGAATCGTGGGCTGCTCCCCAGGGAAATCGTGGCCATGCTGTGAAATGCGCAGCCTGATGGAATTGGCCATCCTGAGTCTTTGCAGGAGCGGAGAAGGGCAAACAGAGTGGAGCGGTGGTGTCGCTTCTGAGGGTGCCTGTTCTTCTCCCAGCTGTCTTGTAGCTTCTGGGAAAGGTTTGTAGTGTCTGTGGAATTCTTGGCAGAGGGCAAGGGAGTCGGGCTGCTCTACAGGATCCTGCACAGGTCAGCATCCTTTAGGCACAGGAGTTCTGCCCTGGGAACCGAGGCTGACGCGAGGGACAACCTGCACAGTTCAGATCTGCAGGAGCCAGTGCAGCAGCCAGCCCTGGAAGAAAGCGCCTTAAAACCTGGAGTTTTGTGCACTGTGCAAGAGCAAAGGTGTGAAATGCAGAGTGGATTGCAGAATTACTCGGAGGCACCAGGCCAGCCTGCTTTCTGCTGTCCTACATATGGCAAGCACTGCGCAATGAAGCTCTGAATTGCTGCAGGAGAGGGAATTGGGGATGTGCCTGAGGATTGTGCTTGACTAGTCAGCGGATTTGGAAGGGAGCAGAATATTTTCAGTATGCAATTTGTGTTTTATTTATTCGTTTCTGAAAGACACAGTGTGGCTTCACTCAGTAAAAGCATTTGCACGGCATATTTGTTGCTGTATTTTAGGAGTACAACTCATGCAAGACCTTCAAAATGGCAACTGAAGCAACATGCACCCAGTGAGCAAAAAAAAACCCACAGAAAAACAGCTTTCTGCTAAAGATCTTCAAGTTGGCCTGGTCCTGCAAAGGGTTAAATATTAGCCTTTAAGGCACTCTCTGCCTTCATGTCTGGCCAGAAGGAATGAAGGATGCTTAGGCTGTTCTTTAATTAGGCCAGGAGCTTGTCTGGCTTTGGTGTCTTGCTTAGTTGCAGTCTTTGTGTGGCAAGTGTCCTTACTGCTGCTACCCTCGCTTGCACTGGCCATCCCAGTGTCCTTGGCAGAGGCAACAGGCAGAGGCAACCCTCCTTGAGTTACCACAGCTAAGTAGGAATTAACTTTTCTTCATGTCTTGGGGAGCACAACAGGTCTGATCTTTCAGATGGCCAAATAACACGCTGAGGCGAGCAGCTCTGGTTTCCTGAGCTGGAGGAACATCAGGAGGAGCTGAGGGAGCTGCCAGGAGCCCACAACTGGAGCGATAGTGGCTGACAGGGCCTGGAGCAGTGGCTGCCAAGCTTTCCCCCCATAAAAGAAGCCCCTGGGGCGTGGGAGTGGCCAGGACAGGCAAACAGGCCATAGCACAGCAGATGGTGCAGAGGGGCGTGCAGGAAGGTGCTGAAGCCCTGCCAGCTTGACCAGGGAGCAATGGTGTCCACCCAACAGAAAGCCATGACTTCTCTAAGCTCTGCAGCTACCACGACCCACGCAGCAGCCCAGACAGAGCTCTGGTGGGATCGTGCTGCCAGCCAGGTGTCAGCTGCAGGCTGTGCCCTGCTCTTAGGCCAGTCCTGGTGGCAGCAGTGTGAAAACAGCTGTGGGACGTGTGCCCAGGGAGAGGAACNTGGTGGGATCGTGCTGCCAGCCAGGTGTCAGCTGCAGGCTGTGCCCTGCTCTTAGGCCAGTCCTGGTGGCAGCAGTGTGAAAACAGCTGTGGGACGTGTGCCCAGGGAGAGGAACTCCTCTGCTTTGGGCCAGAGCTGCAGCAGGAGGCAAATAGTGGCAGGAGTATCCGAGCTCACTGAGCCCCTTTCCATTATTTACCAGCAGTCCTGGCTAAGGGGGAGATCCCAGATGATTGGACTATGGCAAATGTGATGTTGATCTACACGAAGACCTGGAAGAAGGATCTGGGGAACTACAGGTCTGTCAGCCTGACCTGAGTGCTGGGAAGAGTCATGGAGCAGATCATCTGGAGTGCTATCACACGGCACATACAAAACAACCACGGGATCAGGCCCAAGTAGTGTGGGTTTGTGAAAGGCAGGTGCTGCCTGACCAGCCTGATCTCCTTTTACGACAGCATGACCTGCCTAGGGCATATGGGGAAAGGCTATGGATGTGTCTACCTGGAATTTAGTATAGCCTTTGTCAGTGTTTCACACAGCTTTCTGCTGGAGAAACAGGCTGCTCATGGCTTGGATGGGTACACTGTTCTCTTGGTAAAAAACTGGATGGATGGCTGGGCCCAGAGTGGTGGGAAAGGGAGTTACATCCAGCTGAGGCTGTCACCAGTGGTGCACCAGGGCTAGGTACTGGGGCCAGTTGTGTTCAATATCTGTATCAGTGATCTGGACAAGGGGATCGGGGGCACTCTCAGTCAGCTAACACCAAGCTACGTTGGAGTGTTGATCTGCCGGAGGACAGGAAGGCTCTGCAGAGGGATCTGGACAGGCTGGATTGCTGGTCCAAGGCCAGTTGGATGAGGTTTAACAAGGCAAAGTGTCAGATCCTGCACTTGGGTCACAGCAACCCCCCGTAGTGCTCCAGGCCTGGGGAAGAGTGGCTGGAAAATGTTTGGTGGGAAAAGACCTGGGAGTGCTGGTTGAGAGCAGCTGAACATGAGCCAGCAGTGTACAACTACCTGAAAAGAGGTTGGAGCAATGGGGGATTCAGTCTCTTCTCCCAAATAACAAGTGATGGGACTAGAGGAAATGGCTGCAAGTTGCGCCAGGGAAGGTTTAGATTGGATACAGGAAAAATCTCTTCACCAAAAAGATGGTCAAGCACTGGAACAGGCTGTGCGGGGCAGCGGTTGAGTCACCATCTCTGGAAGGATTTAAAAGATTTGTAGATGTGGCACTTGGGGACAGGTTTAGTGGTGGACTTGGCAGTGCTGGGTTGATGGTTGGACTCAATGAGCTCAGAAGTCTTTTCCAACCTGAACAACTCTGTTGTTAAGACTTTGTTTCTCTTGTGAGGTCCCATTTTTGTCTGTTAGCTCAAGATCTGTGTCTGTAGGAGAAGCTTCCTTGCAAAAGAGTAACTCGGGCTGGAGATGGGCTGCCCTCAATGTGTAAAGCATTCATCAGGATGAAACATGTTTGTATTCCTGTAAGAAGTGAAGAAATGAGTGACAGTTTCTGTTTCCAGTATATCGTTTATTTTTTCCTATCCACAAAAGAACAGACAGCCGTCCTTTAAAAGGAAAGCACTTTGTAATGGCACATGTTTGCTGGACATACAGTCTAAATACTTCTGTTGACAAACTACACTATTTGATTGGGGAAGGGGGGAATTTCCTATTTATTTCTTTTGCCCGTAAGTATTTCAGCATCTCTACTTTTAAATAAACCTCACCACCACAACTTTCCAGAAGACGTCAGGTACGAAAAATAAGGAAATCAAATGGTAGCCTTTTTTTTCTAATCAGTGTGTGCCTCAGCATACAGAATATTGGTGGCACTGACTTTTTAAAGACAACCACTGTCCTAAGAAGCCTTACTTTTTATTTTATTAAATATTATATTTCTTTTTCTTTGCATCAACAAATCTAGAGATTTTTCTTTTAAAACCGGTTCCTGGGAGGCAGACAATATTCAGCAGAAATAATCTCTGCCAGTGGCTGTTTTCAGCATGGACTTGTACTTGCCCAGCTGAGGTTGTATTACATGCAGGGAAATGTACCTCCAGTATCCCTGTGGCTCCGTGCTTGGGACAGTCTCTGGTGCTAATTCTCACTCACCTAGATATTGAACGATGGCAACTGTGTTTGTATCCTCCCAGCCTGGATATTAAATGTAGAAAAGACACAAATATTTTTAAAAAAACCAACAACACAAACCCACAAAAATCCAGTCCTGAGGGGGTTAAGTCTTGTACATTATTTACAGGCTCACAGAGTATATTAGGATTGACAATAGCATTGACCTTGCAGAAAGGAAAGAGACAAATACTGTAAAATCTCTGGAGCCACCTCGGGTTTCCTGACTGCTATCCTCAGATCAAGCAATTAGTTACATCTGTTTTTTAAGTATTAGAAATAGGCTGTTTCTGTTGCAAAATGAAAACTAGAAGTTTTAGACACTTTCATTCCAAGGTTTTAAAAGATTGGTTAATTGTCTTCATTTTAAAATTAAACATTGAAGTACCCTATCCCAGAGCTTGACTGTGATTCCCATCCCTGCAATGAAGACATGTGAAAATGATCCAATAGCTCACTGTGGTTTAAATGTGTTTTGGGACAGAAGCATGATAGCAGTAAAGTCAGATAAGTTTGAGAAGCACAGAAAAGTTTATTTATTTAAGAAAAAAGAGGAAAAAGATAACCATACCTATGTAAAATTCCATACAGCTCCTGCATGCACTCCTGGGAACCTGTATGCGGGTGGATCTTACAGTGCTCTCAGGGTCGAATCCCAAACTTGGGCTGGGGTTACATTCTCACTTCTTGTGTCCAGTGCTTTTGTAAATATACATGTATTTATTCTTCATCTTTGGCTACTGCTTGGCCACTCCACTACACATAAAAGAACTCAAGAGTTTGTGCTGAGTTTCTTTGAGGCCAGTGGCTGCACTTTGGCAGGTCTTTGAGTCAGTCCTTCCCTATGTCCTGCCACCAAAAATTGAGCACATTCCAGTCACCACGAGAAGGGGAGTACCTGTCTCCTGTCCTCTAGCTGTAGGAAATGTCACCGTACTCTATTGTCCATATGGCAGTTATTTCCAATATATAATCCTTGGTGTGGCTACTGAATATTCCTCACACTGAGCATGTAAATATTTGTATTTCTTAGTCCAGTCCTGAGCAAATCCAGTGAGCAAAGAGTCAGAGAGAGCCCTGTGACATCTACCATTAAAGGCAGGAGCCAGTGTTTCTTTGCTTGACACCCAGGGCATGCACTCTAGTGCATGGTTGACGAAGACCTATAAATATAAGTGTTCATCTCCTTTTTTTTTTTCTTCTCCCCATACCAGGTAAATATCTTCAATTTTATCCCAAATTTTCAGGAAGCAGACAAGGGAAAACCTTTGTCTTTCAAGAGAAACCATCCAAGCTTTTACTGAGTGTGATTTGCACTTCAGGGATCTTTGAAACTTCTCTTTGCTTGTATCTGTCCTTCAGCTGACAGGGTAATTTTGTTTTTCTGACTGAAACTTGCAGAATCTCACTTATCCATCTCTCTTTGGATGCAGTTTAGAGCTGATTGCCATAATCCTAGGCATGCATCGTGCCTGCAAACCATCACTAGCCTGAGCCTACCAACAGTTGTGTGTACCTTTGGTTACAAGAGTCATCTCAAAAGAAAAAATGGTCTTATAGTAAAGAGGAGGAGGGATGCCCGTATGTTTTGCATGGGTGCCCTTTGGGCTGCCACGTGGGCACGAGCCTGCAAACTTTGTTCTTGCTGCTTAGCAGTTCCCCCAGGCAAGCACTTGAGTTCTGCGAGAATCTGACCCTGACTGAGGAAACTGGGGGCAATATCATTACTTTAAGTTGATAATACTGAAAACTGCTAATTGATTTAGTAGCCTGTGATTACCGTGGCTTTGCCCTGCACAGTCCAGCAGACGACACATCAGCTTCAGCACTTATGTGTCAGGTACCGTCTGCTCTATTTGGTGGAACCATGTTCGCAGCTGCTGGAGGCTTGCAAGCAACACCTGCCTTGCCCAACTTAGGTACAAAGCAAAAGGAGCATGGCTGGGTGCCATGGCCTGGGTTGGCAGCCATGAATGCAGGTCAGAAGAGCTGTCAGACACATCTGCACACACTTTTGAATCACAGCTCCCTGGTATTACAGGTTTATGGACGCCAGCCACTGGAACAGATTCCGACCCTGGTATCGAGCAGTATTTTCCAAAATAAAGGATTCTACAGTTCTGTGATTCTATCTCCTGGATTCAGCTAGGTCCATGTTAGCAATATTAGTTTGATCAAAAAGTTTCCTCTTGGTCGGCTCCTGTGACCTAAGGCTTCAGCTCCTTTAGC
>VZRV01005195.1:0-25053 GCA_013398115.1 Falcunculus frontatus
TGTCCGCCCGCTGCCCCGGCCGCAGGGCACTGGATAGAAACGCCCAATTCGGACACTCTACAGTTAAACTTGCTCAGTCCAACGACCCTGCCATCTCTGCCAGCGCCGGAAAAACGCAGGGAAGAGGGCAGCCTTCGCTGCTCCGCTGCCCCCCCAGCTGGGGGAGGGTGGGGCCAGCGCCGCCGAACTCCTGGAGCCCCAGGGGATGAAAGCCAGCGCCGCCAACCCCCCAGGGATTTCCGAGGCCAATTCGTCCCCAAACGCCTGCCAATCATCCGAGCTTGACCGACTAGTGAGCCGAACTCTCTCCGGGGTCGCCCCAACCCCCGCATCAGCGGCCTGAGAGGGGAGGGGGGGGTTCCTCCTTCACTTCAGCCAGCTCAGGGCTCTCCCTGAGCTTGCTGATCGAATCCACCGGAGTGGCTGTTCCCGAGGAACTGCCGTGTCCCTGAATAACTAAGTTCAGGCATCTCCAGGAGACCAAGAGCTTAGCCAAATCAACACTAAAGTCGACAGTTAACACATCCATCATCAAATCTCCCAAAGATGCCCAAGCTATCTGAGGCAAAACATCTCCAGAGTCCTGGAAGAAACACCGTTCTTTTCCCCAAAAATAGACCTTTTCCAACTCCGTTCTGGAGACCGAGGCTCCCTTTCTCTCCAACGCTATCTCTAACACCTCCAACGCCAAGGAATCGCTTGAATCATTCATATTAATCACCATTTTTAAAACCTAGCTGACCAAGGGAGCAACCCTAACTGCTAGGGAAATTCTTCCCTACGTGACCTGAGCCTGCACGGCCCCGTACGGTCCAAATGTCACAGTTGGACACGAAAAGAACACACAGACACCTGTTCAGAGAGAGAAGCAGAAAAAAGAGAGGCCGAGAAGACCTCAGACTTTATTATATATCTTCTTAATAATCACCTTGGATTGGAGGGTGAGGTTTACACCCCTCAACCACACTGGTCAAAGGAAAGTCCATCAAACACCTCCACCCAGGAGAAAAGAATGCAAACAATAGAACAAAGTTACAAAAACATAACTATGTTTACAGAACAGTGTGTAAGAAACTCTTATACAGAAATGAAAACATCGAAGAACTGCAAAATTCATGGTGACATCTCTCCAGAAACCACAAACGAGCTTTTAGAAATAGCACATATCTCCATGGCAAGAAAAAAGAGTACCACAGGTAGCTCCTCAGCATCTGGTTTTATCCTCTTGGAAGCATTTGATGCAGATCTGAAAGCTCCCAGCTCAGTTTGGAATGTTCTTTTTTTCACGAATCTGTTGTATGTTGTATTATTCACTGGTGTGTTTTGTAATGCCAGCCACAATGCAATGGGGGTATTTCAAATTCACATGAAAGCAACAGAAGCTAACTTTGACTTTAAAGCCGTTGCTTTATTACTGCAAATTTTTGTTTTGAAGTGATTACTCAAATATGAATCAAAGGAAAAGGTATGCTGGGCACTGGTTCTAATGAACATAAATCTGCAAGGCATTAGAGCAAAATGAGGATTCTGATTTGTATATATTTCTTGTTGCTGCTTGCACTTCTGACTCCAGATTCAAGTGCCTAGTATGCCTTAGAGCCGTGATTCTTAAAGTTAAAATAAATGTTAAAAAAATGTATATAAAAATTAATCCTTGTTACTTTTGAACCATGCATGACTGGTTGCACACAGTACAGGGCAAGAGAGGCTCCATCCAAGGCTCCACAGAACAGTCTTGAGGGCAAACAGAAGATGGAAAAGGAAAAATCAATTTTTTGACAGAAGTAACACATATAGAAAGAGTAACAAAGAGCCTCAGCCACAGACCAACAAAAGCATTGGAGCCTCTTTTGCTTTATAGATTAACATGGATTATGACGAATGTAAGGCTTTCATGAGCTCACAAATAACTTGGAAGGACTTTGTGCTGAGTTTTAATATATTGACTTTCTCTTTCAATAGCATTTTAGGGAAATAAAACTATTAATTTACCTATTCATTCTCATTGTCAAGCATTAAAGCTAGAGCCTTTCACGGCAACGTTTTCCAGTGTTGAACATTTTTATATATTCCAATGACTTTTAAGAACTCCTGT
This sequence comes from Falcunculus frontatus, assembly GCA_013398115.1. Lineage (NCBI taxonomy): Eukaryota > Metazoa > Chordata > Aves > Passeriformes > Falcunculus > Falcunculus frontatus. Next base: position 2,096 of record VZRV01005195.1, read on the forward strand.
TGCTATATTTCCATTACAGCTGTCCCCCTTCCTTAAGGTATGTTATATGTACTCGACTAACTGAAAGGGAGATTTGTGTGGAGCAGTTTGTATGTAATCCAACATTTCAGCATTTTCAAAGTTTGCTGGAGACACAGCACAGTTCGAATGCATTTCCAGTGAGACTGATGTAGTTGAAAGTAGGGAAATATTACGAGCCTAACTGCTATAACACAGCACAACTGTCCCCATCTGTTTGAATCTATAGTTTCACTAAGTGAGGACCAAAGAGACTAGAACATGCATACACAATGCTCACAATATGTGCAGTAAGGAACTTTGTCTGGGAGGGTCTTGTCACAAAGTGTATGAGATGCTTTTCATATCAAATAATCTCAGGAAAATATGTAGGGAGACAGCAGGGAACACAACTAACAGTGGAAAGAGAAGAAAAAAGATAGTGCTGCACCTAATGGTGAAAATATTTGATTTGCCTATAGTAGTAGCCTTGACTTTTCATTTCATTTTCATTTATTGAATTTCTTTGTACAACTGTTCTCAGAACCATACAAGAGTCTAAGTACCTAAAGTTAAAACTGTATTTTTAATAACTTTAAAGAATTGAACTGTACTAGTCCCATTTTTAGTGCTTTGAACATTTCAAATAACCTTGACACCCATAGTCCAAGAACTCCAGTGTATCAGTTTTCTACCAGAAAAATCTGTCAATCTATAACTAAAGAGGAATATGGGAGATCCTATGGCAATTGGCTTGTACAATTTCCAGCATTAAATTGTTTTCTTTAACCTGACTTCAGCTGTTTTACGACCAAAAATACTCATTTTAGCAGAAAAAATCTCTTTTCAGAGCTTAAGTATTTCTAATATTATTTAGGCAAATACCAAACTTACAGAGCAGTAGACAAGTTGTCTTCCATAGGCTTAGTTCTGTTGTACTTAATTATGCAGAGGCCAGTGTGGAGAGTTAGGGACATGCGTGCGGAAGATATCGGGCTGTAACAGTCAGCCAGGACCCCCTCCCCCTCGCAGTCTGACCCTTGCTCCCTGCCCGGCCGCACCCAACCGGACGTGAGCTGAAGGAAGTGACACTGACTGCCCAAGCCATAAAAACCCTTGTGACCTTTCAATAAACGCCATTTGCTGTCCACCACGGTGGTGTCTTGGAGCACATGGACCGAGTGGCCCAGGGGTAGGGCCGCCGTGCCGGGCTTGAACCAGGTCACCGCAACAGGCCAGTGGTATCCTTAGTATGCATCAGAAATGTGGACAAATACCACTGACAGTACCAATGCATCTAGATTTATACATGCAGCTGACAATACAATTAGACAGCAATTCATTTTTTCTGAGGTTGTTCAACTTTAATTTATCAAAACAGACATTTTCACTCCCTCTAATCATCCATTCTCACTGATGTTCCTCAGGCAGGTAATTTATGCTATTATTCTCATGCTTAAAACTTCCAGCAACTCAGTAAATATCCATTCCTTTAGTGATAAATCATGCTAAGAAAAAACCAGCACAGCAATATCAAAACCAATTCCCAATACCATGATGTTCCATCAGAAAGAAATTGCTTCATTTTTTCTTTACAAAATAATCAAGAGAAAACAAAGAAAATGAACATCCTAAAGAATGTAAAATGCAATGTTGAGACAGTCCTAGCATATGTTGGTTGAAAAGTTATGATGCAAACGTAAACTGGAAGAGGCATCTTCACTGAAAGAATTTCACAAACTGATTGCTCCCTAAAGACTTCAGACGGAGGTAGGACACATTTATAGAAGGATACATATGATGAAGAGGGAAAGAGAAACAAATTATATGGCAAATGAAGCAGATCCTCTTTGTCCCACATTTAAAGCATCACATCCTGTGAAATTTCAGCTAATAGCCATGAAGTCCAGAAAATGAGTTCCATATAGAGGACGGAAAAAGCATTTGCCAGCCTTTACAGAAACTCACATCACAGAATGACCATATATACATATTGAAAGGAAACTTAATCTATGAAACAGAGTTGCAACAAGACGAAAATTATAGTTCCACTCCTGTATTCTCCCAAGCCAGTCTTCAGCACTCCAAAACATTATGCCAGAAAAGAAACAACACGTGCCGGGGATCCCACGATCCTCCATCAGGACACAGGGTCCCACCTTCTGTGCATGTTCCAGGGAGACTACTCCTACTTGCTGTTGGACACAGACTTAGGGGGAATCCCCAGAAGGACTAAGGTGAATTTTATAAATAGTAGCTGAGCTGAAATAGTTTTGAGGTGGCAAAAGCATGTCCTACTTAGTTAAGATAACTATATGAAACCTAAACATCAGGGCCACACCAAACATAAATAGCAAATATATTCCTGGTTGTTACTGTGCCTTGGGTATCCAAGGACCCTGAAGGCTTCTGAGTAGCGGACAAGAAGTGCAGAACCTGTGGAACAGAACAAACTGGAAAGAAACTTCTATACCTTCATTTCCGGATGCCTTCAAACTGCCAGTAATGAATATGCCATGTCAAATGTTAAAATGTCATTAAATTTCCTGGAGATCAAGAAATGCTAAAATATGCTACACTAAAAACAGTAAATACAAATAAATTTTTCAATTTTCACTTGAAGGACTACATTCCACCTTAAGCAGTATAGCTATGTTGCTTCTCATTTCTAAGCAAAATTAGACCCTGTTTTGAATGTTCAATTGTTACTTTCCCTATTTTTAATTTGTGGTTATAGATGAGCCTATACATTTCCTGGGAGATTTTTTCCTTGACATCATAGTCAAGTTATAATGCTTTATGGACAAGAGCACACAAAAAATGCTGCTTAAAACAAAGAGAGGCTGTAAATTTTATGACAAACGTTGTGTAGGATTGCTAATGATGAAAACACTCAGCATTTTTTTCTTACTAATAGCCTTTAAAAACATCTGTATAGTTGGAATAAGTTTGGATTTACGTAAGCAGTGACAGCAAGACTAAAGCACATCTTGGAAAGAGGAAATGCGTTATTTTCACTTTTCAGAAAAAAAGGAGTGTCAAAATATCATGTATACAAGACGTAGTATATTGCTTACACTGTCATTATTTTCAATTGAACTGTAAGGCTATGCACGTCCATCCTTTTCCTCCTCAGTCCTTCAGACTTTGAGGTTGCCACTGGTGCTGTCACTTGAAATGCTAGCAGAGATCTAAAATCTCAGTCACTCATTGGAGGAAGTGTTTTGGAAGTTTCCAACACACTTACCTGTCAGGGACATTCTTAATCAAACGAAGCTGAAGATAACAAGTGGGTGAGGAACTGGAAACTCTTTCTGCACCCAGAGAACTTTACATTCCCCACCTGTCTTTCCTATATAGCAGGTCTCCATGAACCAAATTCAAGGAAGGGGAATGATGCTATTTTTACATAGAAATATGCATCCTTCTAAGTTTCAGCTTCACGTTTCTCTGAAGAAAGAATGGCTCATGTGACTTAATTCTACAGACAGCTGAGAGTAAAATCTTTCCTGTCATGTTTCATTGTGAATGACAATGCTTATAATATCTCTGTAAGATGTAATTTTTTCATGTCAATAGAAATTTGATATTCATAATCTAAGCAATAATTATCCTTTGTAAATGTCCTTGTTTTTTGACTGCCACACTCATTATGGTTGTTTCAATTCACCATCTTCAGCCTGTAGAGAAAAGAAATGCAGCTATTTATTCTATTGAAGAGAGGAGAAAAGAGATATTTTTTTTTTAATGGAAAAATGTAAAAATCTGGAGGGGTTAATACAATTAGCCTAGTGCTTGAGGCCTTTCCTGTCTTTGAATTTATTTCTAGTGTTCTGGAAAAAAACTAAAAATGTATCTTCATCAAAGAGGGGGAGGTTCTATCTCTTTCATATATAATTTCATTTATTCGTTATACTTTTATCTGTGTAACTGTGTAGGGTGGACTGCGCAACTTCCTCTTTGAGTAGATTCTTCACTGAAAATAGTTCACCTGGTTGGAGAAAGGCAATTGATTTTGATTTATATGCCCTAACTAAAAGGCATGGCATCACATTGTTCTGTACGTGTGTAAGAACCCATTCATACAGAATATGGGGTGGGGGGTGAGAAGGGATTTCCTTTCAGCTGCTATTGAACAGCTGACCTAAAGCCTGAGGACTCTTAACTTGATATTTTTAGCATTATACGTGCATGTAGCTTTGCCTTGTCTTGTTACACTTAAGGCTGCAGGGAAAACATACTCTGCATATTATCCAGCTCCTAAGATGTACCTGCAGCTACACATTATTTGCAAGCAGGCCTAACTCCTGCTTTTCTATTTTATTCATTACCATGAGTTATTGGAAAGCAGGCTTTTACTCCCATTCAGCATACCTGTGCAAATTAAAAGCCATTTCAATCCAGCACACACAATGGCAAGTGGGCAAGAAGTGGCTTTCTGCTGACCTACAGCAGGAGATCCCACAGTCAGATATGTCTTCCATACTCCTGTCTCTCCCCGGCAGGCAGCTTCCCCGGATGCTGTCACAACAGGTTTGGCAAACCTTCTGGTCCGCTGTTGCTTTTCCTTTGTTAGAAAAGCAAAAGTTCTAAAAGAAGCACAAAACTGGTACAGTTTGCACTGAGAGAGAAAAAGAATCTGATCTTTCATCCGTCGTAGAGATTGCTGTGCTGAGGTTCACTCGGAATTAAAAAAGTGTACAAGGCAAGATATCCTAATCACTCATCCCTCTGAAATTAACTACAAGTACATGTCTGGCTGTTTCTCTGATACAAGTCCTTCCTCTTTTCCTCTTAGTGTACCCCAAACGGCAGATGACTTGAAAACTTACCAGAAATATGAGAAAAGATAAAAAGGGTAACTCTCATAATTCTCCGACAGGCCACTCTGGTAGGTCCTCACAAAATGGCAGCTGCCTCTTCTAGGAGTAACCTACCTCTGCTTAAATGGGTCCCTTTCCATGGCAGAATTAACCATCTATAAAGATGAAATAACTGCAATAATTAGTAAAACCGTACTGTCAAAATACATTGCGTGCAATCCACAAATAAGATGTTTACATTTAGTACCTTTAGCTGAAAGCACAAGAACTGTGTTCCAAAATGGTGGTGCTCCTGAGGTTTTCTCCACACTCTAGATTGGTAGGATAAATGAGAAGTGGAGTTGTTGGAAATAATTAAAACCCCTGAAAACTACTTTCTGCCTCCAGGAAGTGCCAACATCATATGCAGACTCCAGATCAGATTGCAAATTTTATTTACTTCTCCTGCACAAAGTGATTTCCCTTGACCACAACAAAGATTCCAGCATCTGTCCCCAAACGCTTACTTTCTTGGCTCTTTCTCTCAGATAAGCCACCTTCCAGCAAGCAAATATCTGGTCCCTTTGGTGGCCTTGAAAGCTGCAAGAAAGGCCATTATGTGGGAGATTTGCCCACCACAACAGTTCCTCTGCCTCGCCTGATTCTGATTTGTTCCCAGTGCTCCTACTGCTTTTTGATCTTTTTTTCTGTATGTAGTCACTTGTTCACTGCCATAACTATACATTTTGGTCTCCTGAGAGGATATAACTGGACTGCATGGTGCTGTGTGTTATGTCTCATCCACACAGCACACTCAGGAAAATTCATCTGAATTATCCTTTCAAGTGTATTAGTTGAACTGCATTAAAAGCCTAGCGTAAGTGCAACCTAAATTTATTTTAGTTTAATTTGTTGCAGAAACAAATTAAGCAAAATTAAATTAGGCCATGGTTTTGTTGGGTTTTTTAAAATATGTGGCTTTACAGCGCTGTGATATTGTTCACCTGAGGTACCTTCAGTTTATACCTTTGTTAGTCCGTGCAGGCAAACCCTTACAATCCAGGAATTAGTGTCCAAGACAATTTTCCTATACATGCAAGTTCAGAATCAGGGCAGGTTGCTTGATGAAAAAAATAAAAGCAGCCAAAGTACTGCTCTCAATTTTCCATTCAAATATGGCTCCCCGGACCATCAGTATCCTGTATGGGGACTGAAGTCCCAAATTCTGCATGCCTGTCTTTGACCTCCACCTTCTAAGACACTCTTCTCCTGGAAAAAGATGCCTATCCAAACAATCTTCAGAAAGGAGAGGAGAAAGGTAGTGTAAACTAAAGGAGTGGGATGCAGCCTGAAAGTAGACACTGGCAAAAGAAATACACTGCCATTTCAGTGGGAAGCAAAACCAGGGGATGCTCTCTGTGTTATTTCAGTTAGACTGAACTAACCAGAGGGTACAATGTGGTGAAGGAAGAGAGGGAATAGAGGAGAAGCATTAGTTATCTTCTTTTCAAGTTAACAAATATACCCATCTATGAAAAACATGGGGTGGCCTGGGAAGAGCTCCAATAAGCAGTAGGCAGGGAGTCACCTTTGGCTTGAGACACTTACCAAAATGGAAAAAAACAAGACCAGGAATAAAAAGCCCTCAACTGAGATCAGAATCCCTAATGCGCTAGAGGGAAACCATGTCAACTGGCAAGTTCATTACAGACAAGAGCAAGTCCCCACTGGTGAGAAGGATTCAGATGCAAAACATCTTTTCCAGTGACAAAGTCATCAACAGCCAGAAGCATCCGTTCCTGTGATCCCAATGGCTTTTGAAGAGAAGGTGCTGGGCTGCAGGGGGAGCTGTGCACCCATCATTTCGGTGCAGCTGTTGATGAAGGGAATATGCTCCTCCAAACGACAGTGACATCTCAGAGGTGTGTTCCTATAGCAGCAGCAATGCACAGACACCATAGGGCTCAGTGGAACCCTACTGTTGCTTACATTTATGGCTGCGTTTATTCTGTAGCTTTTCCAGCAGCTCTGAGTGCTACATTGAAAGTGCGCTCACAGACGCTGCAGTTTTGTCTTATCTGCAGGCTGTGTTTAATTTTAATTGATGCAGTACTTCCATTCTCATTTAGCACAGAAAACCTATCCTTTTTCCAAGGTGAAGAGTCAAGCTCTGAAAAAAACACATGGTTTAAAATACTCATCAACTGATGACTACACCTTCTTCCAGACTGCAGCAAAATGCCTCTACAAGCACAAAGAATGCCCAAAGGGGTAACTGTTTAATTTACCGTCAGTATGAAGGAGATAAAATGTCTAAAAAATGCTTTATAGCCAGTCTCTTCAAAATAAATTTATAGAATTCATATGGCCAACATACAGCTGGTAAATAATATTAGAACAGGAATACACCAATAATACTCGTATTTGGAAACTGAAAAAGTTTTACAGTGACCTATGAGACTGTAGAACATGCAGTGTGTCTGCTAATTTTGTGAATCTAAATTTATGCTTTATTTAAACAAAGTGGAGCAGAGAAGACAGCTTAAAAAATGCGGCATATATTCCATTTAATAGATAACTACGCGGCCTCGATGTACTTGATTCAGTAAATTCTGGTACAGATATGATTTTCCTGCAATATGCAAGGAATGTAAGGTAGGATGTAAGCTATAGGAGGAATAGGAATGAAGAGGAGGTGGAAACAATCATTATGGTCATTCCTATCTAAACTCATGGTGATTTATGACTTGGATATATTCATCTAAAGAAAAGACTGAGTTGTTAGCAGTGGAGGGTATTTTAAGTGATCAGCTCTACAGACACAAACTTAACACACAAGTGCTCAGATATGGCACTGATGAAAACTAATGTAAAAACCTGGCTGCAACAACATACATCAGAGTGAGCAGTCTTGACAAGACCTCTGAAATCCCCTGCTTCAGCTGAGAAAAAAACCTTGCTCTTTCCTGTGCTATGCTAAAGCACAAAACCAGCAGTTTGACCACATATTTTCAGCCAAGTGTTGCTAGACAAGAAAGCTAATAATTCAGGCATTTTGTGACAATCTGCTTTGAGCCAGGCCTAACAGAAGGCTGAAAGGAATTGTGTGATTATACCAGGAAAAACACATAAGTAAATACTCTAGAAAAATTATTAATGGAGTAGAAGAGGCATTACAGCTGGATAGTCTCTGAAAGCTTATTTGTCAAGGTTTCTGTCTTGCCCAGTTGTTATTTAATGTCACTTGGCAAAACTCTGTTTTGACCAGAGATCACAGAAGACTAATTTACTGACCATTTTCCCCTCTTTTTTCTCAAAGGCAATTTTCCATATTAGTTTAGTCCTAGTACTGTTAAAATCATTCATTTAGAGAATCAACAATGAAGAACATGTAAAGAAACTATTAAACATAAATTTAAATCAACATGAGCAGATCAAGCAGTTTTAAGAAGGAATTAGCAGTGCAAACATATGACATCCACATTTAAAAATGAGAACATGGAGGTAACTTTTTAATACGCTTACATGTATGTGGTAATGTACAGGAACAAAGAAATGCAAATATTCCCTCACATCCATCAAACAGTACCTTCTAGAGGCTAGCGATTAAAAATCTATGAGGGCACCTCAGTCTCAAATTTGGTTGCTTTGTGAAAATGTTGCCTCCTTGGCTTTAACACACACTGGATAATATCAGTCATTGTAGTATGGACCTGCAAAAACCAAAACTTGCTTCTACTTCAAAGGCAGATGCAGAAACTACTTTGATTTCTTAACTATTAGCCTTGAAAACATCATCTTGATCATGCCTGGGGTTTGGGCAAGAAGAATATACACCACAGCCCAAAGGCAAAATTCGGATTTTATATTTTCCTATTAACTGAGAGCAACAAGGACACAAGTTGGTGCTACGTGTTGTTTCTTCAAGAGAAAGCTAATTCTTTTGAATAAGACTTCCAATATTACGCAGCGATAGAGCATTAAAGTAGCATGCACAGCATACGTGCAGTAGGAATTGATCAATGCTGCTCTGATGAGCAGCAAAGGGCCATTTTTCTATGTGACTTAAACAGAAACTGCCTGAAAAATCAGCAGAAAAACAAAGTATTGGCTTACCATATAAGAGTGTTCATTCCTACTTCCCAGGTATTTCAAAAGCCACAGAGAAATACGTCTATAAGAGAAGAAAAATGTTTTAGTCAGCTTAAGTATTGAGACCTTTTTTTCGGTTTTACGCATAGACCATGCATTTCTACCAAGAATCCTAGACATTTTCAGGACTAGCTTTTGGTGCAACATTCAAGAAGAAATACATGGGAAAGCATTTTAAGATTGTCCTGTTCAGAGTTCAGAGAGAAGTAACATACAAGTTTCCCCATCATCCTCAAATGGCTCCTGCCTACACACACAGGTTGTGCTTATCATCAGGGGTTTTTAGCAAGGATAATCTCCTTTTACATGTTGATTACACATTAATGTAGCCAGTCAAGGACAAAAAATTTGCCCAAAGAAAATCAACAAAGCTGAAGACGGGTCTGGACACAAATTGTACGAGGGAGCTGGGGTAGTTTAGCCTGGAGAAAAGGAGGCCCAGTGGAGACTTTATCACTCTCTACAACCGCCTGAAAGGAGGCTGTAGCTGCGTGGGATTCAGTCTCTTCTACCAGACAACCAGCAACAGGACAAGGGGAAATGTCCTTAAGTTGCATCAGTGGAGGTTTAGATTAATTGTTAGGAAAAGGTTCTTCACTAAAAGGGTGGTTGGAATTGGCTCTCTGGGAAGTTATGGATTTACCATCCCTGGAAGCATTCCAAAGGCATGTGGATGTAGCACCTGGGGATATAGTTTAGTGGTGAAGATGGCAGGGCTGGGTTAAGGGCTGGAATCAGTTATCTTAGAGGTCTTTTCCAGCCTCAATAATTCTTTGACTCTACGATTAACCCTGCTCTCTCACTGAGAATTTGGATAGTGGTTGTGGTAGAGAAGGGGGACAGATAACAAGCTAAATGAAGATAATTTCTTCCATTTCTTATCCATTCTTACACATTGCTCCACTGTTGGTAGATAAATGCTGTCCAAGCAGCCACCCATTACTTCTCTAAGCCCTTACTACACCAACCATAGATTTAAAAGCTGAACAACCTCCTGTTCTCCATCAGGCCACAACAATTCACCCATGTATAGTAGGAATTACCTTCAGTTGTCTCAAAAAACACACATGCTGCTAATGAAAGCTTCCACTCTTCTGCCAGACCTCCTCACACCTGCAGCTGTGGCATCTGATCTTACTTGTCATTGTAAGGCTTTCCAAAGCTGGAGACATCTTTTGGAAGTGACATAAACCCAACCAACCGAGCACACACATAAACACCCACGCCATCCTGCTGACCAGTTCCTCCTTGTTGCAAGTCAGCTACTGCTGCTGTATCAGGAGAAATCGTAGGAGGTAACAGATACGTCCTCCCTTGTTCTTCTTGTGAGTGACAAATCAGGGAATTAGGCTCGATAGCCTCATGGCAAATTTACCACTGAGGATGTGGAAGTGTCTTACAGAGACTGTTCTTTTAGAGATAACCCATTCCTTGCCACACTGCCATTTACGGTGGCTTGGCAGGTGCTCTGCAGCTGCTGCTGCTCCACATCAGGTAGAAAATACCCTCCATTTTGTGTTCCAGATGAAGAAAATGTAGCCCATGAGACACAGTAAGAGATTCCCTATGGCCACTGAGGAAACTAGGAATGCCATAATGGTATACCAGTTAATGCATGGGGAGAGAGAAAGAGCAATACAGCACTGAAAAAAAAAAAAGAGTCCATGCATCTGATATATGTCTGAAAAATTATTGCCTTCCCACAAGACACGTGGGAACAACTGCCTTAACTGAGTGTGTAATGCCCCTTCCCAGAGACAGGGCCAATCTGCCTGACAGATGACACTGAGCCCAGAAATGCAGGAGCATTCTCCTTGGGCCATGGAGCAATAAAGTCTCCACAGTAGAGTTACTGTCACTATTAAGAAGAGGTGCAGGGCATTAATTATATTCACAGCAGAAACAGAAGCAAAGTCTGTGGCATAGCAGTATAATAGTGTTGAGACTGTCATTTCCCAGCCCAAACTCCTCTAATTAAGTCCCAGCTGAAGTCTCCTGTTCAGGTCTACAGTCTTGATTCCAAAGGGGGAGAGGTGAATAAAGAAATAAATAAATAAATACAAACAATTTAATTTTTCTCCAAGTGAGGAAAGCCAGGTATTTGGAGGCATTTGTGGATGTTTTTATGTGAGGAGGTTGGTAGATTGTTTTTACCTTGTAATTGTCTGCTGTCCTATTTTGAAATTAATTGACAGTGTTCACTCAGTAGGACTTAACTGACCTTGAAGTCCACCAGGACTTGATACGTCTTAGGCTTTCCATAACATAACTCAAGATCTGCCAAAGAATGAGAGCACAGGAAAAATCCCACCAAAACCTTGCTCTATATCTCAATGTACTATTGATATCTAATATTCAACACAGGACTATTACAACCCACCCCTGACAGCAGGAAAGACCATCATGGCACCTTGTATGACTATTTTACTTCCAGTTCCCAGAGTGATGCATGTTAATTTGATGAATAATTCTGCACATCTTGTGCTGTTTTCCTTTCCTTTCTTTCCTTTTTTTTTTTTTAATGGTACAAGTGATCTACAAATTTCTGCTACTTGATACTTTTAATGAAACTTTACTCCCTGTGAAAAAAAAAGAAAAAATAAGCTCCAAGGGCAAATTTAGGAAAATTTTTTTTTTTTTTTAATTTACATACTCAATGACATTTCAAACTAATAGTTTTAAACATTCTTCTGTTAAATTTGCTTCACGAGGACAGTGAAGCAAATCCACTCCTCCTTATTCTTCCATTTGCCAAAAGACTACTTTGAAATAAAAAAAAGAAAAGAAATTACAAAGGTGGGCATAAATGAAAAGAAAGAAATCACCAAATTTGGAGAGAAGACATTCCGTTTTCTTTCTAATATTTTCATTTTACTTCTAATTTCTTGAATAGAGTCCATTCATGAGTTTACCTTGCTGTTTGGTTCCTTTTAAAATTTAAACTACTTTTCTTATAGGTTTATATATTTAATTCTCTTGAGGTTGCTGAAGAAATCATTAGTCAATGGTTTATACAATTGTAATTTCATTTTCCCAGGTTATTAAAAACTAATAGCATGCCATTTAATTAGACTAGATGATGAGAATCCACATAAAAGTTAGAAATAGAGTTACAAACTGCCTATCTTCTTCCTTAATGCCAAGCAAGACTTTATAATAAATCATTATACCTTTTAAATGAATTTAGTAATTACAAAGGACTTCATTCTTCATTGTATTCACCATAGCTATACATATTTCCATAAGTTATCTCATTTATTTGTACCAAGAGTACTATTAAATATAGCATTAATTTATCAGAGCAGGGTACGGAAAGAAGCCCTTAGAGGATATCATTGGTAATGGTCTGAAACAAAGCTTTTTGCTTATCCAAAGAATGAGTCTCTGCGAGAACCCTCAGTATTAACTCTCACAACAGAGCATGGCAATGCTGTAGAGTCCTGAGGAAGGGGACAAGGCATGAGATAAAGGAGCAATTCCTTGGCCACATCCTTTCCAAGTGCAGTTCCTGTGCTGAGCCTTGAACTTAGATGACAATTACTGTAACCTGGAGCACAGACCTCTTTCCCTAAGGAAATTAACCAAGACCTCCAATTTATTTCACATAGCCTATTTAAGAGTCATTGGATAATAATGGCCTTCAGTCACTGCCAACCCACGGTGAATTTAAAATAGTGACTTAGAGGGGAAATGCTCTATGTCATAACTCCCTAGGCACATGATCCCCTCTGTCATGCCATTTATTAGGCAGCTTGGCTCTGGCACCACATTTATTTATACCATAATATTTCATGCTATATAGTCTGAGGTTAATAAAGTCTCATTAACAGCTCCTTTATGGACTCCCCCTTTATAGGTAGTCCCCATAAAGCTCTCCAAGATTTCATTTTTCAATAATGGTAAAGAACCTCATAATCTATTTTACCCCATCCAATTTTAAAGACCCTACAGCAACACAAAAATGGGGGAAAGAAAGGGGAAAAAAGCTATAACAGGAAAATAGTTATCTGTGGTGCAATGAGGAGAGGGCAAAGAAAAATGTGGCTATCTAATAGCCAAGTATGTTTTCCTTATGCACCAGACTATACCTTCTGGTGGTAAGTCCAATACTTCTTCAAGAAAAAACCTGGATAAGGATGACAGTGATTTTTAGTTGTCTCTTTGTCATAAAATTCACATTGACTTGGCTTGAACTGGAATTTCACCTCATACGCTGAGCAGGCTGCTGTTTTCTGGAGTCCTCCGAACTTCCGAACAGCCTTTCTCTTGAGGTCTTCTTTGATACAGTCACAAGAGCCTCTGTGTCTTGGTACTTTCTTATTTTAATTTTGAGTATCACTAAAAAATTGTTGATGATTTCTAAAATAATAAGATTTCCAAGGCATTGGGGATTGAGTGTTTTTCTTTTGTAAAATATATGAGCTTCTTAGAATTCTTCAGTATTTGGATTTAGTAGATGCTCGTAACTTCTTTCTTAACCTGTTCAATATCAGAACAGCTCTGGAACATCCAGAAAAGAAAATAAACTAATAATAAATTTACTTAAACTAATAATAACTATTAACTAATACATCAGCTGAAGAGACTTCTTAAAATGTGTATTAAAAAGAAACACATTGGAGCTTTTAAAGGTAATAAAACAGTCACGGCTGAAGGAGTGTGCCAGAAGGTCATGGCAGGAATAAGATGCATTTACTTTTCATGTATATGAAGCAGGAGAACAGCACATTCAGCAGTCCCCTGTGACACAGGACAAACTTTGCCTCAATGCATATGTCATTCTGAAATAAATACACAATGTCTCTTCACCAAAGAAATCACAGTCCAAATAAAGGAAGCACAAAGGAGTGAAAGACAAGAGAAGCAATGAGAAAGAAAATTATTTGTCCAAGATCAACTTGAAATCTTATGGCTCCTATTCTACACCAAACCTACAGGAGAAAGGGTCAGGTCTATTCTGATTTCCTTCCATGTGGCCATTCCTTCCTGCTTCTCCCCTGCCCCAAAAATTAGTGTTCACATGAAGGTGGAATTTAAGGGCTTTGGGACACAACAGGTAGACATTACACCATTTGAAGAAGAGCAACATATATCAGTCAGTGCTTTCTGTAATACTAAAGTGGGATTAAAGAATTATAAAATGCTTATTCCCCCTCAAATTCATGCCAATATATGCTTTATATCCTAAAAAATTTGAAAGTTTTCACTGAAAAGTGGGTTATGAATGGAAGGATTACATATTACTTCAGAGAAAGGGGATGAACTTGACAAAGAGAACAGTCACACATGGGGATAGATAGATGTCAGAGCCTGTGAACACCATGTATTCTGCTGTAAAGCCCATATTTGAGATTTCTGCCATATTCAGTTATTTACAAAGTCAGAACTCGGAAACAGTGACAGAGTTCATAGGATTATAAATACTAAAACAGAAAGATAAAATCAATTGTTTCTCAAATAGCATCAATTAGTCAATGAATGTCTAACATATATGCATAATTTTTCAACAGGAGATCATTGAGATCACACGCTGAAATTTAAACATTTGCTTAAATGCGCAATCAAAAGAGATGGAATTATTTATATATTAAATTGAAAATTCACATTTACTGTAATCTCTCATCCAGATTGTTTTATGTCTGTAAATTTTATATTAATAAAAGAGACCACTGTATATTGATTCTGATCTCTATTATAAGAATTTTAAGAACACAGAAATCAAGATGAGAGCATTCTCCCTGTCAGCATAGCATCTGCATGACAATTTACTGCACTCCAACCCAGATTCCTTCAATCAAGTATCTAACTTGCCAAATCCCAGTGATGGAATGACACTTTAACCTAACTGAGAGCTTCAGTCTTTATGTTTCTTATGGTTGGGTTTTTTTGTCTTTTTTCATTTGTTTGGGTGTTTTTTCAAACTCATATTTACAATCATCTAGATGGGAAGTACCTTTGGTTTTTGTTCTGTGAATGACAAGAACAGGTATGAACCAGGCATATGGAACTATTTCACTTTGAAAAAGAATACTTGCAAAAGTTTTACTAAAGATTGTGACTTTCTATGTTTTTCCTTTTTTTGGATGTTCTTCCCCTTTTTTTCGTGGCTTCCAGTCTTCTAATAGCTGTTTCAAAACAGATATTACATGGGGACTGTCCATCTCCTTGGGCAATAAGATGTCGTATAACTCAGCTGCATTCAGAAAAAAATCAGTTCTTGCTGACTGAAGGCAGAGGCTCAGATTATGAGGCACAAGACTGACAAAGGATTGTTGCCCAGGCCTGGGAAAGACAGACCTTTGAAACAAATATGCTTAGCAATATTGCTTAAAAAACACAGAAGGTAGATCAATGTATTAGAACTACATTTCCATAATGCAACATCTATGTTATAGCCCTCAGGAACCCATATTTAATTTAGCAATCATCTCTGCCTGTAACTGCATCTAAGTATTGATCTGTCAATCTGTAGTACTTCACATTACACACAAACAAAACTTCATGTATCTTCACACACTTGTTGTCCATTATCCAGGACTAGCATGTCCAAAAATCAAATGTTCATCAGGATTTTAAAGACGATTTTGTAGTAACAACTCTTTTTCATCTTGTTTTTATAATTCATGAGAGGGTTTAGACCTCCTGAGCAGCTCAGCCATAAATTGTTAACACACAGACTAACACAGCATAAGAGAGAGAAAACAACCCCACCCACAAACAAACTCAGCACACAAAATGCAACCCTTGTTTGCCAAATCTATTGCATTAAAGTATCTGTCAAAAAACAGAAATAGGAAAACAAGGGTGGTGGCTTTTGCATACTCTAATTCCAGTCACTGAGAAGCAAAAAAGACTGTGGGTAGGTAGAGGTAAAAAGAGAAAGGATGGGGTAAGACAAAAAGCATTTTAAAACAGAGCACTAAACAGGAACATGAGAAACTAATTCATGAGAGAAGCCAGGAAACCTTCAAGACAAAGGCAAGAAATGCATGTAGAAGGTTAAAAGAATGGCAAAAAACCCCAAAACAGTAGTGCTTTCCACTCATCTCAGAATCTTAAGAATCAACTTTAGCAGTATAAAGAGAGGAAAAGCAGAGACAAATCGCATCTACCAAGAAGCTGAAAGTGTTGATACTTTTTTCATCAAAATAAAAGTTTTTAAAAGCAGAATATTGAATTTACAATCATTTCGAGTCAATAAAAATTACAGAGAAGTAAAGAAGCATCAATAGCTCTGACACATCTGCAGGTAGTGGGAGTAACCAAGTATTATAAGTGGAGAATTAAATATATGAAAATACATATACAGTTGGAAAAAACCCAAAAAAAACCCTCTGTATCCATTTTCCAACTGAATTCAATCTATACAAAAGGTAGAAAAGTTGAAATTACATTTCAAACCTGCTCTTCATTTAAATTTATGCACTACAATTAATGTTATATGTATTTTACACACTTCATTCTTGTTTATTCATGATATACTGGTAAGAGAAATTTCAAGGGTAGTAAGACAGAAAATCACTTCAAAGAGAAAAGCTTCAGGAATTTTGATCAGATTATAATTAATCAATTGTATTTATCATTTTCTCCTTTCTAAGGTAGTTCCAGGCAGCTCCTCTTGTAAACAATTAATTGAAGATATGCAAGGAAAAACAGAAAAAATATAAAACAACCCCATCCATTAGATACAACAGCTTTAAAGCAGAAAAGAGGCAGCATGGAATTCACACTGAAGCCTAGAGAGATCATAGCAGAAGAAGCAGAAAAGGCAACTCACATAACTGCATTTCTAGGATAATGCTTAAATCTAAAGGATCTGAAAATATTTCTCATAAGACACCAGTATGAAATCACAAACACACAAGGGTATGGACTTCCTGTACTGTCCAGGCTATTGTCGTTCTTCCAGCACATGAGATACACATCTAAATACCAGATGAAATGAGTGAAAAGTCACAAGGGCACATGTAAACCCGTAAGACCCTGGGATACCCAAAGGTGTCTGTAGCTCCCCCATCATGACCCAATGGAGGCCCATGTACTCATAGAGCTGCTCAGGACTCCAATTTTTACCAATTTTTTGCTTGCTTCAATTTTTTATTTTGTGGAGAACAGATGTCTTCTTTGCATAATAAAAAAGGTGAGGGATGGGAGGGGAAAAGAGAGTGAATGCATTTTTCAATATTTGGACTCCCAAGGAGTAATAAAGAAAAAATAGTCTTTTGAATTTCAAATTTGATTTTTTTTCAGACTCAAAACAGTGGGGAAGACACTCTTAGTACCAGTTCTTACTACTAGTATATCAAATGCTCCTTTCCATCTCCCTTCATTTTGCCCTCTCAGCACACATCCTTTTCACATTCCCAGACTGAATAAATAAGAAAATGGGTTTCCCATCCTCACTGCTCAGCAGTAAAGCAAAGCAGGAAAAGGGAGGAAGAATTGAAAGCTATGCATGTGCAATTAAGTGAAAACATACTCTGGCAGTGCTTTGAAATGATTAGGAGCAAGGCAACACAAATCTGGAAACATTAGGTCTGCTTCAGAGCCTGTGCTCTTATGTGCTACTTCTCACCCCATTCACTCTTGCACTGCTTATTCTTGCTCCAGTTCTTTGGAAAGGGATTATCCAAGGTAGTTACTTGCTATAGCCGGGGTTTAGACTCGGTGACCCAGAAGGTCCTTTAGTCTGAAGTCACTCTGAGTAGTCTAATTCCCACCCCAGCCATACTCCATAAGCTGCAGCTTTCCAAGTAATAGCATGATCGACCTTGTCCTTATGTACAACAACATCTTTTTTTTAAAGCAGAAATATTTTTCTGTATCCCAGCACTAAGTTGTACCACAGTAACAGAGCAAAATAGAATTCTGTTTGCACACTTACAAAAAGAGGTAACACTGGCATCCAAATAAAGAGCTTTATCTTTAAAATCTTTTATTTTAGACTATTAGGCCTGGATTTAAGTTACATTTTAACCATAAGCATGGGAGAAGCTGCCCCAGATGGTGAATGTAAAACGTGCTGTAAATTTTAATGAAGCAAATAAGTCACTAATAACCATAATGCCAACACTGCTGTGTTTTTGGTAGATGTTAATAAAGCAAAATTTAAAAAGAGCATGCAGCATTCAAATAAGTGCTTAAGAAGCCCAATATAATTTGCTAATTCAGCTATTCACACTTTGATTGCACAGCCCCTGGTCATCTGCTCAAGTACAGCTGCTTCATGTAAAAACAAATAAAAAGTTTTATTGTCCACCAGATGTCCCAGCTTGTAATACTTGCTGCTATAATTCAGGTCACCCAAGGTTCAAGCACATTTAGAAATCGATTGTTTTTGGATGGTCCACCTTGTGACAGTGGTCAAGGCACTTTGGTCCTGGGTTTATCCTGCCAGGAGGTGAGGGAGCTCTTCTGTATTGAAAGTGCATTCAGTTTACGAGTATCACAGGCACCCCAAAGAGATAAATACTACTACAGCTTAGAGAAAGAGCTGGAAAGGGCTGGAGTGGGAAGAATTCAAGCAACATATGCCCTGTTTTATAAGGGCATTGAAAACCCATTAACAGGGCCATACCAGATTTATTTTCTTTACTGAAAATGAATTTATTATTAATAAAGAACGGTATAAAAGCACAAGGCACAACAGCCACTGCTGCTGTGCACCAGCATTCTCACTGCTCCTGATGGGAGCTAGACAATACATGTAGTGCAGCCAGTGCTTCTCCCCAAATCAAATGTAAAAATCAATGGAGCAGAATTATCAGCTGGAGCTAAAACATCTTGCACCAAGGGTGTCTGCTGCTGTGCTGCACAAAGCAGGTTTGAAATTAGCAGGCAATGTTTTGTTTATGGATTTCACAGGGCTGACAACTAAGAGAAAGGCTAGACTGGAGGAAAAGAGAGCTTGTTTCTGCAAACACCTCCTCTTCCAGAGCAGAAAAAGGGCATCAGTGAATGGAAGGAATCTGAGTAGAGCCAGAGACTCCTGCCAGAGCCATGCTGAAGGCACAGCTGTAGTGTACAGATCCCAACACCAGATCCCCACCAAGGTGAATTCAGAAGGCCAATGGTTTTATACAAGAATGTACCACCCCCAAAACACTATGCCTTTACTGCGCAAGATGCAAAAACCTGAAACTTCCCAAACATGTCGAGATGTTTCAGAGTAATCTTTCCTTAAGCAGAACCTGTGCAACCTGTCTTAGCAACACAAGCACCCGTTTGTCACCTTCTCTGATGGTTTACAAGGAGCAATACCTTGACAGGAATATTTCGTGAGAAATAATGTTGTTCTGCTATACCTAATTTACACTGTGCTGTAGGAGACATGAAAAGTTACATTTTCATCAGGCATCTACCTCTCACTGTATGGTTCCTCTCAGTACACTGAATTTTTGCAATTCTATGCAGTCAACATCAGCCCCCGGCACTTAAATGTGCATTGCAATTAATAGAACAATTACCTAATTGAAAACCTTCCCTCTTGAGCTTTACTACTATTAGCCTCAAAATAGAGAAAAACACAGGAAACAGAGGAGTACTCAGCTAGTTATTCATTTCACATGAAAATGAAAGTCCCTTCAGCCCTACTAGACTGAATTTCAGAAGAGCTGTTAACATCTGTGAAAGGGCTTTACCTCTCAGCTTGGACAGATTTAAACCATCAGTATATTTGTTCTTCAAAGCCTGCATTTCTCACTTTGTTCTCAGAGTTCATGAGCATCTCCTTGCCCATTTTTCTCCCTCAGCACTTATTTGCTTCTCATCCCTACAGTCGACCTGCCATGATGCCCATGTAAGCCAGTTTGTCAGAGTTCCCTCTGCTCCCCATTTTATCATCATGTCCCAACAGATAACCACAATACATGGATTTGAGTGCCCTTCAAAACCTCAGTACTCCTTACAGTTTGTCAACTGCCATGACAGAGAAATGCCACTACAACCTTATCTTTCCATCTCTGTTTTGGAAATTTATTCCCATTGAAATCAGTAGCCAACTGCTGTCTTTGTACTCTTGGTGAGGCAGTAAATAGCCAACAACAGCCTGGAGGAGATGGAGCAATGGCTGGCTCAGTGACCTGGCTACACTGAAGGAAAGGAAGCAGTGCTGCTGGTACAGAAGCAAGGAGCCTCACGTCTGCCGGGCCCTCTGCTGTCCTGTACAAGGGGAACAGAAGAGCAGCGCGGCCGGAGACAAATTGGGTCCTAGCCTCAGGCTCCCCGTGACTTTGGGTCAGCCACTTCATCAGCTTTAACAGCCACTTTCTGACACATCAAAGTGGCAGAGATATTGTTCAGAAATGCAGTGAGCTTATATCTATCCAAAAGAGTGTGGAATAGACTCAGGGAGAGCAAAATGCAGCAGCTCCAAACAGTTAAAGGGATTAGGTTTGAACAAGTTGGATCAAATTTCAATCGTGTCAGAAGAAATCCACCTACATGCCCAGGGAGCAAAATATCTAGCCCAGGACTTGAAAAAGATTGTGGTTGCAAATGCACATCCTTGCCTTTTCCACGCAGTTCAGGCAGGACTTGGTCTGTGCACGAAGAGGCTTCTCAGCCACCTGCCCAGCGCTTGCTCAGCGGCTCCCAGTTAATTACCCGTTCCATGTTCTGTGCCAGGGTTAGCTGCAATTGGAAAGCTGTCTTTTCATTCCCATCTATCACAAGTTCCCAAAAGCTGGGACAAATGTTGGAAGGATTAAATCAAATCTAACAGGGGAAAGAAAAAAAGGGGGGCAGATGTGGGGGGGAACAGAGGGACGAGAAGAGATACCCGTCCTCAGTGGAGCCGGGATCCAAAAGGAGTGAGCAGGTGCCTCCCAACCATTTACTCTGCTACCACATTCTGTGGAGGGCCCAGTACCAGGCTTTTCATCCTGCAGTGACACTGGCAGCGTGCAGCCCTTGTGGAGACAAAGGGAAGCCTGATCTGCTCCGTGCCAAGACGGCAGCCCCGGCACACGGGATGCCCTGGAAACCCTCCCCAGCTGCAGTCACTCTGCCTTCGTTGGCAGGCAGCACCGCGGCACAAAGTACCACTCCTGGCCATTGTACAGGCTCATATAGACTAATCCCCTCAGAGGTTATCCTAATGAATTAGCAGCTACTGGATTAGATGGGCTGCAGGCAGGCTGCAGCTGAAAGCCAACT
This sequence comes from Falcunculus frontatus, assembly GCA_013398115.1. Lineage (NCBI taxonomy): Eukaryota > Metazoa > Chordata > Aves > Passeriformes > Falcunculus > Falcunculus frontatus. The sequence goes on from VZRV01005195.1 coordinate 23,203, forward strand.
GAAATTTCCCCTTATACTTCTGTTTCTAAGCATCAGATTCAGTTTCCAGCTATCAAATGATATTTTTCCTCCCCTTTTAATCATTGGCTCTGTTGTAGACCCACTGATTTGAACAACTGTTTTGTTTGACAAACTACAAAATTTGATTCTATCTTTTTAAGACTCAGTGTCACTTTTAGGCTATTGTTAGCTCCCACAGTTTCATTGCCAGGCAAACAATAACAGGTATTTTTCAAGCTGCAAGGACTAGAATCCAGGGATTATGTAACTGGGAAAACAAAATATGACCCACATCTAATGGCTCAGAAAGCAAAAGTAAGAAAACAGTGATTATTTGTCAAGTCTCATTTTTAAGCCAGTTTCAGGAGCTTCTAAAAATTGAGGGTTGAACAATTGTATCACTGACAATTCCTTAAAACAAAATTTGTCCCCTCTGCTGTTTCAATTATGCAAACTGCACTGTATCTACAGTGTTTACACCTTCAATAAAAGATCTTAATATGTAAGAAGACATGCAAGCAACTTATCTCCCTGTGCTTTCTTTGAGCATTGATCACAAAAGGTTATTATTTCCATGGGACTGTGCAATTAGAATTCACCCTTTATTGACCTCTGTCATACTTTGAATTATCCATTTTCTATGTTGTTACTAAATAGCTGCTTTTGCGTCTCATTTCATCTGCAGCTTCAGGAAACATCTAATTCATCTGATTTGATAGAGTTAGGTCTTGCTTGCACCAGCAGAAAATAAGAACTGGGACTTCCGTTTTCCAGCCTCTCCAGCAGGTACAGGTCTGATCTCTGAAGTCCATAGAAGCTGGTCACCCACAGAGACCTTCAGACAGATAACATGAGCCAGCTTCTCAGCTGTCTGACATCTGGTGAAATCAATAAATCAAAACTGATAGCTGCAGTTAGGCAACATCAGAGCATCTCACCCATAAGGATAACAGAAAGCCATGGAACAGCAGGAATATGAGAAAGACTTTAGAAGCCAACAGAATATGTGGCATTATGCATAGAACACATGAATATTGCAAACGGCTTTTTTTCTTCCTGTTCCCCTTTTGTTCCAAAATGGTACTTCTACTGAGCTTTTTCCTCTAGATTTCACAGTCCTCAGTCTTCTGTGTAACTGTAGCTAATACTTTTTCTTCAACTAACAATAATCCCCTAGCCACGTTATTGTTTTAAGGCTCAGCCCAAGGACAGGAATAGAGTTTGCCATTCAAATTAATATGAATGTATTAGCATAGGTTTTAAACGCTAGGGAGTGTTATTCTGGGGATGTTTTGCAATCTGAAGCCAAATCTGGATTTAAATTCTGGGGACAACTTTACTGCTTGTCATCTGACCTCAATGGTTCCAGATTGGGTGTATTTTAGAGATACAGGCCTATATATTTCATGTAAATACTCATGTGAAAAGGAGATAATAGGTCAAATACTCCAGAATTTAAAAAAAAAAAAAAATCCGCAAATCCTAAAAAAAAAACCACCTTGTAGCAGGTTAGGTTCGTTAACCGGGCGGAAACACCAATTAAGTGTAGTGGTTTAGTTCGCTTTTCTTACCTTCTGTGAGATAAGAGGTTTGAAGGAAGGCAAAGCAGGCTCAAACTTAAAGAATATGAAAGAAAGTTTATTACTAACAGAGTTAAGAGTAAAATAGAATAAGAGATTAAGACAAAAACCCCTTTTTCCTCCAACACCCCCCCCCCTACTTCCTCCAGCACAAATAATGACAAAACATGGAATTGTGGTCAGCATTCACAATTCTTAAAAGTCTCTCTCTGTTAATTTGAGGAAATAGAGGTCTCTTTTACGTCGCGTGGTTTTTCCCAAACTGCACCAG
>VZRV01005195.1:25418-71973 GCA_013398115.1 Falcunculus frontatus
CCCCCCCCAACCTCCCCACCAGGAGGTTTAAGCAGAAGAAAAAAGGGACACTTCCTGTGTCTCCACTGGCTTAAATATGGAAATTTCGAGAAGCGTGACTGGTCAAGAGATCTGTCCATCAGACTCAGGGTCAACCCACGACACACCTAGAAGAAAAGCATCAATGACAGACAAGTTCAAAGTGCAATTTCAGATTTTCACTTTAAAAATTCAGTACAAGGAAGCTGTTTCTGATGATAGATAGCACATTTACTTCTGTACAACACGGTACACTTGGTAGAGTAGTGTAATGCTTCTCTTGCTTCCCCTGAACCTCACATTTTCCACATCCCTAGCAACGTGAATGCTATAGTACAAAAGTTTCAAATAAACCCAGGGCACTGGGTCTGTGGAAGAGCAGAGAAAGAAACAAGACCCTCCACGGTCATCAGTTTGGAAACCAGTGCAGTACAGGTGAAATCTGCTTTTTCAGCTGCTGCAGAGGTTTCAGTTTATGGGAAAAAAAAAAACCCTCACAAAAACTGATCTGAAGTACCATGCATGAAATTCATCAAGGTACAGATGGTTTAAATGAAAGTTTGACTGAAGATCCAGGTTTATTTCCCTTGATGCCACTTTTATCACCTCCATGATAATTTGGTTTTTATATTTTAACACCAATACGACATACTTCTCCTTAAATTAAAGGCTATCTATTTCCCCCTCAAGAATATTTCATCTTGTAAGGCTACAGTGTTTCTGAAAACTCCACATTAAGTGTGAATCTGTAGCAGAAAACTCAAAATGACCTACTAGGAGAAACAAGCTTGTGAATACCACATGTAACTTCAGTCTACCCATATCTAGCATGTTTAGAGGCTGGCTAATGAAACCCATTTCATTTAAGTAAGATGGTCTCCTTTTTGCGTTATATCTCTGTTTACTATTCATGGCCTGTTTGGGCAACATTCTGTTAAAATCCCATTTTAAAGCCCCTGCTTCGTGAGATGACATTTTAATGTAGTCAGTGCTCATCTCCAGAGTTTTTCTGTGAAAAAAACCTGTGTCTGTTCTGAAGAGATAAAGCAAGAACACACACAGGCTCAAAACCCCTTGCGAGGGACCAGAGGTTCAACATTAATGTTTCTGTTCTCTCTGCTTCTTCATTAAGTAGTTTCCTAATTAAAAGCCTTTTTTTTTTGTTTTGTTGTTGTTTGACAGAAGCAAAGCATTTGATCTGCTAAACCCTTTATACCTGGTCAGATGTGATTCCCTCTCATCCTCCATCACCACAGGACTACCTGCAATCCTCCTCAAACACTGGTTCTGCCTTGGAGCCCATAGGGATTTTGCACAGCCTGAATTTATATTAGTTCATACAGTGCATTTTCCTCCCCCCACTCTCTGCCCACATTTTGTCAGAAGATGTCTGCTGACTTGCATTGACGAGGATATTAACAACCCTGGGGAAACATTTTCCTGAGCCTGTCTGTGCAAGGTGACACTTGACATGCTCTGTGCCACAGTCTAAGCACAGCTGGGCAACTGCTGCCCAAACACAAATACTCATGATAGATTAGTTTATTTAAAAGCTGTATCTGATACTGATGACTGGCTTAAAACACCTGCCTCACCAGCACCACAAGAGAGCTGCCAGGCCAGTGAAACACCAACCATCACTCATCAGCAAGACTTGAAACTTGGCTAATAGTTAACTTTCTGACCTATTACTCTGCTCTTTCTGTTTATGTGCCAAAGCATGAAAGATGAGGGGGGCACATTTAAGTCACCTGATGGCAAACATATGCCAAGATTTACTTGCGCTTCTTGGTGTTGTTGTTATTCCATTTGAACACAGTTACACGGAGAATAAAAGAAAACCAGAGCTAGCTTGCATGCTGACTTTGGTGTGCACTTCTACAGACGCAGCCTTCTCTACAAGAGTCCTCCTACAAAACTTCATTCATTCAGCAGCTAGACATCAGTGCTGATGGTTCATCAGGCTGGCATGTTGAAAGGTGATTCATTCCTCTTAGCATGGCACTAGAAGTGCCTGTCTCCCTTCACACTTTATATAGAGTCAGCGAACTTGTGAATGGTTAAAGATAGCAAAGCTGAATCCCTCCCTCAGCTCTGTAGCTTAGACCAGCCACGAATACGAACCAGCTGTGTAAAAACCAGTGCTGCTCACCAGGAAATTTGTGAGACCTCGGGTCTCAGAGCCAGAATCATTTCGCTCACCCACTTTACTAAGCGAAAGTCAAGAGGACAATGAAAGGAGCATCGGTACCTGGCAGCAGCACGAGCACAGCAACCAAGACATGAGCAGCTCCAAGAGGAAGCACACAGGCAGCTTGGGGACAGCAGGATCTTTGGAGGCTGAATTACCAGCAAACCTCCACCGGAGTAATCTGCATGACAAGCAGTCCTCTCTCCCGCACGTCTGTGTTGCAGAGGTGATGGATGTCTCCCACCCATGGCAGCACAGTTCAACTCTACCCTCCAACGCTGTATCCCAAATGCACAAAATTAATTAGAACTAGGTCATGTTGCAAGACATGGGACCCTACTTGGTAAAATCTTCTAGAAACTTCAAGCAATCTCTAAAACAACTGCCTCACACTCTTAAAGGAAAAAGACTGCCAGTGACAGAAGTAATGAAAAAGAAAGAACTGCTGTTAAATTTTTTTCTCCCAAAACAAAGGAAAACCTAGATAAAAAGCTGGTAGTAATAGTCACTTAATAAAATGAGTCCATGAAAGAAAAAATAAAAAATATGACACAGCTTCTTTAGCATGCAGGGTACACTGTAGGTAAGTTTAGAATGTTCAGCTTTTTTATTTTTAACTCTGAGAAAAATGCAAGAAATTCAAATGCTGTACAGGAAAGGCCTACATATGGATTTTTCCTCTAGACATTTCTCTAAAATAACAACAAAAAAAACCATTGAAAATGGCCTTATTGTTAAATTGTCAGCTAAAAGGAAGACTTGCAAAGAGTTGGACAGTGTCACCTGAACAGGCTCCAAATGCTGGTCTTGGTATAGAAGAAACTTTTAGTTCAAGAGTCAAAGCCTGGGAAAATAGATTCTGCCTTTATATGTTCTATGTACTCATTATAATGCACAAAATCAAAAGGGATGGTGAATTTGACCATAATACATAGAAATAGTGAATGCTTATCCCTTCTGAAAGAAAGGATTATAAAACACTGAGTAATTCTAGAAAAAGTTTAACAAATATCAAGTAATAGCTTAAACATTATTCTAAAAATTACTTTCCTATTATTTTGAGGAGAACAATGTCACAAAGGATTTTTGGTCAGTTGGTTGGTTTTTGTACAGTTATTTCCAGACACTTTCTGTAGGTGTTTGTAGGAGCTTTGTACCTCTGTGGTCCACATCACATTCCTTTGCTAAAAGGTATTTTCACATACATACTTTTTATTTGTAAATTAAAAAGAGGTTGGATACGTTAGAATGGAAAAACCTCACAGTATTACTTAGATTAACCTTTTCTTTCCTGTCCACAAAGCATTTTAGCCTCCTGTCATTCACCAAATTTTCCAGTTTTTAATTGCTCTCAACTTTCTCTGTTATTAGTTTGAAAACTGCAGAATTCACTATTTTAGCTGTGTAAAAAATATTTCCTCCTAACTGCATATAATAAATATCATTTCTTCCCCTAAAATTGTCTGTTATGGAGTCTAATTGACTCTTGAGACCTCAATTTATTCCTTCTATTCTAAGTATCAACTACGATTCAATATAGGAATTCAATAGCTGTGTATCTTTTTAAGCACCAAATTTTAATTCTTTTTTGGTACTAATTTCAAAATTGACAACTAGATGGCTCTCTCTTTTTCATTCCTTCCCCTCTTTTTAGGTGCCTCTAATAATGCCAGCCTATCTTTATGAATCTTCAAGAGGGACAATAGGAATATATAAACAGCACAACTGGTGACTGAGGACCACTGACACATTGTGTGCATTACCACCAATATATTTCCAATGTAGTCCTTTGCTCACAGTACATTTTCACACCACCACACCCCTGACAGATTAGGGAGCAGCACTGACAAGTTCTGAGGGGTGAGAGTTGCTATCTTTCTGCTCCCTGATTTAAAAATGCATAGAGAAGTTATAATTCAAGCTGTCAAAAGTAAAAGCTTTTCAAGACATTTCAGTCTTGGACACATTTATTTGTAATTTTGTATAAAATGCCCAATTATTAGTACCAGATTTGTCTTTCCCCAGAAAATCCTACATTGTTCATGACCAGTATCCATATTTAATAAGTCAATGCAAACCTGGGACCTACTTGTGAGAAAGCCAAGAAGAGAAAGGTACCTGACTTCAACAATACAAGATTCAATCCACAAAACCCTAAATCATATAACCGAGATTAAAATTTAACCTCTGCCTTGAGCCAGAGTGACAGTTCTTGTGGAATATTTTCCTTACCCATGTAATAACACACTTATGAAACACACTATTAATTTTGATGGTAGTTATGCAGCTAAATATATTGGTTACACAACTTCAGAATCAATGCTTGAACAGTAATTTTATTTATCCCAATCTATGTATATTTTGCCACCTTTATGCTAAGCAGCAAGTAATGCTAGTTAAATGAAATTGATAAAAAATTCGATAAAGTCTATAAAACTGAAAAAGTTATGATCTAACATTCCATAGCCATCATTCCCTATGTCATAAACTCCACATTTCCTAAAAAATACCAAAAAAACCCAACCAAAACAGCTAGTAAGGAAATCAAATCAAACCTTCTCTCTTTTTAATGTGGTTATTGAATTTAGTCTGGTTTATCACACAATCCCACTAAACAGATCAAAACTTTCAAAGAATATATCAGCAGATTGAAACTGCTTCACAAATAAACATTTGTGAATTGTCTTTTATCAATCACTGCTCATTCCCATTTCTCTCCTGTGTTTACTCAATACTAATAATTTAATCAGGAAGACAACCTATTTACAGGAAATTGAAGAGATATGTGTTTACACGGTGTCTAATTAAATAAAACTAAACACTTAGTTTTTTGGAAATTTTCTGCAACATTTGAAATGAAATGTGTTCTTTTGCTCAGCATTTCTTTTTCATAAATCTGTTATAAACATCTTCTCAAACTTGATTCATCTAAGACATGCAATGACAAATCGTGAATACTACCACTACTACTACTAGTGTTGCTTTCATTCTCTTGATGGATGTGGATGAATATCTGAGCAATTTCAGAACCTACCTCAAATCTCCCAATTTTGAGTTTGTGAAAGCAACTGCTGTGGAAAATTTGGATTCCTTGGGTGTAAAAGAATAGGAGGAGCACAGAATAAAATAAAAGAGAAAAACTAAAAAATTTTAAAGTTTCAAAAATGGTTGGGGAGAAGATAAAAGGCAGTAAGTATTAAAGACAAAGCAGTTTATATTCTGTCCCAACTGTTCTACTCATTAGTGGTATCTCGTAAAAAACATTTAAAGAAAGAGTTTCTTTCTGATATCTGCTTTCTTTATACACCACCAGAGTTATAGGAGAACTGCTAATAATGGATATGAGACCTCAAAATTAACCTAGTCAGAATGGAAAATATCTTAGTTCATTATTAAAATCTCAAGAGACAAAGAGATTTACTAAAATTATGCTCAATAGAATAGCAAAAGCATATCATAAACAGTCGGAGACTTTAAAACTAATTCTCATTCAAAGAAAAATAATGGGGGTTTGTAGTATGTTTAGCCAATCAGAATAGTCCTAATACTGCAATAAAAATAGATACAGCTGACCACAATTCCCTGCAACAGCAAGAGTGTGTGAGTGTGATAATAAAACAGAGTCCTACTAATATGTAAGTACACAAAAATTAATAAAGTCCAAAATCAATACTGGAATTTATATCTTTATCAGAGTTAATATTACAAAGAAACTCCAAGTCTTTAATAGAATAAGAACCAAGACATCATTATTTCCGTGTCTGAAAAGTTGCGATCTGATTTGGGATTTTAATTTCTTCAGCTCCACTGCTAATTAAAAACTTCTGCAGCTGTCAAAAATTATTTAGAGGTGAAATGAAGAGGCAACATGATGAGCACATTGATGTCTATGTAACTCAGATCACAACAACAAAGCGCTTATACAGCTTGAGTCATAAGATATCTATGTAACCTTAATATTAATATAACCCAAATCATTACTTTTATCAATATAACTTGAAGAATATTAATATCACCTGATACCTATAACCTGATGCTTATAACCTGAATCATAGCTTTTAATATCCATATAATCTAATATGAATAACTTCTTATACAATGTAATAGCTAGTATATAGTTAACTAGTTATTTATACGCAGAATAGAGAAAAAGAAAAGAGATAAAAAACTTACCAGGTGTACTTTAGAGATAAGTAAGTGTAGTACTAATGAGAAATTGGCAAGCCAAGCCAATTATCCACAAGACCAAGAATTTAGACTGGTTAAGACCAGATAGACTAAAGGCCATCGCAACTGCGCATGCCTCGAAGACAAAGTTGAAAAGTTCAAGTGTGAAGAAGACTTTAGAAGCCTTCATCAAAGACCCCCGAAGACCCCCGAATTGGGGAAGTGCATGCACAGTGCAAAGAATTATCTAATAACCATGAGATCATGTTATGTAAATTAGTTCCGGCGCGTAGGTGATGATGCTGTAATGACGTAGCGACATTAAGCAAATTTTTACTGTATAAATAAATCACCGCACTTGACAAAGGCGGGTGAGTTAGGAGGAGAAATCCCCCTCACCACCAGCGCTGCAATAAACAAATACCTGCTCTATAGACATCTGTCTATGGGGATTTATTTCCAGCCTATCTTTCGGGCATCAATATATTTCACTTTTAGATCCAAGGCCATTCACAACTGTCAAAAACAACTTAGAAGGAACGAACATGGATAATATATGGAACGGTCACATCAGTAGCTGGTAACAGTGCCAACTAAAACATTATTTTGTTCCCATGGGCTGACCAGCCAACTCAAACTGAACATCGCTGAACCCCAAACACAGGTTAAGAGATGATTCATGCAGGGGACAGTTAGAAGGGATTTAGATATATGCAGAAAGGGCCAGCATCAGCCATTGACTCAGATGTGCCTATGTGTCTGCTACCCGAGGTGCAGCCCAAGTAATCTGAATGAGAAGTAGTTTCAGTTTAAGAGCAGAGCCTAACAAAGACAGGAGAGCAGTGTCTGGCAAGTTAGGAGAGGAAACAAAGTGCAATGGGACTTTTCCTCCAAGCACTGCAGGCAAGTGAATGTCAGCAGAGTGCGCAGCAGTCACCTGCAACTCTTACATTCAACTCTATTGTGCTGAAATGTCAAACAGGATCTTTGCCACTGGCATAATCATTTTAGAGAAGCTTCAGGGAATATACTTCAGTGCTTACATTTCTGCTAGTTCTTGTCTTGCAACACAGGAAAGGTCCCTCAGAAACAAACACAGACTGTGACTTGTAGCAAAGCCTAGGATTTCAGCTGTGAACAGATGAGGTTCGGGAAGGAGGGGTAGAAAGTCAAGGTTTGAGAAATTACAGAAAGGTCAGATGCTTACCTTACACATGCAGTTCTTTCAAAACAAACCAGTGCCACATGGCACTCTTAAATATATAAATAACAGTGTTCCCTCAGCATTCATAGTCTTATATCCAAAGTTCCCAAGGAGTAGCAGAAGTCAGTCGTTCAGAGAAGGGTGTGACACCAAGGCCCAACTCAGTGTTAAAAAAAGACCTATTTCTCTTTGGCTCTTTTTGTGCTTCCTAGGATGGTGATCATATTAAATGGCAGAAGACAGCAAAAGGGTGCTCCAGGCAAATCCTGTTTCATAGCTTCCCAACCTGTGTGAGATATTGCTCCCCAAGAAAGCATTCCCTGAAGAATCAGTGGTTCCCCTCCTAATCAAACCCAGTAAACTTTGAGGCACTGCACGATGCCTCATGAAACCTTTGCAGAAGATACAGGCTTCCACAAGTGCAAACAATCAGAAAGGATCAAAGTAATAAATGAACATCCAATACTCATAACCACCTAAGAAGATAGCAAAGGGGAAATATTACAGTAATGATCTGTAACTTTCCCCACAAGGTGAGGCAGTCTTTGATTTAAAAATACTGTGATGTGCAGCTTTATAGAGAGACTCTATTCCCACTCCAGCACTTTTCTTAGACGAGCTCTACCAAGAGGACAAGGGATTACAAGCACGCAAGCACATGTTTAGTAGGGAGTGTGATGTCCTGAAAAGATAGCCAGCCTTGTTACTTTTTCATCCCTTGTAAAGAAAGTACATAACTGCGGAAGGATTGCTGAGAGTTGTGAGTTATATAGGGCTATATATAAACCTAATACAAGTTGTGCTCTCACAATTTGAATTAAGTAGAGCAGAGTGCACAATGTGGCTAATTGCATTTATTCTTCCCTTTATGCTCACATACAATTTCATTTCATCTTAAGAGCTGTGTTGGAAAAATGAAGAGACTATGCTAGTTTGTATTTTGTTGGCATTTATTTTCTGAACTACATTCTCAGACTACATATTACTGCTGTCAAGAACCACAAAACCTTAGAGAGAAGCTGCACAGATTTTTTTTCCTTATTTTATGCTTTTGTGGCACTGTCACAAAAAGTATTAAAATGGACAAACATTGTTTCTCCATTTAAGGCTTTGTACAATTGTTGCACAGTGAATGATACCCAAATAAAATCCTTTTTCCCCCCTTTAATTCTGGCACATATAACAGATTGAGACATTGCTAGACAACTACTAGACTGAAGTAATTAAGCAGTGTAATGTGCAAACAGCATTTTAGAGTCAGCAATTAGATCACTCAAATTAGATGTTTTATTTGCCCAAACATGTCTGTAAATCTCATCAAACAAAAGGCTTCATTTACAAACAGTATAGCACCAAACTTTCAAAGAACAGTGCTGGAGTACTGCAGACCACTGCCTGTAGTCAGTGCCCAAAGAGATCCATCACACTGAGACATATAAACACCCCAGAGGCAGCCCAGCTCTCTGCTCTTACAGTGGGCTGTAATGGTGTGTACAGGCTGTACCTTTGACTGGATGACTACAGAGTTCTGAGGGAGGAAAAGAGAGCCCTCACAAGTACAGAACGATCTGATCAAATGTGTTTATTCATCTTTTGAAATTTGTTTGTATTTTGAATTAGTCTACTGTTTCTGAAACATTCCTGTTCATGGCCTTATAAACTGAAGTCTTTGAGCCCAGTCAGAGGCAACATGAAAAACAAGCAATGTCCACAATATGTTTTCTTAATTTTGTGGTTGTTGTGATATATTGGAGAGAATGGCATCATAATAAAAATAACATTCCAGTGCATGCTCAGCTTCAGACCTCCTGCACTGTACTAAAAAGAGGAAAAATGATATTCCCATGAGTCCTCTCTGTAGTCCGGGTTCACTTATTATCTAAAAAATAGTGTAAGTCAATCCACTGAGTAACACACAAACCTTAAAAAAACTGCCACATGACAGACTATAACATCCATTATTTAATACTAAAAAGTCCACACAATTAAATTGTCTACACAGCAGCATTAGAGACATGTCTTTTATATTTCACCTGTCTTCAAAGACCGATGACCTTTGTTTCTCTTTCTTCAAGTTAATTCTTAATGGATATATTTTTGTCTTTATGCTTTCTGTGGAGGAATGGCCTCTTTCCAGAGAAAGCTAACAAATTATCTGAGATATAACATAAAAGCTTTTAATTCACTCTTTGACAATGCAATAGGAGCAATGCAGACCCTTTATCTTAGATAATAAATCTCTCCCATAATCAAATAGTGTTAAAATCTATTCAGGTACGTTGTAAATAGTTTATACTAATGCTTGACATTAACTCCCATCACATTGTCCATGTAAAACAAACTGAAACTGCGTATTGGTTTAAACACAAGTACCCACCAAAAAAAAGAGCACAATCCTTTCAGAGACAGAATCCACCACAAAACAATAGAAAAAAGTAAATTCTATGTTGGCCATAATTTTTTTTTATGAAACTTTGTCAGAGCATTGTTAAGTCATGATTATAATATCCTATTATTATAAATTAACTCCATTCTATCCTAAGCCCCCAAACTGAAAATATTTCATGTGTCCATTACTTTAGATATCTGATAAATGCACTGCCTGGATACATAAATCATGTCCATTCTCAGCTAGGTGTGGATTTAAGATACAGAAGTCCCATCCACATCACTAGCAGTTTTTAAATTGATTTCAGTGGGTTTAGACTTAAATGTTAAAATACTTCTCTTTAAACTTATTTTGAATGATCCATACTTCTAGGAACCACAGCAATAAAAACAACAGGGAAAAATAATGGGACCATTTATAAATAAGTGTGTTGGAATTTTCTCTAGAAAGAAGTCTGCCTTTATTTCTTCTTTCCTGGGACAGGTAATAGCACTTGCTAAAGCAAAGCTTCAAAGAATATCCTGTAGCAGAGGGGCAGGTCTTTTTAGTGGGAATACTGAATCTGGGAACACCATTCCTAAACTATGACATACACCCACTATGAGATCAAGTGCTGTAGCATCCTTGCCTACAACTAGCACAGTCACAGATAATTGTGATACTACAGTTTATTCAGTATTCCTATCAAATGACTCCTATATCTCCCGGTGGTTGGAAAATGGGAGGTAGATTCCCTTTTCTCAAGGAAAAGAAACCCACTCACTGAAATCACCAGAGAATTCACAAAAGACAAACAGAAAGAAGCTAAACGGAAGGCAACGGCAGAACAACCATAGGAGAAATCAAGGACCCATCCAGCGCCCAAGAGTGGCACGGAGTCCTGGGGCCACAGCAGGACCTGCAGACCCTCTGAAGTGCTCGTTGGTAAAGGGAGCTGCTGCTCTTTCTCTGACAGACAGATTTGCCAGTTACTCTGGCACAAAACACAGCTGGCCTTCGCTGATGTTTACCTCTCCTGCATCAGCACATTTGCTCATGAGAGGCACTGCAAGTGGCCTGATGGTGAGTACATCTGGCCTCTCCAGAACAAGAACCTAGAAAAGAAAACTCTGAAAAATGTAACACTTGCTCCCAGTCACCACCTTCTCCAGGCTGGTGCAAGAATGTCAATATAATCTCAGCTATATGGGTGGTCAGACTACAGACTGAGCATTGTATTGCAGCCCTTGATCTCTGTACTTTTCCATCTCACTTCATGGGCCCATACAGAGAGCCCAGCATCAAGTTAGCATTTAGCATTTCAGCAACAAAAAAGCTCAGCAAAATATAAAGAATTTTCCCCTTTTTTTTAATACATGTGTTCTTTGTTTACTTTTGCTATCATGTGAATGTCAGAGTGAGGGGGGAGGTGAGAAAAAAGGAGATTGAAGGCATCATTGCATATTATTATCACTTACTATATTACCTTGCCACTGATGCTTCCATTTCAGATTTAAGAAAAGAAAATCAAAACTATTAGAAGCAGCTGATGAAAACAAACCAAAGCTACTGGAGTGTGATGAAAGCAAAGGATGATTATTAATGTGTTGCAGGTACAGGAGAGAGATGCAATTATAAGATTCAAGGGCAATAAGGCAGACAAAAACATCTGCAGTGAAAGTCTAATCCTTTGAAATTAATTCATTTACTAAATACTCCTATCTTTTGAAGTTTAAGATTCACAGCAAATATCACTGCTTGTCAGAAAAGCTTTGACAGAACATACTTTGAAATACTCATCATCCAACTCCAAGGATAAAGTATGGATTAGAAAGAATGTGTTTTATTTTTACTTTTTTTTAAGGTAGCTATATGCATTAGGAGCATTATTATAGTTTTAAGGGCACATTTCAAGGAAATTAAAAAGACTTGTGAGGTTATTTTGTTTCTTTCTTTTTTTCCTTCTGTTTACAAAAGAGTTCTATGATCTTGACCACTAAACTGCACTGAGCTGTTCACACTGTACAAAACACGTACACTGGATCTCCTTCTAAATCAGACACAGATCAAATAGCCCTGCAAGTGAATGAGAAAAATCAACAATATCTGAAAAAAAATACTGACATACAAAAATTAGCAAGTATGCCAAAAGACAGGAAGGTAAGGAGGGCAGATCATCCAGGACCTGATTATAGACTCCTGTCTGACATGTGGAATCCCCATCACTGGGGAGCTTTATGAACTGGTTAGCGAGGGATGGGCTAGACAAGTGTCTGAAACACATCCAGTTTGGCTTGTCTGTGATTAATATCTCTTGTTTGCAGTACAGCAGACTGAGCCAGGAATAAGAGCCCCCTCTCCTAGCCACTACACACATGAACCTTTATTCCGACAGGTTTAGAAAGGCTGGAGACCACTCACGACATTCATATAATTTATTTTAAATGTTAAGGTTCCATGAACCTCCGCAATAAGGCTTGATCACCATTCAGCATGCTTCTAGGTCTTTCCTTCTCCATACCTGATAAAGCAGGACCTGCCCAATTTAACTTAATGCCATGAAAGCGGAGGGCAGCAAGCAGGAGATGAGGCACTGCATACTCAGCCTGAATCATTCACAGGAGGATCTGTGAGCCCCAGTTGCCACGGGATGTGGGGACAACAGCCCCTCAGCCTCACTTAAAGCTTAGTAAGCTTCTGTAAGGTACTAGCACCTCCTGATCATGAATTCAAGAGCTGGTTTGCAGCAACAGCATATCCCCACACAGTATGCCTCAGCAGAGCTAGTCCCTGCATGAAAAAAACAATTCACCTATGCGCTGTATAGTCCTCTGAATCAAGCATCGTGCCTCAAACTTCATGCAAGTTTTAATCTGTTTTATAGCAGCAGCAAGAATGAAGTCTCAATTTATGCCCTTGCCTCTCCGAAACAGACCCCACAAATCTCACAGACAGGGAGCCATTTGGGATAATATTCCTCTTAAAATCACAGAGAGCTCAAGAGGGTAAAAGGATATTTCGACAAAGCAAGCTTCAGAAACTACACTGAATAAATACTGAAACATTGATATTTGCAAGTGATCCTATCTAGATGACAAAACCAATGCATTACCAAATCCCTGTCCAAGCTGCTGTTCAAGGGGAAAAGGCACTGCACCCACGTACTCCTGTGATGCTGTGTATGGCGCTCTAAAATCCAGCTCACAGGCATGCATACCCCACCTCCCAGATATCCTACTCCCTTAAAACAGGCTGGATCAAATCAAAGGAGCCTGTCATCAAGGAAGCAAGGAGCTGCAAAGTCTTCCTGTCAGACGGTAAGGAGGACAAGATGGTGACAAGTGTACCATCTGGCAATTTACTTCCCTTCCCAGGCTTCAGCACACAGCCCAGATTGAAAAGCTTGCAGGAAATCCTTCCTACATCCATTACCTTTCAGCTTCTGTGTTACTCTGCTCAACGTGAACAGGGGAACGTGTTGCTTTCTCAGGGTACAGAGACCACAGAACGACCCACAGGACCTGGTATCACGGCAGCACACACAGAATTGCCTGTCTCCTTTTGGTTTAACTGTGCCGTGCTGTGGCATCCTAGGCTCCAGAGCCCGAGGCAGGCAGGTGGTGCTCTTGGAGGCTGCACAAAAAGCAAATCACCAACAGTCTCATCCCACTGGATTGACACTTTTCAAAATCCACTTCGTTCTGCACACAATCACTTCAGAAATCAGGTCTAGGTAAGGCAAACACCTCAATATAAGTAAAAGGAGAGAGAACCAGGCTCCACTCATGGACTAGACACAAGGACTAAAAGCATTACACCTCAGTTTTAAGATGAAGGCACAATCTGTAAACAGTTTAAATCAGCTTTTGAGGATTCCGCTTGGCAGAATCCACGCCTAGAGTTCTAGTGATTTCAAGTGTCTAAGCTCCATCTACTTAAAAACACTCATATTAAAAAGCCGAGGGAATTGTATCTGTTTGTGAAAGAAATAGATACATTTAGTAGCATATAAAAATACATACCACAAGTGAAGTTAAAGGAGAAGTTTCTGGTATAAGACAGGATAGGTTTATTTAACAAATGGTTTAAAATATAATAACAAGTAAAGAACCCAGCAATCAAAACCAAACCAGTTAACATATAGTATATGAAAACTCTCAAAAGATCTTTATTCTGCAAAATTTTCTAAGCATTTTACATTTTGTAAAAAGTTTCAGTGGCCAGAAAGAGTTGATACTAACCATTGCATAATTCAGGTGTGTTATACAGAGGGAGAGCTTACGGTTTCAGCAGAGCCCAAACATGCAAAAAAACATTTGCAGTGAAGCTTCCCCATTCCCCTGCCTTTGTCACAAATTATTAACTGTCCCTTTAACTAAGACATCATTGCACAGATATCATCTTCTCTTTTAAAATACTGTGAGAGAGAGGAGGAGTACCAGTATTCTCACAAATTTTGCATTTTATATTATACAATGATGTGAGTTGTACAGGACTTGGATGATGCACACATCAAAATATGAAGCCCGGTTCTATTCTGCTAGTTGCATCAGATTAAATACAGAGATTTGTTAGATTTCAGTGGAGTTTCTGCTGCTGTAAACATTAAAAAAAACTAGAAGGGAGATAGTCCTGGGATAAGAATATGTATTAAAACCAACATAATTTCAAGGAAAAGTGGTTAGTGATAGCACTCAGAAAACCCAGCTGATTGCTAAACAAACAATTATATTTACAGGACAATAAATGCATTCAACCAGCTATCACATAATGGCACTTTTTGATGGGCTTTAAGCCGTGTCTTTATAAAAAACTTCATTAGGCTACTAAGATCATTTCACATTATCTTCAACAGGAAGAGCAGCAATAAATCAGGTCATTGTTCATGATCCTGCTCTGGTCCCTGACAACTGAAATTCTGATATATAGTTTAATTTAAAAAAAAAAAAAAGTAAGTACTATGATGCCATGATGATTTTTTGCCTTTTTATATACCCCTTTTTATATACCCTTCTGTATAGTTTTATGTATTCTTAATGCTTTTTAGCCCACATATTTTTTAACTCCTTAGGTTTGATAACTAGCACAGACCCAATATTCTGTTAAGCCAGGAGACCAAACATCCTGGAAGCCCCACAGTAGGGGGTCAGAAAGCCCCAGACACCAAGGTCCTCTCCAGAACACATTCTGTAAACTAAGATAGGCCCATCCAGGGGAAAAGTTCCTCGGACGAGGGGTTCACTCGAGCCTCTCATTGGGGAATCTTTGATAGACATGCTAATCTGCAAGGCCTTAACTGTATCGTGTGTGTGCATTTTCGGTGTGCTTCTCAGCACATTCCACCCAAACAGAGAATACACCTTAAAGATCCTTAAATAAATACCAAGGTAAATCCCTTCTCCCTTTTAACCATATTTAGCTCTGATTTTAAGACGAGGGAAAGGCAACAACTGAATCAAACACAAGCTTTTTCAGCTATGGAATTACCTCAGAGAATTAAGCTGGTTTGGAATAAGGCCATTCTTTTAGCAAGTTAGTAAAGAACAGGGAATAAATTCGAACTACAGGCCAATCTGAACTCACCTCACTGTATAGAAAACACATCACTCTATTTACATTCCAGTTTAAATAAATCAGCATAAGGGAGATAGTTAC
Source organism: Falcunculus frontatus (assembly GCA_013398115.1). Classification (NCBI taxonomy): domain Eukaryota; kingdom Metazoa; phylum Chordata; class Aves; order Passeriformes; genus Falcunculus; species Falcunculus frontatus. The sequence continues at coordinate 41,022 of VZRV01005195.1, forward strand.
TTCAGTTTAACAATATTATATGCTAATCTCAATACGGTAGATTTTTGACAGATTTCAGTAAGTTTTGTTTAACTTAAAAGAGACACAAACTTCCTGCACAACTTCCAAAGAGCTTCCCATGTATTTTTGCCTCAGAACTATCTTAGATAAATAGAGGTACATTTATCCATAGAGACTTTTGCAGACTGTACATGTAGACTAAGTGTATTCTGTGCCAGGTACATATTGCCTCCACTACAGAAGCCCCATGTCTATGTTAGATCTATGTTAGTGCAGCACTCTTCTCCAGCTACGTCCCTCTGGTTCTTAACATAGTGTCAACAACATTTAGATTTTTCTTTCATTAATTCTTCCATTTCCATTCTCTGCAACTTCATGTGCCTTTCCCAGGGTCACTGAAATGGAAAGGCATTCTTCTGCCTTTTGACTTCTCTACCAAATCACATGGAGAACATTAAACCTATGGGCACCTTCTCTCATGTTCATTAAGTTGGACAGACCATGTGTTCTTTTCCATGTTTTTGTTTTCTTTGTTTTTTAGAACCCCCAGACCATTCTCAGCAGCATTAAGAGGTGGTATATTCCCTTACACTATTAATATGTTTGATTTTTGAACAGTCAGATGAATTATCTTCCCCACAAAATTCTTGGTAGACCTTTCTGTTTTAGAGTTTATCTTGCTTTATTGATTCATTGAAGTATTATCCCTATTCATCTCTCTACTTCTTACTGTACACAGCCTTAGATGTAGAAAGGAGGGTTTTTGTTATCCTCATTTAAAAGAGTCTTTGAGTAATATCTTTTTTGTTTGTTCGTTCAGCCTACTTCTCTGCATGTAGTAACTACATTTCCTCCTTTTGTTTCATTGTTCTTTACAATTCCCTGACTCCTCTTTTCAGCTTGCTGTCATATACTATTTGATTTTCAATCTTCAGATACTCCTTTTCTGTGATACCATTCCCCATCCCAGATGGCCAAAAAATATGTTCATTTGCAATAACTTTGTTGCTTTATTTTTCTTTTTGTTACCTTCACAAACTTTCTAGCACTGTTCTCTTTCTTCAGGATGAAACACAACCAGAAATACTATTCTTACATAACTTCCAAGGTCTTCTTAAGATTTCCTTTTACACAAAGATCGTAAATCTTCTTAGTCAAAGAAAATACAATCATTTAACTTTTCTGGGGTCTTGTTTAAAGAGTGTGTCATGATCAGATTTTCCCGTCCTCCTCCCCCTCAACAGAGGTTTCATCTTTTCCTTTCCTCTTTGTTATTCAGAAGTCAAATATTAGTTTAAGATATGGCTCAAGAGGGTCTGCAGGAACCACCAGGAACTGCTCGCAGTATACATGAGGGATTCTGGAGGACATTTGGGAAGGTGACTATGTCATAGCTTTTGCTGTAACACAGGCAGCTAACTAGTAATTCCAAGTGTTAAAAGGGGTCATGGCACTTATGAGTAATGGACATCTGATCTCCAGTCACAGAACATATCAACTGCAAACAGGGGATTTTGACATGGTGGAGGGGAATAAATCTAAACAGAGGAAGCATATCTTCATTTACTGGATGGAATCCCACAGTATCTCAGTAAATAATTTCTGCACATGTTAACATGAAAACTTAAACCAGATAAAATTTTAAAAGGGCCTAAAAGGCAGGCCCGGCTAAGAAACGTTAAATGCTTCAATAATAAATGTGCATAAACCCAAGGGGGGCACATGTAAATTAGCCTCAGAGACAGCACCTCACCTTCAGGTCTTGCCACAAAGCACTGTTGCAAGTACCAGACACAGCCATTTGTAGCTTCTCTTATTCCTTTGCTATTTGATAATTCTGTTGCTCTTGCTCTACTTTGGGAGAACAGCTATCTGCAAAAACTGTTTATCAAGCACATTTACCCCTGGCATCACCCTGCAGCCTGAACCTTAGCCAGCCTGCAGTATCCCAGGCAGTTCCCAGCTGCATGGGTGCAGGATAGTATCTGACACGGACTGTATGAATGGACAGCAAGATGAGATAGCCCTGGCTGGTTGCAGAAGAGTTCCCCAGCAGAGATAAAAAATTACTCATTATGCCACTTTCAGGAAAAGAGGGCAGAATCTAAACTACCTTATCTATTAACATAGAGTAGCCTGCAATAGCCAGCCACGACAAAGACTCTATTACCTCCTCATCTTTTTCTAAAATCATCGATGATTTTGGTCCCTCTAGTTGCCTTACAATGGTAGGAGATTAGGAAAACCAGGAGTATTGACTGGAAACAATTGCCTGACATTTCCTTCGCACAGATGAGCTATTCTTCCCTTCTGCTATCTGGTTAAATCAGAAAGCCTTATACCAAAACCACTCTTGCACATGGTGTGGGCCATTTTTGAAACCGTGTGCAATAGAAAAGAGGAAGGGAACAGGACAAATAATGGAAAACAAACATTTCCATGAATCCAGCCTCTCATTTTGATTCTGGTTTTTTGTTCCCTTTTCCACACCCCTTCACATGTATGAGTTTGTATTTGCATAAATGCTGAGAATAAGGGCCCATACAAATACTCATTCATATGCAAACAAGGGTATTCACTCTTGTTCCAGAAGTGTTTGCCCTCTGTTTACAAGGCTTCAGTAGTAAAATCACACAGCAGAAAAATATCATGAATTCCAGCTGGTCAGTGATATCCCACCAATAATGCTCACTAGCCCAGAGAAAATAAAAACAAGCAAACAAAACACACACTGATGTTCACAGTGCCTTTATACAACTAGGTAGTAAGACTAAATATATGAAAATCAGACTCTGCACACACCATGCTTATAAAAATACTGCATTTGCTGATAAGCTGGCTGTTTCATAAAGACAGAGTCACGTCTACCACAGTGAAGAACGCCTGAACACCTAGCTCTGCTTTCTGCTGCCACACAGGCAGGCAGATTTCGGCTTCAGGGTTTTGTCATTTTTTTCATTCTGATGAACAAGAGCCCAGAAAGAAAGGAGAAACTCCTTAAGGGATGATTGGGATGCTCACCCGGGAATGGAAGCAGCAGCATTCAAGTCATCGGCGCCAAAGTCTATTAAAAAAGATATTCAAACTCGTATTTCTAAGCTCTTGATAAGTTAGCCCACTGATCTCTTCTATGGCTGATAGCTGTCTGTCACACTCAGCTACTGAAACTGTTAAACTTCTTCCCTCTTACTCTCCCTTTGGCCAGAAGTGAATTGAGTGCACTCGTCCTAGAACCACAGCGTTCAGGCTCTAGCACCTCTTCCAAACTATCAGGCTTTCTGATGTGCATTGAGAATTGCTCTTTATTTGTGAAGTGAGTACTTACAAACACGGGGTTATGTAGTACACAGGGACTTAATCCCTCCTTCCTCTCTTGCTCAGATCTCCCACCCTGGGAGGTATTGGTTTTGGGATGCATCAGCACTTTCTGACAGTAGATTTGGTTGAAAAAAACCCATTTTTTCTTACCATCCATCCACATTCTTTAAGAGAAAAAGACCAAATCTGATGTATGAGATATTCAACCCTCCATAACAAAATGAGACCTTTAAATACAAAATGTTAGTTGGTGTGGATATTGCTCATAAACTGTGAAGGCAGAATGTTGTTCTGGGGCTTTTTCCTAGTTTACTCTTTGTTAGTAATAATCCTACCAGTGATTTCAGATTTGCCCTTCCTGCTTTCACTTTCATCCTTGAGATGTGTTCTGGGAAGAGAAAAGTCATTTTATTAGACAACAGGCAGAACCATCTTAAATAAACTCATTTTCAAAGAAGCAAAGAAATGCTGGATCACATCTTGGCACCATTTATGACAGTGCAAACATATTGACACAGATTTTACTACCAAAATTTGTATTTTGCATCTGTTGTCTACAAAAAAAGAGGGAGGAAAATAGAAAAAAGAAAACAAAACAAAAGAAAATCACGATATGATCAAAATTACAGTTATGTTTTTAAAAATCTCCTACAAGCAAGACTCCATTTAGGAGCCAGGAGTCCACAGCTGGGGTGGTGACCAGGCTGCACCTGCATGTCCCAGGAGCTCTGGCAGCCAAGAGCCTGCTCCTCCACTGGTGTCAGAGTGCCAGGAGAAGTTCCCAATGCATCTGAAAATAGACCAGCAAATGACTGCAATTTACAAAAAAAAATGATAGGACACAGATTCTCACAGGGACAAACCAATGGTCAGTCTAACCAAGAAGGGGAAATTAAAGTTATGAGCATTCAGAATACGGTTGCAAAGGAAAACCATTTTGGTAATGTATCTCAAAATGTACAGAGTTTTTTTTTCATGAAGTTGAGTTCTTTTGATCAAATCAGTAGTTTTAGACTTTAAAAAATTAACTATTTTTTACTTTCCCCTCAAGACTTTCTGTTTACTGGAATCATATTTGGTTAAGGTACACCATTTACTCCCAGGATTTTTTTCTCATTTTGAACAGGTTTGCAAGGGGCTACAGCAATGAGCAGGAAACACACAAGTCTTCTATTCTGATATGTATTTTGAGAGAGACTTATTTTTCATTCCCTTAATTTATAGTTTGTATTTGTATGGAGTATAAGCTGTGTGAGGAAAGCAAATGATTTACAAAACAGACTACATGCAGCACATACAAACTGACTCCTCTTACCAAATAGGAAAGACTTCCTCAATGCAAAAGCGTGGTGCAGAAGAGCATGCTGAGCTGAAAAGCAAATACAGCTATCTGATTAATTGATTCTGACCTCATAAATATTATACTTTGGGGGCTCTAATGGAACTTCCTGAGGGTAAATTGCATGGTTCACCTCATTCATTTATATCTCTGGCTGACAGATGTACATTATGAAATGTCACTGAATATGCTAGCAATAAATGAGGTATAACATTAGCATCTTGGTTCTGTTTTCCTGAAGGAACACTTTTGTTAAATGAATCCCACACCAGTAAAAATATTATTCCCTATTATGTACACTTCTTTCTATTTTAATCAGTCTCACAGAAATATATACCGGCCTTCCAAAAACACAGAGCCCCAGTAAATTAACAAAACAAGCTGCTCTTTTGTTGTACATGTTTTCATTGTGAAGCTATATTGTTGGAGAATATTAAGCTGTGACAAGCATTTGATAGTGTAGTAGTTGCACTAATGTTATGGTTATTATCTTTACTACCGTGCAGTGAAACACGGTTAATTAAAATACAGCGAGAAATTGCTCCCTTTCCCTGCCCACACATAAATGAGATGATAAATTTGTTGTTGTAGTCAGCATATAGGGTCCCTTGACCTCTCTGCATGCATTTAAGCATTATTCTATTTTATTTTATTTTTTTATTTCATTGCCATTTGAGACTGATAAAACTACATAGAGGTCTTGGGTATAACGGCAAATAACCATGACATGTGCAGCTTAATGAAATTATATACTGTGGTGCATTGCAATAAAATTCGTAAGAATAAGTGCCACAGTACTGTAAGGCGTGCAAATTCCAATAAACCATTAATCCTTGCCATGAGCAGGCCACGACTGCAAAGGTAACTTTGCCAAGGGAGGGGCTGAGGGGAAACAGAGAGGAGGAGGGAGGGAGGCTGAGGGAAGGAGAACAGAGCTACTGGCAAGTGTGGTAGTTAGAGGAAATGAACCATCCCTTCGGGATTAAGCCTACTTCCAACTATCCCATTTCCTCCCACTGTTAAGGCATAATTGTTATAAAGGACAGCACTGGAAAAACATGTAATTTGTCTCTCACTAGTCGCCGACAGCCATTGCAGGCTTAGGAGCCCAAGTGAGGCTGAAAGATATTTCATCTCTTAGTGTTACCTCCAGGACAGCTTCTGAGGAGCTGCACGGTGGCTGCATCTCTGCACAGAGAGCAGTACAGGGGCAGCCCCCACTTGGACCTGCTTCCCAGACACTGGCCACAGGCATGTTCCCCTCTAACAAGTCTTTGTCCACAAGCTCCAAGCCACTCTTTTCAGTATTTCAGAAGGGGAGTGAAGGAGGAAGGCCAATAGGGTTGGGAAAATCGGCCATTACAGGAATTTTCTGTGAACAGAGATTGAAAATAAGTGACATAATTTGTGTCTGCTCTGCTACTACATCTGTGCATTTATTGATTTACTCTCAGGCACAGACTACAGCTGGACTGTAAAGCGGCTACACAAGACACCTCTGCCTTTGCATAAAACCACAGAGGTCAGCTGTCACTTTGGTACTTATACTTTTTTGGCTGAATTTATGCTTTCAAAAAGGCTAGAAAAACATGTTAGATGCAAAGAGCACCATCTAGCACTAAGAGCAGGAACACAAGGCATTGCTTTTGTAACATCACCTCTGCTGCACGCTGTGAAGGGCTCTGGGAGCTGCCAGGCTCTGCAACTGGGCTCAAGGTGGCTGCAAGGGGAGAGCAGCGTCCTTGGCAGACAAGGATACCTGGGCTCCAGGGACATAGATGCTATGAGAAAAAGTCCTCCTTGCTCCAGTGTAGTTTACTTTGCTTGGTCAAAGTCATGAGTCAGGCCTCATAAAAATTGTCAGGGTTTTTTGTTGTTTGTTTGTTTTTTATTTTGCTGCGCTTTGGATTTTTTGTTTTGTTTGTAATTTTAAATAAAGCAACAGGGATGAGGGGAAGCAAGTTGTAAATTCTATGACACTGCCTTCCTGTTCAGACTTTATATTTTTCATCTCTATTCTGCTTACAATGTTGTGACTCCTAGTTGCAATGTTTGCATGTTAGGATGTTTGCTAGCCTATTAAAACAAGAGTGGAGATATGTTAAAGATCAGTAAATAGGATTTCTACCCCGGAAAACCTTTTGAAGGTGTATATGCTTAGATGTAGACAATGAAATATTTATATGTAAAAAACAGAAAGACAAGTAGGAAGTATAATTATGATTATATTGGATTTCTTTCCTGTTTATGTTTCTCTACCATTTAAGAATACTTGTCTCTTCTGCTTCTATCTTGCGCAAAACTGAGAAAAACAAAACACAAGGAAAACAAAAATAAAGCAAATACAAGTCCTTTACCAGTTTCTACCTAAATACCAGCACACACATATGTTGACTGATAAATAGTTTGGATAAAACAAGGCAACTACCCCACACTGCCTCGTAACAGGGGACATTATCCCATGCATGCTTTCCTGGCTGATAAACCAGGGCCCAAATTACACAGTATCCAGCACCATAAACCTAAACTTGCCCAGGCATTACACTGGTCATCTCTGAGGCTGCTCAGTGCTTCCCACTCAAAAGGGGCACAGATACAGTTTTGCCCTGCTCCAAAGTGTTGTACACCACCAGGCCATGAATATGACATCAAACTGGACAATTATAATCCAGTCCAGCAGGGAGCACTCAGGTGAACCAAGTACATGCCACCAACCCTGTCTAAATCGTGGGGTGGAAAGCAGATCCCGAACAGCAGAGGAGTCTGCTTCAAAAATATTAACCATATCACACTTGTACTTAATGTACAGTGTCTAGACAGTATTGACTGCATGCACAGACCATCCTCCCAGGGAGACCTCTCTCTGAGACCTGAAGCTGTGCTGCTATAATTAAAGCCTACAGTCTTTTGGAAGCCTCCACTTGCTTTTTCACTTAGAGTTTTCCTAAGCGGCCTTGCAAGAGAGGCAGCTACATGCACCTCCCTAACACAACAGGTGGAAGACAAGGAGAGGGGGACCCATCTTGAACCAGCTGTGAGCAAATTTACCTGTTTTGTAAGGCATTGGTGGCTGATAGAAATAATGCTCTATTCATCTGCACAGAGTATAATTTCTTTTTCTTTTAAAATGCGCAGTATGCCAGTTTACAATTTTGATCCGTAGACATCAACAGCAACCTTTAAGACAGGGACGTATCGGTACTATTTATTTTCTTCTCACAGGCTAGGTTTGTACTACACAGACAAGCAGAGGTTTTTAACTCCACAGTTTTACTTTTCTTACTAATTTGGTGTTTTATTTTCACCAAAAAACCACACTTCTTTAAATGGCCCAGCCAAAACATCATTAATTTTGCCTCTAGCAGCCCACCCTGCTCTAAGGGTATAACAGCCAAGGACCCATTAAGCTGCCTCAATGCCCCAGATTTGTCAGCTTCTCTGTGCTTCCCTCAGAAATCAGCTGGTCGGTCTCTCAGAAAGCAAGTCAAGCCCTGCAATAGTGGGTGCATGTCATGGCACAGGAACTGCCTTGCACATGGTGTTTGTTTGGCCAGCAGTGCTTTAGGAGCTGAGGGCTACCAACAGTGTCACCCAGCTCTTGGTATTGTTGTTGAGCAGCACAGCACACATATCATTCAAAGGCTTCCCTACTCTTAAGGGACATTTCTATTAAAAATTAAAAAAAAAAAAAATCCCAGGCTGTTATTTACTTTTAAAAGACCTGAAATGGATTGCAGCTTTCTTCCATTTAGAGCTGGCATCCATATTTTTATGTTACCCATTCCTCCTTTCATCCTAAGGATCAAGTAAGAGGCACACTGTCGAGGGTATTTGCAGCATGATCTCTCTCTGCTATTTGCGATTCCAGACAAGGTCAGAGCAGAATAACATCTGGCCACATCAACATGAATATCTTTGGAGAGAAGGCCAAGGAGAACAGAAAAGAAATGATACCAAATACATGCCAGAAGATGAGAAGGAGAAAACAAAAGGAGCTCGAGAATCTAAGCTGACAGTCTTGAACGCTCAGCAATAGTGCTAGCAGTGGTCCCCCCACAAGACACAAAGTAGCATAACCTGGAAAGCAGTAATATGTGCAGAGCTTTGTTTAAAATTAGGGTAGGTATCCATGATGAAGACACAGAGCCTTTCTGAGATGGCGAAGGAGTGAGCATTTGGCAGACACCAGTCAGTAGTGTACACTTGCAGTATCAGAGATTGGCTATGCAAAGCTAACTTCCAGGAACACAGAAAAATTAATAAAAATAAAATTAAAATTTTTGCTTAGAAAGACAATTTATTTCGCCTCTCTGACCCCTTGAAGAAGTAAACAGTGCCATTCCTCTATTGTCTAACATTAAATTTTTTCAAGCATAGGCCATGCTGAGGGATGTGGGGAGCTAAGACAAAAACAAAACAACAAGCTTTAAAAGAGTGTAAGAGCTTTCTCTGTAATACTGAAACAGACCATGAGCTCTAGATCTCCAAACAGAAGCAAGTGAATTTTGCCCAAGCGTCTGTGAGCAAGTAAGCTTGGGTCTAAGCTAGAAAAGATCGCATATTCTGAAATACTTACTCCTGATTAGGCACAGACATTTTCACCTCATGTCATGGCCGGCAGAATTCATCTGATTGTTGCCTTTTCTCCCCTCTGGACTAGACCAAATGTCATCTTCCTAACTACAGGATACAGAAAAAAAAAAAAATTAGATACATACATACATACATATGTACATATATACATACAACCTCTTAGGCACAAAACTTTGCTAACTCCTCATGAGGCTACTTATGTTCCCATTGACTGGGTCAGCATATGTGATCCATTGTTTTTGAGTTATACAGATAGATAGATAATAGATAGATAATAGATAGATAGATGGATATGTGTGTATGTGTGTATATATGTGTGTGTATATGTATATATCACACATACTTAAAACAGCAGGTTGTATATATTTCTCTCCATAAATCTTCAGTGGAATATAATACCAGAGGGCTTCTGACAAGCAATTTTCCTGATCCTTTGTTAAGCTTACTAGCATGAGCTCTGTCCTAGTTTGTATGCTGCCTTACAACTCCTAACCTGATGGGGAGCTTACAGAAAAGCTAAACACAGTTGGGCAGAAGCTGGGTCAGCTTCCAGGTCGATTCCTGGAAGGCAAACCAGGAATCAACCACCAAGGAACTGCTGCCATAGACCACCTCCTGAGGACCCTTAGTCAGGGGTTTGGGTCATCTTTGGTAACAGCTTGCGATATATCCAAGGGGATGCTGGAAGCAGGACATATTGAAGATGTTTGTTCCCAAAGCACAGAGAAAAAAAGAAGAGGGCTATCATGCCCTCCACATGCACCAAGAGTGGGAGAGAAAGTGTCACATCATTGACAAGGCAAGCCCAAGAGCTGATGGAAATGAACTAAGTTTCTTGTTTGAAGGTCATGCCCATGCCTGGGCAAACCACAAGGCAAGCAAGTCCACTTGCTTTCTGAAGCACAAGCCTAAACAGCCATAAAAGTATTGGCTCAAATAGTAAAGAAAGAGAATGGAGAAAACTCACAAACACTGTTCATCTTCTCAGAGACAGGAGCCAGCTTCCCACTTTAGAATAGATCCTCGTAACTAGAAAAGCACCAAAGAAGAAAAAAAGTCAGATCCTGTCTTTGAATTCCTCATTTCAATTTATGTGTCCTATCTGCCAGGGAATTAAAAGAAGAGAGGCAAATGCTGGAGATTAGCATAAGTTATACTGAAGCAGAGATGCATGCTGGTCTTCAAAGTAGCAACCTTCAGCGTGGCTTCTTCTTCCTTCCCCACTCTTTTTTTTTTTTTTTTCTTTAATCGTTTTTTCCCTCTAATGATCCTCTCCCCGCCTGCCTCTCTGCAGAGTTGCACGGAAAAATGCTGCCATCCAGCGGCATTCCCAGAAAGAATTCCAGAGACTGGTAGCTGCGAGGGTCCGGAGAGCGAGACCGCCCCGCTTTATCTTCCCAGAGCAGAGGGGCAGCAAAGGGGGTTCAGGAGATGGAGTTTTAAGGCTTGCTGGCACTCTGACTTTCACTGGCAGACATGATTTTCTCAAATCAAAGATATGACGACTCTAAGGATCCTGAAAGCACATTGATTACTCATTACCGAATCCAGTTTGCTTACAGGCAAATGGACTTACTGTAATCGATGCACTTGAAAAGCCCCGATTTTACTTCCTTAGAATGATCTAAGCAGAACTGTACAAAAATTGACTAAAAATTCAAATATCTAATTTTATAAATGTAATTCGAAAGAAAAAAAATTACAATTTTGGATGAAAAGTACTTCCTTTTCTGTCATTTAGAATTATTTTCCCAGCACGCAAAATTTACCACTTTCTCAGACTGAAAGAAACTCAGTCTGCTAACATATAGAAGACTGATTTTTTTATTTCCCTAGGAATATTTAACATTATTCAGTAACTTACTTGAGGACAAATGTCCAGTCTATGAGTTATAGTTTGAAGTCATTCATCTAGGTTTTCACAATCCATTAAGGTTTTGGAGACCTTCCCATCACTTTGTTAAAAGCTTGAAAATATCTGTTCCATGTCAAGAAACTCTGTGTATAAACACGTAGTTACATAGCCAATGTTGCTGTCTCTGAAATGGGAAGACAAGAAGGGCTAGACCAAAACCAATCCTTTTAAACAAGCACAAACACTTGCAGAGAAGGTCAACAATGTTCAATTTTTTTTTTTAAAGTGGTTATTTATTTATCTTTGAGTAAAGGGATTTTGTATACCATCATCACTTAAAAACACATATGTGCAAGACTAATGCACCAAGTTGTTTATGAAAAATTAACATGTTTGTGGACCTTTGTTTTGGCTGTGCCTTTAGCAGTACATGCTGTACAGCACATCCAGGTTGAGTTTTTGCTGCCTTCTTACTCCACGAATCTCCTCCACCAGAAATTCCAAGCTTGGCATGAACTTGGCTCTGTTATTCAAGACAGAGTTTTAAGCTTAAACATCTGCTTCCAGAGATAGGCACAGCTCTCTCCCTGCCTTCTGCCCCCAAGGGGTGAATTTGGAACGTTTCCCATGGCATTCCCAGAGGCTAGCACTCCCAAATGTCCAGCACCCACCATCCTGCCCCTGGGTTGTCTCCCATGGAACAGGTGACTCTCTCTTCTCTCCCTGCTTTGGGACACAGCAACCTATCAGGAATAAAACCAGGGGCTTTTATTCTGGTTACAATAAATTATTTATACTCGTTTTACCCAGTTTGCAGAGTCTTCCCACATACTCAACTTTTCAGTCCCTTTACAGATTGAGTGCGTAACTGCCCATTGCACAGCCCCAGTCCTCCACCGATGAACAGCCTCACCAAAGGAAGCAAAATGTTGACTGGATCATCCACACAATTCTCCAGTGTGAGTGGATGGAGTCAGATTGGGGGCTGGCTGGGTTTCTGTTAGACTGTCAGCTTGGGGTAAAGCACCAAGTCTAGGTTTCCAGGCCATGTTGAGATTCCAGCTTTTGTAGGAAGAGATAGGATGGAATTGAGCTGTGGGCTGAGGGTTGTGCCTGCAGAGCGCCACGACAGGACAAAGAAGCTTGTCTCTGCCTGACCTCGGGGGGAGGAGATGCCACAGGGCAGAGCCCTGCGGAGCCTGCCGGAAGCTTCTGGACCGGTGGACAGCATGTGATCACCCCCATTTAAGGACGTTAAGAAAGTGTGTTACTGACATGGCAATGTGTGATAGGTTGCTTAGTGAAAAATACCATACAAGGAAATACTGGGTCTTAAAGCAGTGTATAAAACCAGCTCGTTTCTCTGAATAAGTGTCTCAGATTCCCTGGCAGCCTGAGTCCATGCCTCAGTCATTACATCAACCTTTCATACCATACTGAAGTCCAAATGCTCCACTGAGCCATAGAAAAGACATCTACCTCCACATGTACCCATGAAAGAAAGCTAAGATAGGAAACTACTTGCCTCAGTGTAAATATGCATCTTGGTTTCTGCTTCACGTACTTCATTCCCAGTATAAACCATTTTCAGTAATCTTATTAAATTAAACTGCAGGCCTGCATGTAAATTCAAGAAATTTTTTATTACTGAAGCTTAAATTTTCCATTCATGTAAAGCCTATATAAATAGTTCTATTTTAAATCAAACAAATCATCAACCAACAGGCTTAGCCTTAAAAGCAAGGTCATTATATCTACCTACAGGACCTACAGGGACATGCTCACAGTATGTGGCAAAGGAATGTATATTCCACACATGACAGATAATGGAAAGCAATGGGGTTAAATCTACTGCTGACCACTCCCTATGCCTGTTTGTTCAGAACATCTCTCCACTATTTTTTCCTCAAAAAATATTTTCTATCCTTGCCAACAGTTGGCTCCCCCTGGCTAGATGTTTTGCAAAATCCTTTATCATTCCTGTTTACTGCGTGTCTACTCTTTGACTAGACATGACTTTACAGTTCCCAGAGGTGTTGCTGTTGTATGTTTAAAGAGGATAAAGAATTATCAGAATATGAGAAGACTGTCCTTCGGGCCTATCCAAAGCCATTAAAATCCAGCAAAGTTCAAGAAAAGAGAGATTCATATTTCACAAGAGACTTTTTGCCCCCTATTTTTTACACATCCCTTTACTCATGCTAGTTGCATGAACTAGTTTCTGCTAATTTTGCAAGAGTGGAGAGACCCAGATTGTTAAAACATTCTGTTTACTGGCCTGCAAAAGGTCATCTCTTTCAATGGTTGTCATTAAGCCCATTACTGCACAATTTAATCATAGATGCTTAGAGAAAACACTCAAAGCAAAATATCGCAATCAACATGTCTAAGTGCATTACATAATAGATCAGTAGAATGGAAGCTTCCAATTTCCCGTCAATACAACTGAGTAAATTATTTTCTTGAGTAGACTAATTACTATGAAATATCTCAACCAAAACCTCTCCTAAGCTCCATCTATCAGTCATTTACTACATGCATCCTTGTCAGAAGAAATATCCACTTATCTGCTCCATTTAGAATAATGAGACTAATGAGTTTATAAGTGTTATTTACCAAAACCCTTTATAAAAAGTAATGAAGGAAAAGTAACCGTTACATCAAGTAAGTAGAAAAAGACACTCCTATGGGATAGCCTTTCTGTGGGAATTGCATTGCTAGCAGTGAAAATTTCACGTTGTGGACAAAGAGTAAATTAATAGAAGCAGCATTTTTTACAGTGCAACTGATGGAGTAAGCAAGGGGTGGACTCCCACCTTCCCAGGATGTTTTTTTTGAGCTACGCGGGAACACGCAAAGGTATATGAGCATGAGACTGTTAAAGCAGCTCTGACACCACTAAGTCATACCCCACACCTAAGCAGGACTCCTGTCACATGTAGCAGAGCTTTTGCACACCACCAACCACGCCCTTGCTTGTCTCTCACTTTCAGTTCATAGCACTTCATCCTTCCAAGCACTGTGCAAACACTAATGATTTTAAAATAAATAATAAAATAGAACTAGTATGATAGAATGAAAGCCGAGTCTGGTGGAATGTTTTGCCCAGGGCTGCAAGCAATGAATCAGTGCACTACAAGATAATCGTATCGTCAAACTGAGTATTCAAAAAACACCTCAGATCTATGCCAGTACCACAGAGGAAACACAGTGAATCCACCAACAGATGCCCAAATATTTAAGGGTGCTTCAATCATAGATCCTTATTTCAAAACACTTAGAAATAACAACCCCAAAAAAATCCACTTCAACTGAAAGAAAAAGATTAAAAAATCTTGAACCTGAAGTCCTAATGGACTATGCCAAACAGCATTATTGGGTTGGGAATGCATTCCTTCTCAAGATATCAGATACCAGAGGGGAGATGGTAGAGCATGTAACGAATAGAAATAAATCTGAAACTGGAGCTAAAGTGAGACTGGTAGAATACACCAATGAGCTTTTATCAGATATGGGTCCAGTTTATAGACTCTTCCCAAAGCATCCAGCATTAATTTCTGTTGAAAACAGATCATTTGGTCTGAGCAATACTACTGTTTTCCTATTCTGAATCCCTTTTCCCTCACATTTATAAGCTCTTTGCAGATAACTAAAAAAGAAAAGATTTGAGATCGCACACTATAGGCATAAAAATATTTTAGAAGAGGCAAAACTACATGTAAGAACTATGATATTTCTTTTTCCTTGTCCTTGTCTTTTATACAGTTAGAAAATTTCACTGCATTTTGATAAGGTTATACTGCAGGATGAGAATCTCTATGGAATTATTCAAAAGAGATAGTATTCAATAAGAATTCCTGTATTTGAAAAGTTGCAACTAATATGTCCCATGTGAGGCATCAGCTCCATAGATTTGATAATTTTTGGCTCACCCTAAGTCAATGCCTGACTAGTCTGAACACTAAACAATGCAGCTTATAATAACAGCAAATTGTTCAGCAGGATTGGTCAGAGGAAGGAAACCCCTTCCAATGAAAAAGGTAGCACTTGCAGTAGGTTTGTGACCCCAGCCTCATGATGAAAGAACTTCAAGAAAAGATGTTGATTTGTTTCTGGTTTCTTCGGTAAGATGCCATCTTTAACAGATAAGAAAAGACTTCTTGTCTTGGGTATCTACCAACACTGAAGCAGCCATTGCACTTGTAATAATATTTTATTAGTATGAACATTTTCCTGTCAAAAAATTGATTTGGTTGAAAACTGCATGTCCTTTTATAATAACATGCCTACCCAACAAATTCAGGAATGGAACAATGTGTCTGTTTCTTACATTTAAGCCACTGCTGAGATGTTTTGGTTTAGATTATCAGTTTGTATTCTTTCAAAAGTTAGATATTCCCATTATGGAGAAAAACCTACCTTATAGAATTATGCAAATAGGGAGCAAGTTTAAATCATAAGCAGAGATTTTATATGTTAAAAAACAACTCCTCAAAAAAGATTAAAAAGTCATAGCCTATACCTATAAATTCAAGTGCACATCTGCTCTACGATTGCTGTGCAGGAATGATGGGAGTCTGTCTACAAACAATTCACATAGAAAAATATTCTAAAAATACCTTAATCTCTTTGCAATTTATTTCAAATGCCTTTGTTACAAGGACTTTGGTTAGCAGAATAGGATAAGTGTACAATTTAGAGACAAGTGTTATTATCAGAAAATTACTGACAGTGTCTCAACAACTGACTATAAGAACAATAAGAAAAGATACAGAAACAGGATTTGCAGTTTCCAGCCCAGTCCTGCCCTTACCTACTACCCCTACATAAAGTCCTTGACTACTCTGGCTGAAGATACTGTACCCCATTTGAGGAGCTTATAGCTTTGAAAATTAAAGCAAAACCTAAGCCTTTTCCGAGGGTCTCTCCTCCTGTCCTTGCGAATTCACCTGAGATTAGCAAAAGCCAAAAACATAAAGGTCCCTTTTTTGCTGCAAGAACACCAAATCACATGAGAAAAGTAGCAACATGAGATTGTAAATTCTCCAGGATTTCTCCATCTAAAACCTGGGTGATTAACTTTCCACGTTGCTGCTTCCAAACACTTTGCCAAGCTCCATTGTAATGACTAATTCTGTCATGTTTAGAGTCACTAGAAATAATTAATGTTTTGTATCTATAATTTTTAAATGGGACAAATAGAAACCATATTTAAACCAAAATAAGAGCATACACTGAAGTGTGTTGAATGGCAGGCCTTTAGTTAAAATGATGCAGAACTTTGCTGAACTCTGAGAATATAAGGAAGATATAGAAGATCTTAAAAGTGGACAGAGATGTATTTAGCAATTAAAAAAAATAATATTGCAATAAATTAAAAAAGGAAGTCCCTTCACAAAAACATTGAAATATGTACCTTAGAGTCTAGATACAAAATTCATTGTAGATATGAGAATTCCTCTTTTATCTCTAGGCAGTTATGTCTGTCTCTGCAACAATGAGCACAATAATCCTGCTTATGAAGTGGATTCATATTCTTCACGCTTTTTATTAAGCCACCCATATGTTTGAATACTTAAGCAAGCATTTCTATAAACAAACAGTGACTATTATATCTTCTCTTCTTATTATATCTTCTTTTCCCTGAGATATTTCTACAGCTGTTGCACCTGTACAATGTTACTCACCACCTGAAGCCTCAAACAATTCAGCGCTACTTTGAAGCTAATAAAAAACAGGCTATAATTCTCTTCAAGAACAGAGGATGAAAAAATAATCCTAAACTTGTCAACTGTGGATTTGATCCAAATTTCAGAAATTTAAGGACACTGAAAAAAATAAAGTGTTCCTCAGAGACCCATAGACTGTTTTGTTAGGAAAAAAAAATAGTTTACTATTGGCACAGGATAACCCACACCTGGGGATTTGAATTTGTCAGAGGTGCTGATCAGTTTCTTTGGACAGCAGCGGGAGTCCCAGTGATTGGAGTCTGTTCAAAGTGACATTTCCACCCGGGTCAGGCGAGACTCCCCAGCTGTGGTTCTGCAGATTCCTTCTATCCAGCCACTCCATGGACTAGACGACCCCACCAGTACATGAATGATCCATTGCTGTTATCTCAAACTTCATAGAAAACACCCCCTTACCCATTTTACCTACCTAAAAAATACTGTACTTCATGACCGCTTCTGCATCTGTAGAAGCAGCTTCGACTGATTCACAAGCATCTTATCAATGCACAGTTCGGTCTGTTTTGCAGCAGGAACCACCTGGGTGTCACTGAGACACCCAGATTCTTCACTCAGCATGCTAATAATTGTATTTAAGCAAAGAAACTGGTCTAAACCCAGGAATAGCTACTTAGGGAAAGTCTTCAGGGAAGTCTGAAATGTCTACATGGAAAGCTCCAAATACTTGGTCAAATATACCCCAAGTATAAGCCAAATACTTAGCTGTGAAGACATCTAGTAGTTCAGTCAATGACTGGGTTTCAAATCAGTTCAGTGTCCCAGACCAGTGCATTATCTCCTCTGCACAGATGACTAACCAAGGGGCTCCAGGACCACCCAGGCTGTTAAAAGACTGAAGTGCAGGCACGCACACAGGTTGCAACCCTGTTACCTGGCTACAGTTATTACATAACAAACTTGATTTTTTTTAATTTATAACTTGAATCCCACAGCCCTTGCAACAAAACAATCACCAGCAAAACCAGACAGCTACAGTTAAACCCATTACATGGATGCCCTGAGAAATCCGTGTTTCCCAGAGAATTCATCCCCTCCACTAGAGACCACCATGGGGCTTGCCCACAAAGTTAGCGTCTCATTTGCAACACCATTTTACAGAGGGGGAAGCAATACCCTGTGTTGCAAAGCAGAGAATTTGTTCTCACAGCTTGATGGTGAAATTACCACGAGATTCCTTAGAGCTCAATTCTCCTAAATATAAAGTTGTGCTCAACAGAGCACGGGGCACTGAAGTCAGTATCCTCCCCTAGTAAGTAAATGGCTCATGTTGCAAAATTTTCTTAAAATAAAGACAACATTTCTCAGAAGGGCCATAGATATGAATATCGTCTCAGCCAGCGCTGGATTTGGTGAGCTGAGAAAAATATGCCTTACATTTATGAATGGTTGCTATTTAAAGGAAAGGCAACATATGGCAAATCTTATTTCGGGATCAGTGTTAAGATGGGTTACAGTAGCACCTACAGTGCCTGACTGCTAACATGACTAAGGACAGCCATATGACAAAGCAAGAGAACTGTGTCAGTCCTCATTGCTTTTTCCAGTACGTCATATAAATGTACTGAAAAGGTCAAAAAGAGACTATATTTGGATTTAGCTTATCCTGCTATTCCAGTTTCAGCTCATGAACTAGACTAAAGGAGACTTGTGAAACCGTAGACATTTAAAACATCGGATAAACATGGTAAGGCACTCAGCCACTTGGGTAATGTAAAAGTAGTTCTGCCAGAGTTGATAGCTCCCTATATCAGCTCCTGAGAGGCAAGTACCTGCATCTCATCTGCACCTGGATAAAATGAAGTGATTGCTTTTTCATTTTTGTTTAACTGTACAAATACTGGAGTGATCCCAAAACCCTGAGAATCCATTAAGCCTTTGGAAATCAGGTGTTTTTTTATCCACTGCTGCCAAGGTACGATTCTTTTAGTGCAAAAGTTTAAATTCTTAATGTTTGTTCCAGGCAATACTTTCCAGCTGCAGAGGGTCAAGGAAAAGATAAGAGACTGCACTGAAAGCAATACGTAGCCTAAGATTTGTAGGCATCAGATTGGAAAAAAATGAAGTTAATCTAGTTTGTCATAAATTAAGAGAAGAATTATTTACTATAATCTTCCCACACAAATTATAATCTTCATTTTTCTTCAAATTTAACTACTGCATGAAATAGAAAAATAAACATCCCCAAGCTGTTAGCATAAAAATTGAGTTGTTCTATCTAGAGACTGAAGCATCTGGTTACTGTACCAGAGGGAGCCTAACAAACCTTCCCTTTGACTGGCAGCAGCAGATTTATAACCTCTGTAATGCGCTGGGTCTCGATTATTTCAGATTCCTTTAATTCTCTTCAAGCAAAAATACACAACAAGCAGATTTTCCAGAGAGTGATTTATCTGCCAAATGTTTGAACTTTATTTAATGCTTTCAGTAACAACTTGGCAATCTGCGGCCCACTATTTATCCGGCTCTGTTTTCCTGAAGTCGTATGATTCCTAGTCTGCCATCTTTGATCCTCACCTTGGATTTGTCCTGCTGTCCATTAGCACAGCTTGCTAGTATTTTCAGCAAAGAAAATTATTTAATCCAACTGCGCATAGCAACTGAAGTTCCTGCCTGAAGCACAGATTTGGGTATTTAAAATAGGTAGCAAACAAAAAAGACATTTGTAGAGCAATGGAATTAAACTGTCTTCTGGCTCCCCTGCCAGGGCCTTGCAAGACTTGCTCCCAGCTTTGCTGTTCTGCGGGATTTGGGTCTTCTTGTACTGAAATGAATCTGAGGGTCTGATCGTTTAAAACACTGCAATTAGCCATGATTCACTCAGTCTAGCTGGCATCATGTCTGGGCAGAAATGTATTTCAGGCTGAAAAATGGTTCAGCTTCCCTTAAGATGACAGTTGACGCCTTTTCTACTCCATTAATTTTTTTCTAGCACTCACTTTTGCAGCAACAATTCCCAGGACTTTCCTTCTGCCGTAACCCACACTGTGGTGAAGAGTGGACCATGATCTTTTTCAGGCATATAATGAAACAGTAAAAGACTTTTCCGCAGTTTGTTTTTGTGAGTCCATTTGCTTTTGATTACAAAGCTGTGGAAGTCATCACTTTAATCCAAATCATTTTCCAGATACTTACGCCTAAATGATACTCTCTATAATAAATTGCCATATTTTATGTAAACAGTACAGGCTTTATGTGCTGCTCTAAAAGTTCATCTGTTGAATCTGGCCCTGTCAGGGCCCAGGCACTTTGAATCAAGGCACGAGCTATTTTCTCTTTCTGTTTTCAACATTGTGGACGAAAGCCACTTGCGTTTTCCTGAATAAGTATTGCCTTATTGCCAACACTGTAGAAAACCCTTGTATTTTTTAACATAGACAGAGGCTAAAATTACTAACTAAGCATTCGCTTATGTTTTGCTCCCCATAACAAGACTGACTGCCGAAGCAGCATGCCCTTCTCACCGCTCCAGTACTTACACCAGCAGGACTGTCATGAATTGTAATGGATGGCTAATCATACCTTGTGCGTGTTGTACAGCTCTCTTTTTGATAGTTCCAGGCATATTTATCTCAGCTTGCAATTTACTCATGTCAGGCTGTATCCCAGCAGTACATAGTCTGCCTCTTCAAAATGTTGTTTTGCTTCCAGAGAACTGGCAATTTTCCTCCTTCAGTTTTTATCCAAGCTCTGCGGAGTTACCTGAAGCCTCTGCACAGACTGGTTATTATGTCCTTTTTTGCACCATTCCTGCCTGTACCCCATCTCCCACCCCTCCTTCTGCCACCATGGGCAATGCACACACACTGACGGGCGTTCCCAGATGTCCGATTCCATGCACCAGGGATCTGCACAATCCCAAATGTGCAGACCATCTGATACATGGGGATAATCTTTTCAAGAAAGCCTTGCCAAAGGCACCTTAGATACAACTCAGTATCAAACTTTATCTGCCAGGAAGGTGTGAACCACTCACCTTTCAAAACTAATAGGCAAGTGGCATTTTTTATATTACTTTGTCTTCTTGAGAGACCGGATAATGTCCTTTCTCTTTCTACCTTTTTTTTCTAATGGATGAGTTTAAGCACACAATCTGCCTCTTTTTCACCATCTGGCAAACAAGTCAGATAGCCTAATTAGGTGGATACAGAGAAAGACTAGAAATGAAGACTAATCCAAATTTCATCTAAATTTTGTTAGAAAGGAAAAAAAAATGTTACAGAGACCCTGTTTTTTGACTTAACTTTGTGAAGAAAATGTCACCAATTATGTTTTATCTGGCAGTAGTGTATCCCAAACAAAACAGCAGTTCAGATGGAGAAGTTTGATCTTGAATCTCTGCTTGATTATTCAGGTTTTGTGGTTTGAATTAATTTCATGTGTCTTCTGTATAGGACTTTCTACACAGCCCTTACTGCCTTCAGCCAAATTGTTATGGAAGGTAAAAGCTACAGCTGTCAAGTAAGTATGGTTTAACCACTTCAAGCTAGCAAAGAAGATAGCAAAGAAAGACTCAGTGAAATGGAAAAGCTTTCAAGCATGACCCAAGCCACCACCTGCTCTGAGGGAGCATCCAGCACACAGAAAATATTTGTCTGACCTGATCCTTAATTTTTTTTTTGCATCCACCAAGCACTCCCCATATAGCCTAAGTGTTTCATCAGGCTAACTGGTAGAAAGTTTTCTTTCCTGCTATCAGAACTAGATGGAAGCTTATTATTTTCCATTGTATAAACATAAATTAAGTTAATTTCTCCCTCTCATAAGCAGTAAGAAAGACTGAGCATTGCATCTTGTTATATAGTCTACAACAGAAGTAGCTGAGGAGCTATTAGGTAACAAACCCCATTCTCTTCATTTTTCCTATCAGGCCACAGTTTCTTAACACCTTACTATTCTTGTTAGTTTTTTCCCTGTTCCCACATTAGAAAAAAAGAAATTTAAATTATTTCACAAAGATTTATATTCACATCAGGTTATCATGCTGTGATTAGTCCTCATAATAAAGCACTGGAAGATGTTTACAGTAACAGAAGCCTGTGTTCAGGCTTCAGAAGTCTCTCTTTAAAGGGCATCTTGCCCAAGGCATCCAAATTAAGTGATGTTTCCCTACTCAATTGCCTCCATCACAAGTGCTGTTTCTCAGTGAGAAGCATGTTAGTTTATGGACTCCCAACAGAAGCATATTTCCCATCATCAGCAATAGCTGCCACACTTGGTCCACCTTGGAGCACAGTTCTGCCATTTGTCTTTTCTTTGGCTCCTTCATTTGTGGATGCAACTGTCCCAGAACAAATGTCCTTTTAAGCTCACCCCTTTCCCTCCCCCATCCCCACAGCTTACCTCAGCTGCTAATGGTCATCAGAACATAGAGCAATGCCCATGAAGGATTCTTTCCAGTATGTAAGAATAGCAGGAGAACTGGAGGGAAAAGGAGACAGCAGGTAGCTTCCAGGGCACTAAGGGAGTGCGCACAATCGTCATCTTCTTTTTATCACAACCCAGAATTACACCACTCTATGCTGTGAGATTTCCTGCTTTGCCCAGCTTGCAACGGCTCCAGTGAGGTTAAGGCATAGGAAGGAGGGCAAATCCAGAAAGGGAGAGTTGCTTTAAAAGCACACATTTTGCAATTTTTTAATTCAGCTGTCCTACACAGGAGTCACTGAGATGCAACCAGCCTTCCAGCCCATTTCCTCCCTTTGCTCCCACTGATTTCAGCTTGTTAAATAATTCTTCACAAGGAAGAAGATGGGAGAGGTCAGTGACTGATCAGAAACAAACCTGAGACAAAACAGCACGTGCCAGACAGGAAACTGTACTGCACTGTCAGTCAGATGGACAGTGTGGGACCGTATCAAGCTGCATTCATTTCCTGTGATCACAATCTTTCTTGCTCCCACATTAAAAACTAAGACCACTGACATGCCAGAACACCAAAGAGGCATGAGCAAAATTATTTTCATTTTGCATCCAGAGAATCTCTACACAAAATGGAAATAGAATGTCTATATTTCAAGGCAGTCAAAATGCCATCATGGCAGTCTGTCTGTCTATCTATCCAGGCCCATCAGTCCTTACTTGTTATTGTTGACCCAAGCAGGTACCTGACAGGTCACAATCAGCCAGGCAGAGGAAGTTATTCTTTTCTGAGGTAAAGAAGACATGCAGAACATGTTTCTTTTAAATTCTCCAGAGCATCATATCTTAATACTGCAAGTGTGAAATAGAGTTACGAATGTCCTTTCCTCCCCCTTTTCCCCACACCTTAGGGAGAAGCCCTGCAGATTTAACAAGGAGGTAACTAATCACCTTGCACAGAAATGAAAGGTTTCTGAGGAAGTTATCTCTATCACAACATAAATACGAATAACTCCACTGAAGACAATGAAGTTCCACTGGGATAAAAGCATTAACCAAGGGTTAAGAATTTTATGCAGAATTCATTCCTTTTAAATTCATGCATTCATTCCTTTTAAAAAATCTTTGGAGCCCTTCCACAGAAGAGATAAAATCCTCTTCTCAGTTAAAAGAGTGGTTAGAAAGTAACCTTTCATAAAGGTTTCCAATTGAATTTTGAGAACTTTTCCATTAATACAGAATGATAATATTGTCTCTGGAAAGTGCTTTGTTCCTGCAGTGGTACAGCATCTATACAATGCCTCTTCATCTGAGCTATTAGAGCACACAAAGGTAGTTGGAGTGTGAATCCATTTTATAGAGGTTATGTACCACTTAGAAGAATGAGGACAATAAATTCTGTAACTGCCAGCATTTCTTCCCAATGCAACAAGATACTCATTTAATTTCGCAATTTAAACTTAAAACCTGACCAAGAAGGGCAAATGCTGATCATGCTAATACAGAGTTGTCTTTGGAATTGAGGCTGTCATTGCAGAAGCCAGGTAGGGGAATTCCTCAACTTTCAGGGTACAAATGTTTTCGAGCCTTTGTTTAAAACCCTGTGGGAGAAAGGATTCATTATGACAACAGATTTTAGCAGAAAAATCGTTTTAGCAGCGGTGTGTTTGACCTCAAGTATGATTTTTGCATTGCATAGTACAAAAGAAATACACTATTTCTAGCAATGAAGTAGCTCCAACTGGTAAAACAAAAGACATTGCCAACTGAGAAGTATCTGAGGAACTGACTGTCTTTCATAACAAATGAAATGAAAATTCCACTCCATTTACTGTACTCCCATGGGAGTAATGCACACAGCTAAGTTTCAACCAAATGGAAAATGCAATAGCAGCACTTAACTTCATTTTCTTGTATCTGTTCTCAATTTTATGAGGGATATACTTTAAACATCTGTAATAATTATACTGAAATTGTTTTTAAATTAAATGTCACAGAATATAGTTGAGAAAAAACAGCCTTCAGTACATGAATTACACATTGTTTTAAAACAATACATAACAATGATTAATTATCTGCAGGTACATTTAAAGAAAGGATAGTGGAGGAAACTCAGTGGGATAATCCTTTTTTCCTCCTTTTGCAAAAAAGTTGCACGAGATTGTCCCTATAATCCCAGTAAAATATCCCCTCTTCCCAACAACAGCATCTGAAAACACAAATCCTTTGAAGAAATTATGTACTACTGGTAACATTGACATATCAGAAGACTTTCATGATTTTCCACCTGACACTCTGAATACAGTGAAGCATACATATAGTTTTAATTCACCTCCTTGAAATTATGTTATAAAAATGGTTTATTTTTTACTGGAATATGTTGAAGTACATTTTTAAATATATATATATATATAAAGTATGACTGTGTGTGTGTGATTATAAATGTGCATACACAGGCTTACTCGTACAATATGAGTACCCTTTTGAGACTGGACCATTAAAAACCCACCAATTCCTCCTCCTCTTCCTTTATTGAGCAGACATTCTGGGAGGTGACTTTTTCCTCCTCCTCTGTCTCGAATACCCAGAGCGATGTAGAGAGAGATAGTGAAAGCTACAGGTGAGATTTCAGCTTATCCAAATGCATGTGTCGAGTGAAATTAAGACCACTTAGACTTATCAAAGTTTCCACCAAATTCCACATCTTTTTTTTTTATTTTTTTACATAACTTAAGCTGACCTGTGGTTAAATCTGGGTATTTTTGCTTCTAAGGCAGGCTCTGTGAAAGAGTCATACAGCTGTTCATATTTAAGCTGGCTCTTGTAACAGAGCACAGCGCTCCAAAGATGTAATTAATGGCCATGTGGAACAGGATGATTCACCATCTCTTAATAAGTCACAAGTGCTACAGGCATGAGCAAAACAGGCAAATCACACAGAGTGCTTATCAATATGTCTTTCTCACAACCCCAAGTAGGAACGCATTTTGTGTCTTATAAACCATAGAAAATTTGTTTCCAAAAGGTTATAGATACTTTAGTGAGTGTTACTGACATTATTTTGTGCACTCTTATAGCTCTAAATTACATTTGCTACAAGTACATCCATGGCACTCACAGCTCAGGAACGGTTAACCTGCCAGTCTAGCTGAGAATCAGGACATCCATAAATAAAGGGGATTTAAGCCAAGAAAATTAATGGCTTGTTTGGGGGTATTTTGTAAGCAGAACTAAAACCAAAGCAGTATAAATAAGCTGATTTGTTACATATACACAAATATGATCATTGTCTTTCCATTCACTGGTGAAAGACTGCTGTCCCAAATCATTTCAGGAGCAAACCCCAACTCCCTAGCTGTCAAACACTGAGTGCACCTGCAAACCTAACACTAGAAACCTCTGTCCTAATGAGAGGATCTCCCTCTGGCATTCTTAAAACCCTTGACTCCTTTCAGTACTCATCTTTTTCTATCTTTCTCACTTTGATTCCTTTCAATATATTCTAACATGGCACTGTTTAACAGCATTCATACAGGTAAAGAAAAATCTAAGAAGAATACTTTTTTTCTTGTTTGTTTGTTTGTTTGTTTTTTACACAGCCAGCACAGAATAAATTAATCCTCCATGAACACTTGCTGTGAAGCACCACTATATCACTTTCACTTTGACTTCGCCTTTTTCCTTCACAGAAGCAAATGAGCAGAGATTTATACATTTATACCCTTGAACAGAGAAAACTAAATAGTTCAAGCATTCTGTTCAATCATCCATATAAAAAAAGAAAAGCAGTCAAAAAGTAACAGTTTCTTCACATCAAGCACCTCACTTTTTGTTTTTAAAAGTGCTCAAGAGAAAAAATAAGAATCAAAAAACTCATGTCAGATCAAAAGAAGTGGTGATGGACCTGAAACAAATTGCAATGCACTTGAAATGTTCATTTCTGAAATATTTTTTTTCTCTTTTTCAGAACTGCCAACAAACTGAACAACAATCTGTTCCTTACAATCTATTGTGCTCTTAAATTTTGCTACACTAGCACATTAAATTTCAAGTGTCTTAATCAATCAAAAGTGACTTCTCAAGTTTTATTCTTCGATGAGAAGCTTACCTCTACTAGAAGTGGCTGAAATCCTTTTTATATCTTTTATATATAGCTATAAATATACATATATATCTTTTTATATCTTTTATATAAAAATATAAAACTTTTGTTTCACTTTGACTTTGTAGTTTAGTTTATTTAAAATAGGACTAACTCCAGCTTATTGTTTTTACATAAAATGACATCAAGAAGAATAACAGATTTAATCAGGACAAAATACTGAATATTTGCTACAAAACCAAATGAGTCTTCCTGCAGTGGGATGATTCTCTTGTTTATTCATCCCACATCACCACCATGTTTTAATGAATCAGCTTTTCTTGATGTCTCCTAGTCACAGGTCTGCATCTGAGAAGTCTAAAAAGACCTTTCTTTTTTCACTCTCAATAAAAATCTAAAATTTAAAAAATCTTCCTGGAAACTGTTTAAAAATATGAAGCCTACAATGAAAGACATTTTTTCCAAGAACTTGTCATAGATCCCCGTTCCTTGGACTGACATGGCTCACATACTTCCTAGGTTTTATGAAAACTTTTGACCCTTGAGGATAAATGCCATCCTCAGCACACGTGGGTGAGCTCGGTACTGTTAGAGGGTTTTGCAGACCATTGAAAACTCTTGAATCAAAATGTCCTTTTCTAATGAAGTGATTTCTTTGAGGCTGCTTATAACTCTGTATTGCTCTGTGCTCCCTCTGCAGGCAGGATGAGTTACCTCAAGGTGGCCTTCACCCCAGACAGTGCACGAGAACAGATCTCTAGCCACCAGCAGCACCACGTTACTTGCACAATTGCAAGCACCTGAAGGGAAGATGAGGATCAACATTTCCCTTTACCCCCTAGAGACTACAAGTGCACATGTGCTCTTTGGCTGAGGAGCAGACCTGCTAAGCCAAACTTAGCACCCCTTTCCCTGAATCCTCGCCAACCAGACAGCAACTTACATTCACAGATCACTTGCTCCCTGCAGTCCACTAAAGCAAAGCTGGTCAAGGTAGCTTGGAGCAAGGGAAAGAAGGAACAGTTCCTACCATTGTCCCCACATCTTGGCATCTATCATGTTCACAAAGCACGGAAGCAATGCTGAAGCAGACCCCAGTACTCAGGCGCAGATTCACAGGGACTCTCATGGCAACTTTTCTTCTTTTTCTTTTTTTTTTTTAAATTTCCTCTGGGTATAACAAGTTGCAATTAAGCCAAAAGGTATTTTATTTTCACTGATACTCTCAGTGGAAGGTACATTTATATCAAGAGATCACTTTGTATTCTTAAAATTAACAATCTGTCTAATCATGCTCTAGGGCTTTACAAATCCTTCATGCATACAATTTGTCATCAACCATTAATTTCACTACCATCGGCATGCTAAAGCTCTGAAGAATTATACCAGGAATAGATAAGAAACAATATCACTGCATCAGGAGGAAATCCCCAGACTCACAAACTGGGAGCAGCTCTGGAGGCAGGGCTTCAGGTTCCTCATTTTGCCATCACATAGCTACACAGAGGACTATCACCTTGGCAAAACTGATGCCAAAAAAAGCATGAAATTTCATCCCACCAGGGAAACAGAGATATTATTTTTCTCAGGGCTCATTTTACATTCTCATAAGAGTCTGAAAACTTCAATCACTAAAACATGAACAAATCTAAAATAAACTAATTATTGTGTATATATTACCTCTTTTCAGACTGCCTTGTGTTTAAGTCAGAGGGCTTCGAAATATTTCCTGTGTCTTTTTATTGGATGAAGACTAGAAAAGTTCCCGTGATGTTTCAAGGGATATTTTAGTCTCAGATTAGGGGAGTATTGGAAGTAAAGCAAAGGCTATGTTGTGCAATTGTATGTTTATAACAGAGCTATTGAAAAAATTAGTGTTCTTGCCGATTTATTACTTTTCAATTTCAAAAAGAACTTGACCAAGTGCTTTTGATAGAGTGCTGTCCATAGAGGCAAAAGGCTGAAATCTTCATCTGATTATCACTGGGATTTTGATATGCAAATCTCGTTCAATCCCAGAACTACTGAATTATCTGAAGGTTTGATTTAATTCTGCATTATATTCTTGGAGCCTACTGGCCTGTGTCAAGTCCAGACTTGCTTTGCACAAGGGAAAAGTTATGCTTGTACAGTACAAAGGATATGTAAGTTCCTGTCATTTTCCAGCTCTCTGCCCCAGACCCACAGATATCCTTTGTTTCTTCTCTATGGACCTAAACCAGCTACTAATCAGAGATAATTTCCTGTGGAAGATGATGTTAGAAAGACATCAATTCATGCAAAGCCTAAAATCCCAATCCAAAGTAATTGGTAGCAATTAAATGGGTTCCAGAAGAGCCTGGAGAAAATGCCACCACAAACATGTGTAGCATCTGACTCTGCAATATAAATGTGTGCACCTTCTATAAGAACAGGACAGGAATTGCCACATTTAAATATTTGACAAAATACTACTCTAATCAATGTCCCAACATCCTACACATAGGAAGTCTTCCCTCATTTCTCTGGTGATGAACTTATACCATGAAACTAGAAAACCTAATTACACTTGCTTGTCACTGTGACCACAGAATATAATTATAGCTATCACCAGCCAAAATAATTGGACAGCTGTTCTTAAAAAAAAAGGTCTTCTTACTTGACTGGAGATGCTTTGATAGGAAGGAATTCAGAAATTTAACCATTAGCCTAAACTGAGAGGAGAAAGGAAAGGAGAGACAGTGTTTGCTTAGAATATTGGGAACATTGCAGAAACATGCATTGAATAGGGAGTGAAAATACAGAATTTAATTTGTTAATCTAACATCAGCATTGATATTAGCATTTAGATATTAGTTCAGAGGGAAAGCAGAATTATAAAGAACCCTTTATCAGTTGCATTGCTGTGTCTGGATGGATAAATCTTAAGAGAACATGAATTTGGCTGGGGACGGTGTGAGACAGTCTAGTGACAACAAAAACAACACAAGGAAACATATGGGTGAAAAGAAAGACAAAAAAGAAATCCAAACAGAAACAAGAGAAGGTTACTACCCTTCTTGCCTTTTAGTCAGCTCCAAAATACTGTCAGCTCTCCACCCCCAAAAATGTGTTAGACTGTTTCCTAGCGAAGCACAAGGCCCTGCTCTATAAGCAGCAGGAACAAGGCAACAGCAGAGAGGCAGTACCAGAAGCAGGACAAGGGCCCCCAAGGCAGCAGTTGTGGTTTTAGCACCTACTGCATCTTCTCACCAAACACAAAGCAATAGAGAAAAGAAAAAAAACCCAAACATTTCTTTTCTTCTTGGCAGATGAATCCTTTAATTCACCACCTGCTGCCCAATTCTAATAGTAGTATGCAACATCCATGGATGCATTGCAGGAGACCAGTGAGGAAATGATGTGCTCTGGCACCAGGAGCTTCTGCTTAGCAAAAGGAAGCAGTAAACAGTGGTCCTCCTCAGTTTGGAAGCAGCCACTGACAATCTTCTACACACTATCCCTGACTCAATTAAAACATCAGATTGTGGCATTGCTCGTGATCCAGGCACAGCAGCAGCACTTTGTTGGGAGGCTGGGGAGGGAAAAGCAAAGAGGTGCTCATGGGAGATCAAGGCCTGACCTGTTCCTCCTCCTGCTGCTTTGGACACAGGAAGAACAGGGCCAGAATTAGTCTGGGGGGGAGTGGAGAACAACAGCATCAAGTCAGAGAGTTAGGAAGAGAGAGAGAACTTGTCTCTTACCTGTCTTGTCAATTCAAGCAACTTTTACACCTGAATTTTAAAGGTGTGCTCTGGCAGACTCACTCTAAGCATCAGGGTAACACACGGCTTAGAGCAGCTCCCAAGCAGGAGGCATTCACAGAAAATGGAGATGAGCAGAACCACAGGGCACATGTGAAGCAACCTCTCTGGCTGATTCTGTCACTGTCAGCAAAAAGGTCCACAAGAGCAGTGTGGAAGAAACCAAAACAAACTTATGGCATTGTGCCATGATTCCTGAAGGCGGACACTTAAATCCAAACCATGAAAATAAGAAGAGAATAGCAGAAGAATCAAGCCTGAATGCACCACAACACCAAATGTGTTCATTGCTTTTGGAAAACTGCATAAAAATTAAAAACAGCAGAGATATTGAATGAAACTTACTCGAGAACTTTGAAATACTAAGATATATTACTTAACTATGAAAATGATCTTCTTATGAAAAATAGGAAATGCAAAACCTCTGTGAAAGGCCTTTATCATTCAAATGTCAAGTCTGCTTTTGATAATTTCTAACATGTGATTAATTTATCTACACAATTATACATTAGCAAATTATATGCAAGCAAGGAAAATTGGTAATATTATCTATGTGTGCGCACTGCACTGAATCTACCTTTAGTCTGCAAAAACATACCCTGCATCTCTGGCAGGTGAATTATAAATATGGCTTATAGTTGAGATTTCCCCAAAAGTGCTGTTTGTGATCCATTGGAAGAAAAATAATTGTTACATTGAAGCAGCAGCTCTCTTCTCTGCATGAAAGATATAAAATAACACTATCAGCAGCCAGTAAAATAAGACCTTTACCCCCTTTTAGCTGGTGAACAATGTAATGAATGCTGGCCCAATTATCCAGCAAACTCAGCTACAAACAAACTCAGATTGGGCGGG
>VZRV01005195.1:72024-93245 GCA_013398115.1 Falcunculus frontatus
AACAGACAGTGTGTGTTTAAAGTGACAGCTTTCCTCTCAGGATACAGCTGCCACAGTAGGAAGGATAATTCAGCAGTACCATGGTTCTCTTCCAACCAGCCTGTTCCATGCACTGAATGAGACAGTAGGCCTCAGAATACAAGGTGTATATGACCACATAATTTTATCACTGCAAACACACAAGTGAGAAAAGTTTTGCAATTTGGGCTAAACTACTTTAAATACCATAACTCCTGGAAAATTGGTCTCCTAACCTAAAAAATTTTCCTTTGCTATATGCATTATATTCATATGCTTTCTCACTGTTCTTCAATTCTT
Organism: Falcunculus frontatus; assembly: GCA_013398115.1. Taxonomy (NCBI): domain Eukaryota; kingdom Metazoa; phylum Chordata; class Aves; order Passeriformes; genus Falcunculus; species Falcunculus frontatus. The sequence continues at coordinate 72,343 of VZRV01005195.1, forward strand.
TGGATATGAAACCCTCTGCACAGGATGAGAGATATGGTGATAGGGCATTACTGATCCTATCCCCTCTTCCCATTAAGCAAGTGGTTTAGTTACAACTGCCCTGTGATGAAGAGGAAAAGAGGTATTTTTCTGCCCTTTCAGTGAGTCAAATCAGGTCAGCAAAGGATCCAGGGAGCACTAGGGCTGCTGCAGGAAGGATGAGGGTAAATTGCACATCCTAGATGTTAGACAACTTAGAAGTTGTCATAAACCATCAAAAACCACCGAAGTGCACCCAGCCTCATTTCTGAGGCCTTCCACCAGAGTACTGTGCATGATCCACAGCGTTGCAGCAGTGTTAAACACACATGCCCCTCCCAGGGGAGGTACATGGGCATTCCCACCTGAACCTGAACATATATTAACCTACTGAACTCTGAGATTCAGGGCCCTCCCACACCCGAGACAGATCAAGACTGCAACCATCACTTTGACCAACAGGCATCAAAACTGCAACCATCAAGTGTTGTCACTCAATCCAACGGGTACTGATATCTTTCCTCTCCACTATCTACTCTTATTCTTCTTATCTCTGTCTTACTTTTCCTGATATATTTTCTTAAGCGACTTTTATATTGTTATATTACTATAGTTAATAATAACAAAATGGCTACATGCCTCCTTTTCATTGCAACCAAATAATTCTAAAATAAACCCTAAACACACGCACACGCGCACATATATATATATGTATAAAAAAAGGTGGTCATTCAGAGTCATTTCATTCCAATCTGCCCCCCAAGGGATCTATTAACAACAACCTCAGTTACCCTCGCCTTCAGGAGTGGGTTGTACCTTCCTCCCCCCCATTCCTTTATTTTCAAACCTGAGAAAAACTCCTGTTCCTAGGCCAAGCAAGAGACATGGTGCATGCCATGTCTCCAGTCTCACTCTGAGAGGCAGACTCTGAGGCATATTCCTGCTGCAGAGTCTAGACATAGCCAAGGAAACAGCTTGATTAGAGTAATTGAGCCGTAAAATGCTTCATGAGAGTCTAAGGTCTCTGAAAGCATACAGGACAACAGAAACAGATTGAGAGCAGTGCTGTGTCCTTAAGCAGGAAGAAAAACAAAACCAAGATAAATTATTTTCTGATACTAGCTGGTGCATAAAGCTTGCTCTGTCTTGTTTATCTTAATAGCTTTTCAAGTCAGGCAAGAGGTAAAAGGATGCAGCAGAATTACAGGAATTTGAGGAGTAATGCACACTACCGGAAGACAAATCATTTTGGAGGAGACACAAAGCAGATAAGAGCAAAACAGACACAAAGTGTTATAAAGCTTAGAAGCTTATCTCACAAATGCAAAAGTGAGTGAGGAAAAGGCATGAGCATGCTCGGGGGAAACCCCATCATGGCAGACGTGGCAGGCAGATCACTTCCAAGCTCCAACTTTAACACATGACCACACAACTGGAATCTGAGTAACAGAAGCCACAGAGTCTGTACTCAAATCGAAGGAGGACTCCAAAGTGGCATCCAACCAGACCTGGGCATGACAAGGCAAGTCAAACAAGGTTATATCTTATCTGGTTCAAGAAAGAAAAAGAATGAAGCCTGAGTTACTCCACTAGCTCCATCAGCACACATGATGCGCTCAGAGAATATGCTGGATTAAAGAAACTTTGCACTGGTACGATGGAAGTAGCTTGTGACAAAATTTTAAAGTAAAACAAAAGGTTTTAGTTAATCAAAAATGTGTGGAAAAGTACCACCAGCAGTAACATTGACACTGAAAGAGTGGGCAAGAAAAGCTGGGGAGAGTGTGATGCACTGATAAGTTCTCCCATATGACAGAGTCTATCTCTGCAGATGCCTATCATTTCATATATGCTCAAATATACCCAAAAAATGTGCAACCTCTTTCTGATATGAAAGGGTCAGATAAGTGGTCTGATCAAGAAAGAGACATGAGGCCACAAGAAAGAACAGAACAGAGAATTGCAGAATAAAGGAAGTATTTTTGTAAGCACCATATTTATGAGGTAAAGTGAAATCACAAAAAAAAAAAAGTCAGCAAGGAGTATACTGAGGCATGAGAACAGAACTGGTTCTCTCTGATTTATGCAGCAATTCAAGTTGCTGGTTTTTCAGGCTTGGCCTCTGAAGAAGCTCAATCAGAGCAAGAACACATAGACTGACCAGTTTTCAAAATCTGAGAAACAAAAGCAATTCAACTTTAGTTCCACCCTCATCACACAAGGGAAGCAGCTTTTTGGGACAAAGATGAGAAAGGCAGCCTTGAACATGCAGATCCATCCCAAGCAGCAACACCTGAAGAATGAGCACACCTCTTATGAACAAAGGAAAGGCTGGGCTTTCTCTGCCGTGGTAACCCTCACATTCTTTCCATCTCCTAAATAAGAGTTATACAGCACACAGGGGAATTCCTGTTACAGGAGAAGATGCTTTAAAAAACAATTCCCCTAGTAAAAACAAATGCCTTAAATCACTTACAAATAGAGATCCAATGAAAGACTATATGCCCTGGTAGAATAACTTTCTTTGGGTATAAAAGTGTGCTTTAAACAGTTTTCTGCAGTACTTCAAATAGCAGAAAGCTGCGTTTGGATTGCTCAAGGACAAAGTCCTCCATGAAAGTCACAGACTACAGTACTACTAAACACTGATGGCCTCTACAGGAGGGTGAGCCAAACGAGCATCTTCCTGAACGCCTGCAGCCTTCTTGCCACCTCTCCTCCTCCGTGCATTTAGTAAGGAAAAAAAAAAAGAAAAGAAAAGAACTGCAAATTCATAGCCCAAAGCTCCCTTGAAATTGAATTCTGACTATTTTTTCAGCGCGTGCATACATGTCAAGAATGAAGAGAACTTCATCAAAGTACCAACTAGTTGTACTGCCACAGAGCCATTCCTAGCCCAGAGCTGCCATGGATTTCGGTTAACATTAAGCTCCTACTGTCAAAATAGCAAAAGCAGTCACCATTTTCTATCATGCCTCCCCAGCCATTTTGCAAATGTTTTCCAGATAGAACATTTTCTTCAAATTCCTTTGTGAGTCAAGTTGGGTGCAGTATACCAGAACAAGGAATATAATTTCATTTGGAAAGGTTATTGGCTCTCTAATTTCTATTCTGAAAGCAGATAATGTTTCCATCTGCCTTTAACCAGACATGTCACTATTCGGGTTTTTTTTCCTCCCTCTCCTTTCTTTTTTTTTTTTTCATTTTAATAAGGGCTTCATGTTTCCAAGGTTACCAATAAATCATTTTTCCTTTAGTACTTTTGAATATATATCAGGCGTATTGTCCAAGAAACACTATTATCATGAGGAATAGGTACCTGTGGATGCCACAGTAAAGGTAGAAACCCATTCAGTCACAACTCACCTGTTCTCTTGTCCAAAGTTTCTAAGGTTAAGAATTTTTTTAAGGCACACAGAATTAAATCAACTTCTACTGTACAATTTTTATATGTACTCATGTATAAATTGTTACTATTTATGCAGAGGTTTAATTGCTTCTGACCTCTGATGAGTATAGAAGTCAAAGCTATTAGTGTAAACAGATTAATGTGAATTCTATAAGCTATAGTATTTCAATAGCTCAGTCACCAGTTTTAATTAACACCGGACAGAGGTCAATTATGTGCGTGTAGACTGTGTTCTTCGCCTATTATTTATTTGCAGTCTAGAAAGAGTGTACACCAAGTAAAGTTAGGGCAGTCAAGAAAACTTTAGCACTTAATAATCACTTGGCTTTAAAAAGAGAGAACATTATACAGGAGTGAGTGACATCCACTGATTAAAAGACTGAAGTTAATTTGCCCTATCTGAGATCTCATTCTACTTTTCTGGGAACTTCATACTTCTTCCTACAGACTAAAATGAAAGGAAAGAGGAAGGAAAAAAGTAACAGCACCAGATGAAGATAATATGTGCGTTGAATTTGAATATATATATATATCTACAGTAGAGTTCCTAAAAATGGCTGGCAATGATACAGTGACTCCAGTGGTCCGCTATAATTTCAGGAAGTCACAAATAAAAATGATTTACAATGACGAATATGTAATCACCTGTGAAGTTCATTCCTAGTTGACTTGTCCATTTTTGCAAGTCTTACTCCCTAAGAAAAGGTTAAATTGGTTGATTTCTGACATCTGCACTAAGAGCAGCTGCCTTCCAGGAACAGAGCACTTTAATCTTGTCAAGCATTGTATTCAGCACCCATATGAATCCAATAACTGGTTATACACACTTGGTTCTTGTTTCGGTGTTGTCAGCATGGAGATAACACCCCTGCCTCTCCCCTCCAACTCAGCAGGATCGGTTGGGCAAATCAGTCACCACTGAACTGAGTTCTGCCTTGGTGAATTCCCAACAGCAAGCAGAAGGCCAAGCTCCCTGCCGTGTCTGCCATGTCTGCCATCATTCAAGTTAACACCGAAGAATATTTGTGAGCTCAGCAAGTGAAACGAGGCGGCTGCCAGGCGGCACCTTCTCCAGCCAGCAGCACGTACCCCGTGCATCCAGCTACACCCCTCACACCGAGGGCGCTGATGAAGTGCTGACAGCTTGACAGCAAACCAAAGATTATCTTCTCAGTTCAGATGCTTATGATGAGCATTTTTGTTTTGGAAAGTATTCAAGCATATGAATAATGTTTAACTGCTTTTTTAACCCTGAGCCCCATCACAAGAGTTACTCAGTGAATAATTGCTAAGGGGATTGTTGAGCCCAGGAGAGTTTTTGCCCTTCGCAGAACATTTTGAGTTGGGAGAAGTTAAAAGCCTCTGGACAGAAAACAATGCCAAAAGAACAAACCATGAACAGAAACAGAAAGATGTGATAACAACACTAACTAGCTAATATTATGCAGAATACTAATGCTTTTTATATTAATCTTCAGTTTTATTCCAACACTTGGAGTAGAGAGCTGTTGAAAAGGGACTATAGTGGATTCAGGTTCTTGTGTCCTATCAGGTACTCAGGAATTTCAGACTAGCACAAGATGTGCAGGCCAAAGGTAAGGCACTTGAAGTTTCCAAGTTTTAGCCAAAAACATCACCAGCTTCCCTGCAGTCAAACTCACTAGGTATTCTATAGCTGTTTAAAAACTGATTTTTCATTGCTAATGTTAACGTAATTATCACATTTTTATGCTAGCCTAATATTAGCCCTTAATCACCCAGAGAAAAATGGCTGCAGCAAGAGAACATATCCCCATTAAAAAAACTCACACTTATCAAAGAAAGAACATTATGGAGAATTTAGTAAAGCTTTTTTTGTCCATCAGTTAAATGATTAACTGTATAACACTGGATGTAGAAATTAAATAAAATACTGCGCCACCCTAAACTATTCACTAAGTTTACCCCTTTAGAGGAGGATATTACCTAACACTATTTTACCTTCTTGAGATTATTTCTTTTTTTTGGTTGATGATAGGAAGAAAAAGAAAACTACAGAGTCTTTCATTTTAGAGTAGGAAAAACTGTGAAACTGAAAGGGTCAGGAGTCATACCATGTGCATGGCAAGAGGAAAAAATTGTCATGGTCTCCCTGCAAAGGGGTGGTTACAGTCTCTGATAGCTCCCCCTGAGTTGGGCTGCATTGCCACTGTCCTAATTTGGCCCAGTGAGCAAACACCAAGCAAGCCAAGAAACCTTGTCAGACCCACCTGCCAAAGACTTGTGTCACTCTGTGCCAGTGAGATTCCCCCACCCCATATGGGCAGAAGCATCAGGCATGAATTGGACAGATGTGATACAGACCTAGAGAAAATAACCTTCCCTAGATGACCTGGGAGACAACCTTTGAATCACTTCATTTATATAACAAATGTGTTGTTTATGAGACATCCAAGATTTGGTTTTCCACTTCTACATAATAGATACTTCTATATTATTCATAAACAGCTTCACCCAAGCACAAAATAATAGGATGCAAGGATCAAAAGCGTTCACAATCTCAGCACTGCAATTCAGGGAGAGTAATGAGACCATGTAGGGAGGCAAAGATTGAGAAAAAGGCAAACCAGGGATATCTTTTACTGGCCATCAGTACAAATAGTTGGAATAGATTAAAGGCTTCTGGATTACATTATAAGATGGAAACCATAATGCATCACTGGACAAGTTAGCTACACATTTAGTGTAGGCTTGACTTTATTAAGAATCAAAATACTGAAAGCTCAGGTCAGTCTGAGCATTAGCAACTTCCAAGAACTCAGCCTATAAACAGAATAATCTTCTGAGAAAGCAGAAAGCAATGTAGACCATAGGAAAGGCTTTGCAATAATTTGAAGACAATTCACACAACAGAACAGAATATTGACTGACTTATATAAGCAAATACTAGGAAATTAAGAAATCCAGTGATGAAAGGTAGATGGCAGCAAGTATTTAATTAATGAATAAGGGAAAATACTGTGTAATGCTGAAAAAAGTTGCATTAAATTTGCTTAATTGAAGCTTAAAAGCTTCACTTATAATGAAGTCCTCTTAGAAGGATCTCTCTAGGAGAGGCTCACAGTAGACCCAGAAATTGTGAGCGCACATGTCCTGGCATGGGGTCAAGATCCTGCCAGCGCTGGATATTACATGTGTAGGTTGCGCGCACACACACACACACACACACACATACAATTTTTTAAAACTGGAGGGGAAATTCTGGTGCTCTGGCCAACAGGAAGGACTAACTAGTCTGTAGCACTGCTGTGTCTGCAGTCTTTTTAGCTCAAGCAGGTACAGGGAAAACCAAAAGGCAGGAAAAATGCAGGGAGACAAAGTCAATATGCATCTATGGAGCAGAGTGCCAAATGGAGCAGTGTGACAAGCGCAGAGCAGAGTTGCCCAGAGAAGCTTGGTGGTACCAAGGTTGTTCTGGTAGGTTTCATACAGCATGAAAAAGACTCTTTAGAGGCTGCAGTTGCATTCATACAACAGACTGGAAGACCTCCCACTCTGAGCTGAAAACAGGGAGGGAACAGTTCTACTTAAAGTAACTACCCTACAAGCTCATCCTGAGTATCTGTTAAACTACAGAGAAGAAGGAATACACAAACCCAAGTTTCAAATCAGAACCATCTGCAGTGAATTGGGATAGAATTGTGAGGGGCATCAATATACAAACAGTTTTCTCATTTTTCAGGAGCACCTGTTTCTATACCAGACTCCCTATCATTTTTCAAGATTTCAAGCTTGCCAGCTGCTAGGAGAAGCTGATCCCCTTCTTTCTCCTCAAGCAGAAAAGAAGATGTTTCCCTAGCCTGTCCCATCACTAAGCATCTCTCTCCAGGCATGGAAAGCGTGTCCTTGAACTCACCTAGACGTGCTTCTCACACATTCACCTTCCCAGACAAGAAATCATTTCCTGAAAACGTTCTCCCCTTTCCCCTCCAGAAAATAAATCCTGTTTATTTCAGCCAGCTCTACAGAGTGATAATACAGTGGTGTCTCCATATCTGTAGTAATACAAGTTTCCCTGTCACCCGCCAACCCTCCCTCGCCTCTGGCTTCAGTACAAGCTTTTCTCATCTTTCCCTGGACAGGGAAAGGGACATAAAAACCCAATTGCCACCCCTGCATCTGTGCTTGGTACATGTTGACTGGTAGCATCTGTTGGTTTTGGCTCCCTTTAAACCCAGGGGAGCTGCTCCTCTTCTGACTCAGTTGTCACATTCACAATTCGACTTTCTTGAGCAAGTCTGGTATTTAGAGTCTGGAAGTCACCAACTATTCTCCTCTCATTGGTAGTGAATTGATGCAAGCCCAGACAATTGCTGGGTCTGTGTAACTGCAGTTGGTGCCAAATTCCCTAAAGAAAGTTTAAAAAAAGGGCCATAAAGTCCAGACACTATTGGCCAGAAAGTTGGAAAAAAATTACAAGAGACGACCAAGATCTATTTTGCATTTCACTTGTACCACTGTTCCTGACTTTGTATTACTGGGTATTTTCTGTGGTTAGACATTGTTAAAAAAATAAAATAATTATGCTGCCCATCCAAATTACTGCACAGAAACATCTTCTGTTGGCATCAAGGACGCACTTGACAATCTTGACACAAAAATGCCCTTTCCCAAATACATTGTTGTCTACCTAAGTGACTACTAGGATTGGAAAAGGCATTGAGCTGTAAGGAAGAAGTGGAGGAAGGGTGAATTGAGGAACACCATGAAGAGTTATCATTGCAGACTCGTAAGACAAGAGTTGCAGAAAAATATACACTAGAATTATATAGAAGAGATTACTCCTATGTGATATAATTGTTCAGAGATATATAATCTCTGAAGAAACTATTTAATACTATTTAAACAAAAATAAAATGTCATGTATATCATTTTAAGACTAAATTTCCAAACACAAATCTCTAGTTTGGGGGTAAAAAGAAAAACAAACCAACCAAAGAAAACCACCAGAAACAAAGCAAAGAAGCCCAAAAGAAAAAAATCTCACCATGCCTAAGGTCTTACCCCAAATTTTTTTGCTAGCATCTTTCTTATTCAGTCCCAGTCTAAAGCTCAGTCTAAGTATTTGAGGTTTAGCTACCAAGAAAATAAAGCTCTAATGAAAACAGAACAACATTTGGTAATACATCACCCTGAAAGTGATGTATTAAATCATGCAAGATCATACCCAAGTGTTGTTTGGATATGAAATTCAAAATACCAGATTAGTTAAAGGAGGAGGAAGGTGTTTGGAAGAGAAGAGAGGAAGTAAGGAAAAAAGTCAAAAGAATTCAGCAAACATTACTTGGTTTCTAGCTGATCTAGAGAGCTGCAACAGCAGAATGTCTTTGAGATACTGTCTCAGTCTGTTCACCTCCACACCAGTCCTGCTGTCCACCGGCTTCTGTCTTCATTAAGAAATAATTTCAGCCAAGTTTGACTTTCTACTTTCAATTCTGTGCATCCAGCCTTGCTTCCTGATACCACCCCACTATTTGCATTATGAAAGAAGTTCTACAATGATCACAAAAGCTACAGTTGCTATGTCATATTTTTCCACCTTTGATGCCTTTATTTGAACTACATTCAAAGGTTCAGACAGGCACAAGGGCAGCCACAGGAATAAGAGAAAATCCATCTTTTTCTCTAATTTGTACCCTATATTAATCATGTCTTATTTTCACTGCTTCTCTCACTTCATACCACTTGCACGGCACTAGTCAGCTGCCTTGCAAGTGTTTGGGAATATTTGTAGCCATCAGATTGAAGACAACACAGCAGAAGTCAAAGTGGTGCAACACTTGATAATTTATAATCTGTCAAATGGAGGGTGGTAGTTGAGGTCAGAGCAGTAATGAAAATTTTTTGACGTTCTGGGAGGAGAGTGCTGATCCCCTTTCAATAACAATGGCTTTGCAGTAATTTAACACAGAAAAGGAATTATACATTGACCCCTTGGAAAAAGTCTGACTTTTGCCCTGACTCACAATTAATGAAATGCTAAAAAGCACCTTGACTTCCCTCACAGCAGAAACCTCATTTATACAAGAGGCAGCAGCATTTGAGCAGCAGCATTCAAAACCATGTGCAGTAAGAAACCCAAGTGGAGAGGTGGTGAGTCTGCTACTAAGCTAAATGGAAGGTTCTTAAATGAAAACAAAATTACAAAGTAAGCTGACCAAATCCCAAAGTTTCCCCATTATGTGAAATGACACCCTCATAAAATCGGGAAGGCCATCCAGAATGCAGCTTTACAGGAATCCACCTCCATCAGGAAACACTACTTGCAGTTATTTCTCTCATGTTCAGTCACTTGCATCCAGCAGAATACTAATAATGCCATCTCACATATTACAATTGACATTATTATGACCCTCACAAAGACCAAAGGATTTCATGGCAATATTTATTCCTCAAAAGGAAACATTTGGATTAGCTCAGTTGGTGAAAGCATGGTGCTAATAAAGCTGAAGTTGTGGGTTCAATCCCTAAAAGGGCCATTCACTTCAGAGTTGCATTTGATGATCCTTGTGGATCCCTTCCAACCCAGAGAATTTTGTGAACACTTCCCTTGTTGGATGTCTTTCAATTGTTCCACTTCATTCTTACCCCCAGAATCCTGAACAGTTTGAAAGTCCTTTTCCTGTAACATCATATTTGACCGTTCTGTTCCCACCTCAACATTTCTCCTCCTTTGTCCTAAACCAGCAGTTACCTGTGCACTGTCAAAGCCACCATCGCTTGCTGTACATCAGCATGAGGCTCAGTCAAAAGCTCACAGTGTGTCGAGGATGGGTCATTGTGGTGAGGGGAAGTTCATTATGATCGCAGAAAATGAATCACGGGAAAATTAAGATCAGAAGAGACATCAGGAGGTCTCTAGTCAGTTGATATTCTTTTATTGTGCTTCTAGGACTCACTACAGAAGATCCCATGTCCATCCTCTTGATAAGCTCCTCAGATGTATTGACAGGCTGCTATGAGGTCCTCGTGAAGTTCTCTCTTTAACAGGCTGCATAGGACAAGCGCTCCAGCATCTTAAGGGCCATCTGCTAAACTTGCTCCAGTTCATCAACATCTTTTTTATTTTTGAGGTGAAGCAGGAAAATAGGACTCTATGTTTTGCAGTTATTTCTCTGAGTACATAAATAACAAATACTGAGTAGAGAGGGATAATCACTTCCCTCAATCTACTGGCAGTGCTTGCTTCACTGCCTGACTCAGTCTCAGGTGACTTTGGTACTTACTGAGGTGTGACTTTCCGCCCTTCATTAACTACTAGGACATGGGAGCTACCCTGCACTTGCAGACCTGCAGTTAGAGAACCAGCTGCTCTCCCGGTACAAAACAAGGACTAAGCTTCCCGTCTTCCCCATCAAGCCAGAAGGTTTGTGGCTGCCTCTCCTCTGTGCAGTTGGGAGTTCTCATCTCCACAGGGTCTCTGAAGATCCTCTCAACTGCTTTTCTCATCTTCCCTGATGGTGCACATTAGCTGACCTCCTCCAGACTGACCTCAGTGTAGTGACACCGCTCTTCTATCAGTGCACGCCTTGTGCAGGCAGGGACATCATCTCCCTCTGCCCTAACCTCAGCAAGAGACCCTGGGCAGCTCTCTGTGCCCAACCCTGCAGGACCATGTCCTTCCTTTGGCGCTCCCTCAGGGTTCATGCCTCAGCTGAGGGGCAGTGCTCCAGCAAACACTGGAGACTGTGCCCTGTGACAGTCCTCCTCTGTAGGCGCTGGGTCCCGTGGTGTCAAGCAGAGTCAAACCACCAGGTCTGGTTAAGCAGGTGCAAACTGGCACCAACCAACAGTAAACATCAGGCACATCAGGCAGATATTTTTTTCTAGCACTTACTCTGATTTTTAATATTTCTGTAGTAATTTTGTCACATCTAGTCCCTTTATACAATCTGTAGGCATACTCTCCTGGAAGTCCACATGAAGGACTGTCTGCTCCTTCCACCCTGAATAGCTGTTACTGTAGAGAAAGAGTAGATAAATACTAAGAAGAGGAGATCATAACTGAAGATACATTGAAAAACATTATCTTGAGTCTATATCAACTAGACACTTAGGCATATAAACTCTCCATGTGTGCTCTTCCATCCTATTGGTAATAACATTAAAATGGTGCAAATACAGGAAGGTTTATAAGAAAGTTATCAAGCAGCCACAAAATTTCAATTTCTAGTATTCAAGGATAACTGAATGCACCTCTTAGGCATGATTTCTATTCAATAAATATTTAAGATAAAATATACACTTGCTTTTCATGTAGTAGATGCACTGAAATGTGTCTGAAAGAAAGCACAGCTTCCCACTATTGTTACTGGACTTCAAATATATCTGTTCTCCTATAATTAATAATTATTGACATCACATTTAATTGGTATTCTTATTTTGCCAATGGCCTACTGAAGACTTATCATAGTAATTAGTAGTAATGAGACAGTTCTAACCACCTACTGTCATTAATTTCTTAAATATGTACAATAAGATATACACTAATCGTGACAGGTAATTGGTACCTGCCCACATTCTGCCTCTTTTAAAATTGCTCTGAAGTAGATCTAAGAGTTAATCATCAAAAAACCGTACTTTTTAAACTGATGAAATACAGCCCTTTCAAACAACATGTTTCTGAATTCAAGCTAAAACTTGTTCTTTTATGAGAAGGCAGAATTTTTCTGTAGACTTACAGATCTAGTTATCCAGCCAGAAAGGCTGGAGGATTTTATCCAGCTACACATTTTGCCAGAACCCACTGAAGGCTTCAGCCAAAACCAAAAGTCTCTTGGGTTCTCCTGGCTTTAAAGGAGTTTTGGGTCAAAATATCCTGTCAGGTATGAGAGGCAGTCCTACACCTTATAACACAGAGGAGAAACACCCATAAGCATTGGGATAAAGACATTTACCAAATAAGGAAATTCAAATCCCTTGGCCTGCAAGATAAAGACAACAGGACTAAACTTCAGCATTTCCACCACAGAAAAAACTGTTCCACACATCTGCCCAGAGCCAGGCTGAAAGTGTCTGTCTTTCATTCTTGTCTGTTGGAGCTTCTCCCCTTGTTACTATTTGGCTGTGCATGGATAAAAGGAAGAATAAACCCAGAATGGGACATACATACAATACTGGGGTTAAAACTCTTGCTCTCATTCTTTCTTTGTATAAATATGGATTTATTCATAGATTTCACTTATACTGCAAATATTTAAAAATAGCAAAAGCTCCCCATGCCCCTCTGTCACTGAAGCTCTCCATTGATAAGCGGTGGGGGTGAGTCAGCACAGCAGGGATGGCAGTGTTACAGATGCTCGCTGTGACCTGCTGATTCCTCAGGGAACCGTGAAGGAAATTCATCTGACAGACACAGGCTGCATCCCACATTGCCACAGCAAACACAGCCTAATAAAAGCAGGCAGCTGAATGTAGTGACTGAGAGATGCACAAGGAAAAGGGCATCCTCTGCATTCATCCATGGTCAGTAAAAAGACACATAATATTAGAATGACTGTAAATCCTGCAGTGGGAAGGGGTTGGAGCGGGGAAAAAGGAAAAAAGAAAGGAAGGGCCTTTATGCATAATTAGCCTCTGCCAGTAATCAGGTACAGCTTTCTGTATATTCTCAGTACACTTCCTTTCACAAGCAACTAATTTTTGATGTAAACAGTTCTGTGCTTTATCTATTTTTAGGCAATTGCAGATGGGAACAAGGTGATCCACAGCAAAAGGAAACCCTGTGTAAAAGACACGTCCTTCATTTGTGCAAGAGGAGAATTGTTTTTTGTGTGTAACATGACTGTGAGAAGAATGGTCATTCCAGTATGCAACATCCTATCCATATGTCGTTTGAAATAGCATCCTACCTCCTAGTTTGATGGGTTAAAATATGGGTCTTGGGTCTACAAATTTATGATTTCATATCCAAGCACCGTCCTCTCCTCCCAAAGAACCTTTGGAAGCAGGAGAGATATAGCCCATTCAAGTGAAATATTCACCCAAGGCCTTCAACAACCCAAGTCCCTACTTCATATGTAAGGTTGCCATGTACAAACTTCCGGGCAAACTCTGAGGAAAGAATTTTCCCCCTTGTTAGACCTGCCAGTTAAGAAAAGTTCATAGTTGCAGCACACTCTCTTGCTCCTGACTGTCATTATCAGCAACTCCATTCACGTCCAACACACAAGTTCAAGCCTGTCTGAATGAAAGTATCATCAAACCCTAAACTAGAAATAAACAAATACACAAAACTTTCTAGATGATCTTTAATGTCCCTTCCAACTGAAACCATTTTCTGATTCAATGTCTGAATTTTCAAGTCTTAGATCAGCCTGCATAAGAAAAGAAGGCAGCTCTAAGAAAATGCTTTTAAAATACAACTCATCTACTCTGACCCACAAATTGGGGTCTAATGGGTCACTCCTTTGCATTCATACTTATGGTAGTCACAGGTATTTGTCAGCCTGACAAAGACATTTTAAAAAGTTAACCATGCTTAGGAAGCTGCCTTTTTTAAAATTTGTTTGCTTGTCTGTTCTCCACTTGTAGGGTTCAAACAGTCTGGATAAAAGCAAGTTGAAGATTTTGCCCGCTCCTCTTCCAAAATGCACAAGGAAGTCTCACTTATGACCATTTTCACACACAATCTTGTGTGAGATTTGTTATCTGCACAAACAGGTAGTTATTTACACTCAAGAACACCATGGTCCAGCTGCAAAGGCTAAGAAATGGAGCAGCTAGCTGCTCCAAAATGGACTTTGCTAGCATTTCCACTGATTCCTGTCCAAAGGCTGACAGGCAACTCTCTCATAGGTGAATCAAAAATGTCACAGGTATTTGGTGCTATCCTTTGCCCTCAACTCTAGTCATCAGGCAAGAAATTCCTATATTTTTTGAAGGAAACAGATGCAGACGCACAAAAGTCCAAATTCAGACAGCCAGGCCTCTGCCTAATGACTTGCATTTAAATAATCTTGTGAATTTGGAGTCTCCACAGGGTGTGGGAGTATGAGGGAGGTCTCAGGCATCACAGTAAGGCTATACATGCATTTTGCTTCCCTCTTCCCGTCATTAACCTTGTTTAGCAATAGCTGACTTTATCTTTAGGACTGTGCTTCTGCACAGGCTTGCCTCCACAATAATTCCTCTACCCTGGAAGCAGCTTACTCTTCTCCCTGGGCCATTGTCTGAGGGAAGAAGCAGAGAGATGAAAAAGAATAAGCCCCAGAACCATTTCTGCCCATCACAACTGGCTTGGAGAGCTGGAGCCATGGCTTTTGCCACCACTGGGAGATGGTGGGTATGACTAATGCTGCTTCAGGGGTGGCTGCCTCTACAGGAACAACAGCCTTTCTCCCCCACATTTTTACATCTTCTTTGCCTCTACGAAGATGAACTGGGCTGCGTTTGAAGAATGTCATGTATATCTAACACAACAGTTAAAACCCCCCAAAATTCAACCCCTGATGACTCTGCCTATATCCCTTCAATCCAAATAAGCCAGAAGGACAAAGAAATTAAGGTCAGACTAAGCTGAGTTATATGGTGTGCAATAAAAAGAAAGTCCCGCTGTAATGCCTTAAGCAGCACACTTGAATGCATTCTTTAAATAATGCTTTTTCATTAAATCCAGTAAGCCCTGTTTATGGAAGACGACACACTTCTGAAGAGAACCTTTGTAAGTAAGAAATGTAGTCTGTTACTCTTGCATGAGTGGTATTCTTATTCGTTTGCTAAGATTTATTAAAAACATACAAAACTGTAGTGGTTTAATTCGCATTTCTCACCTTCTGTGAGATAAGAGGTTTGAAGAAAGGCAAAGCAGGCTCAAACTTAAAGAATATGAAAGAAAGTTTATTACTAACAGAGTTAAGAGTAAAATAAAATAAGAGATTAAGACAAAATCCCCTTTTTCCTCCAACACCCCCCCTCCTACTTCCTCCAGCACAAATAATGACAAAACATGGAAATTTGGTCAGCATTCACAATTCTTAAAAGTCTCCCTCTGTTAATTTGAGGAAATAGAGGTCTCTTTTATGTCGCGTGGTTTTTCCCAAACTGCATCAGCTAACAGCCTTTATTTCTCTCGCAGGCTGCACACTGAATTCTCATCCCCCCCTTATTTTAAATGGATTAAAGAGGGAGAAAACAGTTTGATATTACAGTCCATACCACGGTCTGTAAAAAGCAGATTTAAGCTGCGCGCTAAAAAGCACGTCTCCGCCCTCTCTTCCCCGCCGCCATCTTTTCAGCTTCACTCACTTTCTCCTTCTCTCTGACACCGAGGAAGCCATGATGAGGAAACCAATCCTCTTTTTCTCGGGTCTTGCGATGGAGAAAAGCTCGCTCCTGTTATGCTGCTTGCACTTGATGTTATTTTACAGTTCAGTATAGGCTGAGTTGGTTGTAGGAAAGCTCCGTCAGCTCCCGCCGCCTCCTCACGGTCATGTGGGGGGGTTCCTCAGCAGTAGCTTCAGACGGTCTCGGCTCTGCAGCTGCTGCCCACGGCTCCGAGGGGACTCTCCCAGAGCCGGGGCCCGTGCCTGCCGGGGCCGGGGGAGGGGAGGCCCAGGGCCGCTCTAAAGAGCGCCGGCCAAATTCCCCCCCACACTCCCCGCGGGAAAGTTCAAGCAGAAGAAAAAGGGTCACTTCCTGTGTCTCCACTGGCTTAAATATGGAAATTTCGAGAAGCGTGACTGGTCAAGAGATCTGTCCATCAGACTCAGGGTCAACCCACGACAATAACTAATAGAAACCTCTTTTGAATTTTAGCATAAAATTATTTTAAAAGTCAGGAAACCTAGTTCAGTCATAGCTTTATCCCAGGCTAAAGTCAAGCTAGATTTGGAAATGAACATTTCTAATTTTGAACTCAGCACACAAGAGAATACCCTTTTCGGCTAAGACCTTTTCCAGGCTCCATTTTGGTTCCACATTGCTGAAACAACACATACCTACCAATACAAGATACTACATATGGTTTTCACAATTTCTGTACAGGCACAGACCCTACAGATCTGTGGCCATGAATTTCCATAAATGCACAGGGATTTTGAGTGCTTGCAGACCAAGACTCTTCAGCTTGAGGGATTTGAAGAAGCAGTTTCCAAAAAGCACTGAGCGTCTGCACTTGACAGCTGAGGCCAGGCTTTCTTCTGAGAAACTCTGGGCCTTCCCTAGGAGTCTGTTTGTGTCCATACTCTGACATAGTTGTGTATGGATTTGCACAATACACATCTATAAACTCACAAGTATTTTTTCAGGAAGAAACTGCTATTCTCAAATTTTTGATGGAGACAGTTGTCACTTCTTACAATATATTGTTAAGTCTCATAGTAATATAGCAGGTATGTGTTATCAGCATTTTATCATACACACTCATATCTGTATATATATCTTCCACATATGTATTTTATTTTCCTGCAGCTGTCAAAATCAGTTATTTCCCCTGAAGACAATGAGAAGGGATTAACAAAGCAGTTGGAATAAACCTCAGTCTCTCATTTGTCCAGCAAAGCCTGCAAGGTTTCAGTTATGATGTGAGAACAGGCTGGTTTGGTTTTTTGTACACAGTGTCGACCCCAGACCCAAAACAGGTAAAATTAGCCCAAGGGTGACTTCTCTTTGCACCTTGGAAGGTGAAATTTTGGGTTTCAAGAGTGTAGGAACTGACCACCAGAGCTGTTTGTTGAACATTGTGGCAGAGTTGGGTGTGAAACTCCACCTCTGGAAATGAAGAAAGAAGTTACTGTTTCTACTTTCACTTTATAATGTTCTTCATTTCCTGCTAGATTTGTACTTCACCAGGTACCTTGCTCCCTTCTCCCCTGACCTTTATGCAGGAAAATGCGGCAAAAGACAGGAAGAACAACACTGAGGAATCACAGGTTCAATTACTGGGCAAGCTGAAGTGCCATAAGCACTGCAATATGATAACAGAACACTATTTTCTGCAACAAGTACTTAGGGGGGGAAAATATAAGACAGTATTTTAGTATAGAGGATGGGGAACTTGGGATTTGGTTTGTCTCCTATTTTAAAACTATTTCAAACCATTTCTGGACCATGTTCTGGAAAAAACTCTTCTTCAAAATCTGGTTTTTCATAGAAACCCTTAAATAACTTTAGCAAAGAGCTAGTGAGAAAAACACATATATGTGCTATTGACTAAAAGGACAGTACATTATTAACTGATGAATTAAGGAAGGAGTCTGAAAGGGCTTAGAGAGTTGTTTCCTATGGCAAAAACATACTGCAAATGTGTAGCAAGGAGTCCATTCTTTGAACCTGGTGCCTGTCAGCAACAAGGTGAAACTCGAGGTGATGACCACTGATTCCAAAACTGTATTGCTGCCTCAGCCCGAATTACCTTGAAGGCAGCCTATTCAGCTCTGACAGATTATGAACTGCAGTAGTTCAGTAGTTGAGCTAATCATTCAAGCATTAAAATTAATTCACAGCCTCTCTAAAGTGTCAGTCTCAGTACTGCTTTTACCAGAAGGGGACAATAACCCCCCTGCAAAGATCCAAGGCACCTTCTTGAGGAGTTTCTCCTGATCCTGGAATTCAGTCCTTAGCCAAACCCATCCTGTACCCCTCCAGCCGCAGGAGGAAGGGCTCCATAATAACGTTTAGTCACCAGATGGCACTAGTACAGAAACCAGACATTACCCTTCACTGGCTTAACATAAAACCCTACCACAATTTATCTGTAAATATTTATTTGAAAACCATAACCTGAGTTAATTCATGCTGTGAAATCCTTGTTAGAGGAAGTTGTAATGGTTTCTGATATTTATATAAATATGGATGAGAGACTTGACAGGCACCCACCATGAAATTCGCTGTTTTCTTCTAACTATGCAAAAGAGGGTATACAGTCTCTCACTGTACCTGAAAGTATTCCACCTGAAGACAGTAGCTATGAACAGTTATAGTCAATTTTAAAAAATCCACATTGCATTTAATTCTGGCATGTTACTTTATTATGAAGCAAAGAACATCCCTAGAGTAAAGGTAACTGCAAATCTGAGGAGAAAATTAGAACAGAGGGATGCATCCCTCCTTCTCTCCAACTCCTGTGTTTTTAGCTGGATGTTGATGCAATCTCTGTCGCAGACACTCTGTTCAACAATTCTCCCCTTGAGATATTATCAGCTCTGAAAACAACCAATGGAGCTCAGCTAAACTCTCACAGTACCTTCATCCTCAGGTTTTTACAGCAGTCTGAAGGTAGGCTTACACTTTTCCATATAGCATTGCCACCAGCTGGAGAGTGGACTGCCCGAGTCAGTTTGCAGGCTCAAATACATTCATTTGCATTATTTGTTGGGATTCAATCCCAGAGGTGTAGATTTCAGACCCACTTATTCTGGTGTACTAATTTTTTTATTTGAGTTCAAAAGTCAAAACACCCTTCCACAGGACCCATATAACACATAGACTTCTTCATTAACCAAAAACACCTGCTTTAAAGCTCTCCTCCCAAAGGGCTGAACATAAATACACATTCAAGATGCTTGTGTTATTTGGGTATAGATAGATTGAGACATTGCCAGGACACACATTAAGCTACTGACTGAAGGCAAATACAACATCTTGTGCCTAGCCTTGAAGTCGGCTAGAAACTCATTGTTTATCCCTTGCAATTGAAGTTTTTTCTACACAATTTCTTTTCAGAGTATAGAGTTCAACACTAAAAAACACATGCTCCACAAACACATAAAGGAGAACAAATATGGCTTACTAAATATTGATAGAAAACAGACATGATACAGTACAAAAAAGCTGGCATCACAGGACTCAAGAAAGCATGAAGAATAAACTTGCTGAAATATAACAATTGTGTATCTCTGATTTTTTTCACGGTGGAAAGTTGTGCAATTTGTATATAAAAATGGTGATAAAATATATCAATGAAGTCAAGAGTTAGAAGATTTCAGAGGAGTTATATAACTATTTAATCCTAATAAGAATACATAAAACTGCATTCAGTAGCAGGGGAAAAGTATAGAAATGCTCATATTATTCAGGGCATAAGTGAACCTCTGAAAAAAAAATCCAGAAAAATTCACATCACTCTGTCTCATAATTGGCTACATTTAATTCCACTAAAGCATCAAGCATTATCAGAAATAACATAATCTGAGCCTTTAAAGCATTTTCTATGTTCATGTATCCCTGCCTCTCTTTTGCAGAGCTCACGAGGCAAAAGAAGAATTATACATGATCATGCAGAATGAGAGCAGCAAGGGTCAGCATTTATATTGGCAATAATCGCTTAGAAGACAACGACTGCTCAGAGACGAAAATCAGCAGCTTGCCCATTGGCCAGCATGTGCAAGCTGACATCACATGGCTCCACAGCTTATAAATACCTTAAGATAGATCTTTGCAGCTTTCTTTTTAATCTACATAATATTAAATATTTTAAAGAACAAAAATGGAAGGCTCGCTCAGATTATAAAAAACTGATGACTGAAGCAGCACCAAAAAGACCAGTAGGTTAAGCCAAAAAAATCCAACAGAAGTGAGGGGAAAAAAAACAAGCAAGAGGAAAACAAATGAAGGTCACTGTGGTGACATTGAGATTGCTGGAGGCATCTTCTGCTTTACTATTACTACTGGGAGCAGAGGTGTACTGCCCACCACCCAAGAGAAACAAAACCCAGCCACCCCCAAATAAAAAAACCACTAAAAACATTGGTCCCATAAACAAGGCTTGGACCTGTAGGTCTGGAAACATTTGGGTCCACTCCCACAGCACAAGAGGAGTAAGAGCACTTGTGTGTCTAACAAAGCTTGAAAAGAAGTCATCCTAGGGTAAAAAAAAAAAAGAGTACAATTTCACAGAGAAAGGTGGGCTAATTTTTTCCCATTCCTCTATGGATTTGGCCCACTGAAAGGAGAGAAAAGTGTACCTCAACATTTCAAAGAAATAAACAACAAATAATAATGGAGGATGGAACAGGAAATAGAAAATGAAAGGTAACAGTTCATTTCCCACTGGATTTTGGTGAGGGTGGTTAATGTACTTTTTAACATTACATGGAAAAAAAAAATTTGTCAAATTGAATTCCCTTTGAGCTTGTAAACCTCAGGAAAGCACCCAATTCCCAAACTGATTATAATGGGAAATTGACTGGTTTACGCTGGGGGTTTTGCTTGTTTGTTTTTATGACCACTCTGAGGAAAGGAAAACCAGATTTTACATGAAAGCCTAATACATATTTCAAGTTAGTGAAAAGATGTAATCCTTGTTAATAATTTTCCTTTGTGCACTACTGAAAGGTGTTTACACACACTGTGCTATTAAAGGCAATGTAAGGCAATAAAGCAATACCCTGGATTTAAGGAAAAAGAAAGTAA
The DNA here is from genome assembly GCA_013398115.1 of Falcunculus frontatus. NCBI lineage: Eukaryota > Metazoa > Chordata > Aves > Passeriformes > Falcunculus > Falcunculus frontatus. Next base: position 93,161 of record VZRV01005195.1, read on the forward strand.
AAAGGTTTTTCAGCTACCTTCAGCTCTTGAATTAATCAAAGCATATTATCAAGATTTGTCTGAATATCACCCCCCCCCCCCCTTA